>CAUJRU010000536.1:0-523666 GCA_963277665.1 Viscum album
TATATGATTACACCATATAATAGTATAATAGATCCATACTGATGGGGTTTTAATTCGATGGTTCACTATGAGTATTACATGGGTTGTTGGAATGATATTTTCCAGTATTATAGTTTGTATAAACCAATACGGTATTAGGTGAGGATTTGTTCATAGCTAAGGTATGGATTGTATTAGATGGGGAAAAGTAGATCCTAGAGAAGAGGGAAACTCCATGTTAGAGGTAGTTTGTTCCTATAATAAAAAACATGTTTTTTATAGATTATTGTGGATACTTGTGTGAAAGTTATGTTTTGGTATAAAGGGATAGAGACTAATAGTAACCAAGGTAAATGAATAACATTGAATTGATCCTCCTAGACAAGGAGTGAGGGATCTTTTAAAAAATGGAAATTTATGATCTCATTATGACTATGTTTTGAAGGGGTGGATATATTGGTTGATGTTATGAGGTACCGTGACAGGTCATTGGGATTGAGATGATATGAAAATAGCCTAGTTTACATTTTTGGTCTAGTTGGTTAGGAATTAATGTTTTAGACATAAAGTCGAATGGGGACATTGTTATATAACTAAAAAATGATTGATAAAACCTTATTTAGGGTGTATTGGAGACTTGTAATGTGCCATGATTGGGATAATACCTATACTTCTAGATGAATGTTGACATAAATTGTCTCATCCAGATGAAATGGATGATATTTCACCTAAGGAATATTTATGATATACCCATGTAAGGGTTTTAGGAATGGTATTTGGGGCTTATCATTTGATTAAAAACATTATCAGTATTAATTTTCTGATACAAACCTTATTTAGTAAGTTCATGATTCAGTTTGGGAATTGAATTATTATTTGAACTGCCAACTTGAGGTTGTCTTCAGGTTGGGACAAGGGGTAAAGAGGAGTCCTTGTGGGGTGATGAGTGTATATTGCTATCGATGAATAGAGACCAGGTTGGGATAGTGAAACCGTTATATGAACTTATTAGTGAAATGATAATCCTAATAGAATTGATTTTATATAGTAATGTGACTGTTATTATATTGATAAGATTAGAATATAAGTCTAGATAAATAATGACACAAACCTCAATATATGGGACTAGGTCATGATTGATTTGTGCTATTATTGTGTATTGGTGAGTATGTGGGAAGGGATGAGATTCCATGTATGATATTATTTTCATATTCCCATCTGATATATGTACTAATCATGAGTGAGATGTTCCTGAAAAGTCTTCTTTGAGTGATAAGGGATGGGTCCATGTTTTATATTCTATCTGATGTATTTTGTGACCCTCAAAAAGGGAGGGGAGTGTTTAGTATGATGTGACATGTGACATATGTTTTATGGTATGACATGGAGGATGTTACCCACACCTTGTTTGAAACGGTGTTGGTAGGTCCACGATGATATATAGGGAACTAGTCCTAATTGTGACATGTTATGTGGGTTTTGAGCCTCAATATGAGATGAGAGTAGTGGATGTGATATGATGTTGGATAAAGATTTATGGCCTCACCTTAAGTGAGAATGTGTTGGTGGACAACCATGATTAATAGTTACAGGTATAGGATATAGTGGTGAGACCCTACACTGGTAATGTGGGAAGAAGATAAGATACAATGAAAGACGAGATGTGAGATTGGGAATTGGTATGGGACCATACCCAATGTAGGAGTGTAGAGGTCATGGTTTAGTATGATAGAGGTTTTTTTATGGGCCATATTTTAAGATAGAGTAAAGTTGTTAGGACATATTAAGATAACCTTAAATATATCATTGAGTATAAGGTTGAGACTTTGTATTATAATCTACCATGTATCATAGAGTACCGGGTTGAGACATGGAATGATAGAGGTTTAGGATTATTTTTTAATTTGAAAAATGCATGAACACATTTATGATGGTTGATATTAAGAGAAATTTTTGATAAACAACATATATTTATTTCACACACCCAATACTAGAACTTTCTCTCACATCAAGTCATCATTCATGTATTATAGGTCATAAAACTAGTAGTCAATTTGATCCCCTTAGAGATGATCAATGATGATTCATGACTTGGTTAAGGTGAGGCTTAGGGATTATAGTAGATTCATCATACATTATTTTATCATGTTAATTTGGGTGACCCAATGGGTGAAAATTTGATATGTATTCTTAAATGATTGTATTAAATTTTTTTAGCATAAATGTATTGTTTATTTTTCCAAAATTTTATTATTTATATGTTTTTTGTTTGGTTATTTATATGTTATAAATGATTATGAATTTGAGGTGATAATATTCCTAACATATGATTCTGGACCTCACTAGCAGTTACAATCTTATTGAGTATATAGAGTAACACTTGAGTTCATGTAGTGTGTCAAAAATAATACAATATATTGGTTTAGGTTCAGGTGTTATTGACCATGACTTTTTATGGACAGATTAGTGTTAGGATAAATTAAAATACCTAATAGGGAAGTTCATCACTACTTTAGCTCACTACAAAAACATATCATCATATCATATGTAGTGTACTGATGAAACACTGGGTAGTGATATATTATGGGTCTTAGAATCTATTTCATCATGACTGTAACTATAATACTATTATCTTGAGATGTCATTAGTGTTGTTTTTTCTATACTTATGGGATCATTAACTCATTTGTGATTAATTTTTTTAACCTATCACAAAAATATTATGTTATATATTCTATTTTTGGTACATGAATATATAACTATATAAGTTGATGGTTTTCATTATAACTATCAATTTTGAATAATCTATATGTCAGAGAAATAGAATGCAATTACAGATTCATGGTGTATAATTTCATGTGGAGATATTGTTTGAAAGTCTATAGATGCGTGGAGTGTTATGTGGGAGCTCAGAACTATGTATCTTAATGTAGAGATGTATTATAGTAAAGGTTTCATTTACTAAATGATAATGAAATCAGCCATTTAATGGTACAAGGAGAAGTCTTAATGAGATATATAAATCTATAGATATTGTGATCTCATGTAATCCATGGTGATTCTCCTAAGGGATAGTCAAAATTTGATTATCATTAGGCCATGATTCATGGGAAGTTGTTAATTTCATTAGTGATGAGAGATTTGATTCTTTATGAATTTCATTGATCACCCCAAAATATTACTTTTAGTTCATCCATGAGGTATTATTCCTTAAAGAGTTAGTTTTTGTGGACAAGGTTAATGTTCTTAGTGGTATTGTTTTTTCCATGGTTAATGGTTTTTCATAATCTGAAGACGGGGCATCATATTTTTGGATTTATGTTGTATCCATTATATATTACAATGTTAATGTGGGTGGAAATTTAGATTTTATCAACTGATAGGGAGGGTGTCATAAATTTTGGGCAATTTTTTACTAGTTAAATAAATTAAATCAATTCTTAGAGATACATGTCTTTAATTTTATAGATTCCTTATCTTAGAAGTAATTATTTGAGATAGTGAAGACGCATGGGATTCCAAGTGTCGTTATCTTTAATCATTAATCTCTTTATTACTCTTGTGTTTTGGGAGATATTATTTATGTTTTTGGATCTCAAGAATACCTTAGGAATTCCAATTATCCATAGATGGATGGTTAGACAGATATAAAGTTTTATATACTAGAGGGAATTAGTATGATTTTTTTATGATTTCGGTGGTTTATGATTAAAATATATAACCTTGGTTGTGTATTAAAATAATAATATTGAACAATATTCCATTAACATTTATTTTTTAAGGCATCATATAAGAATCCATGTAGATCATTGTTATACCAGATAATGTTTGGAGAGTCAGATATATCATACTAGATGATTTTATAAGAATTATATAGAAGTTATAGATGATTAAAGTGTGTATGAAGGCTCAAGAAGACTATTTTAATTCCTCCAAAGATTGATGGAGAAGACCTTTACATTTTGATGTTAGTGATCATGGGCTGCCAATTATTTCTCTCAATCTTTGTTATTAGAGGTTGGGCCGAGGTAATAAGATTTAAAATTAGTTTATTGAGCCTTTAAAATTGTTGGGGAATTTTGTTGAGGATATTTGTCAAATATACCTTCCTCAATAGCAAGATTTGACCTAAAACAAATTACATGTGTCATTGCATTATTGATATCTTCATGATGACTCCCATGTCACTAATTGGAGTGAGCTGCATATATTGGATTATATTATGTTTTTAGAGAGATGGGTTGATATTTAATATCCTCAAGAGATGTTATTTTGAAATAATGTCATTTATTTAGGTTTTATATTATAGAGGCATGGTGATGTAGAAGAGTTTATGTGGGAGCATGAGTTGTAGATACATGTTGAATATCTTGATCTATTTTAGAACATTATTTTTCCAAATAGTGAGATGTTTTATTTTTTTATCATTTAATGACATTTATATTATTATGTTGTATTATTTTTGGTGATGACATCATTAATATTAAAGAGCTATCTCCTAGGGTTGGTTGGGGTCTCATGGATGATGCATATCTTCCACGGTATATTTTCATTCGCTAATACACGAGTAATTTGATATGTATCTAATATAATGATATGTAATTTCTCTAATTGTTACATTCCATGTTTCTATTTTAGATAGATCAATGAGAGGGATATATACAACATGATAAATTATCTGGTTAATTTTTAGCTGGATGGATGCATTGTGACATGGATTGAGGGACTACAAGATGAGGAAATGGATAAATATTTTTTTTATAGCCTGAAATGACTTTTTATGATAGATTAGATTTTTGTGTGATGATGGGGTTGTCGTGTTGGGTAAGAACTGTGAGGTTTCAAGGCTTTGTGGTTTCAATTTTGATGTTTGGTTATTACATGACGATGTTAGGTTAAGGCATAAATTTATATTAGTTATCCAAATATAGAGGAGATCATGTGATATTCTTTTGAAATGCCTCTTGAGTTAATCTTATGATATGTCAGTTAGACAATGGTTTTGTGGGTTACAACAATGTCGTACTGAGCTATTGAAGTGTAAATAATACTTATGGAGGTTGTAAAAAGAGATATCTTGAAACTAATATTTCCAAAGGGAACACTATGGTGTGTCTCTACCCATTATAACATGGATTCCTAGATAGTTTTTTTATGGACCTATCAATATTATGGTTTCCACACTGTGGATCGTATCCTTGAACTATGGTTTATTTTGGGTTTCATTGGGATTAATGGGAGAAGGCCAATGATCACATAATGATCCTTGGTAGTTTTAGTGTCATGGAATATAAAACATGGTCCAGTTGTAATCTATATTGTTAATTTTGGTTTTATAATGACATTAATTATGAGATATAGGGGATATGACACTTTTATTTATAATGTAATTGAATTGTAGCAAGATATGCAAAATTTCACTATGATTGTTATATCATAGTCTAATTATGGAGTGATTACCCCTATCACATTATGATTCTTTATATTCTAGAGAAAATATAAATTTAGTTGTTCTATAAAATTGTCTCATATTTCTCTAACATTCTCCAACCCATAAAAAACTAGTTGTTTGGTTTTAGTTATATTTTTCTCGTATTTAAATGTTTTTTCATCTTAGATGCAATAGATCAACCTCTCCACGATCCAATGTGATTTCCCTTATTATCTATGATACTATAATCCTTTATATTTATTTCTCCATCTGACAGAAGATATAAGGGCTATTTAGCTTTAAGATCATTAATATTTAGTCATGGTTTTGATAGATATTTATGTGTTGTATTTTATTAAAGATCATTATTGGGTGTCCTTGGTGATTTTTTTAATATTATTACTATTTTTTAATAGAAATTATTGATTTTTTTGTTCAGAAAAGTTCTTTGATACTTCTCCTACATTACATATGAGAAAAAATTATAATTATGAATAATTTTTCATTCATTGGGTGGATGATATAGATTAACCTGATAAGATGAAAATCAGAATAATAGAAACTGAAGGTAATTGGGTGATTCACATTTTCTTAATGAAATTCCATAATATTTATTATATATTAATTATTTCATTTAAGTTTCAACTAAAGAATTTATGTTTGATAATATGATATACATTTATTTCTGAAACAGATTTGTGAGATTCATCATTCATAAGGCTGTTTCGAATTGAATAATAATTTAAATTTAATATAGAAGAATGATTTGTAAGTGGTTGTTCGATATTAATGTTTTCTACATTTTCAATTTTTTTCTACTCCATGTGGTTTCTTTTATATTATTTTTATAGTTATAATGGTTGATTATTTTGGCCAAATGGGATGATGTGTTGAAAATGTCTTTGTGGTAGTAGATGATGGGATATAATGTGATTGTTAAGCTTGTACTGTTGATAATTGATGTACAAATCGTATATTTTTTAAGTGTTGTTTGACTTGTTAGGATGTGGTAAGGATGATTATTGGAATGGGTTGTACAATTGTTGTATCATTCAATGGTATGGTAGTTGTGGGTTATGGTATAATTTCTAATTTCCTGTATCGTGGGTATAATTAAATAAATCATTAATTTGTGATGTTCATAAATTTTAAATGTTGATTTTTTAAATTATTAATACGAATATATTAAATAATTGTGCCTAATAAAATTTAAAGGTTTCATTATGTCTTAATGATGAATAATTAATGGTTTGAAGTGAAAAGTTGATTAATTAATGGTTTGATATTAAATATAGCTATCTGCATATAATTTAGATGGTAAAGTTAGTTTTATAAATTTTACTAATTAATAAAATGTGATGTCAATGATGATGATGTGGATTTATTATTGGAATATTTTTGGATGTCTTGTCGAATAGATTTAATACAATATATTTGCGAGTAGTGGTTATGTTGTAGTTGTTTTGGGTTTTATTATTGAATGGCTTTCTCTAGAACCATTAGGTTTGGATTTCCCTAGATGTATATACAAGATTTTATTGATATTTAATACATACCACAACTAAATATATGTATCCTTTCCAATATAAATACATATTTGGGTTCATATGTTTTTCCTTAACATACTAGTTGTGTAGGGAATAGGTGGTGGGACGCTCCCTCTTCTTTAGTACCACATTAGACATAGTACATGCTATGATAGATCATAGTAGGTATTTATATGTGTTTTTAATATATTAATGTTTGTATATATATATATATATTAGATGACTTGGATATGTGGTTTGGTTGTGAATACTTATTTTAGTTTGTGCATTCAGGGAGAATGGAATGAGGTTGATGTGCTTCTTATTCATAAAATAATAATCTGATGATGATGTTATATAATGTTGTGATTTGGTTGTGGTATGTGGAATGTGGTCGTATTATGTGAATATGTGCTTATGAATTTATATATATGGGGTCGTAGAAAAGTATACAAACCATTGGAGTGTGATAGAGACCATATTAGGTGGAAATTGGGTTATAGGGCCATAAGAGAAAATATCAAAGGTTTTCTACCCCTGAAAAAGGATTATTAGAACCAGCCTAAGACTTCAAAACATGAAAAGGAGGGAGTTGTACCTACTCTTGAGAAGGAAAACACTACTAATTATATATGAAGGACAAAAGGATATTCTTAAAATAATACACACTCAAGTGGTAAGAGAGGTAAAAGGAAATATGAAAAAAGAATGAATTTCATTTTCTAGAACTACCAAGGACTAGCTAACTCTAAAAGTGCTAGTTATCAGTATCATTTTATTACAATGTATAATCCTATAATCAATGGAATTAGTGATCCAATGAATTGTTTCTCATCATTTTCATGAATGAACTTTCATAAATTTACATAGAAGATGTTTTATTCTTGTTCAATGGTCATAAATATGGAATCTCTCTAGGCCTTAGTTCCTAAAATTACTCTGAATTTTTCAATATTCAAATATAGTTGTTAAAAGAAAATATGGCAATTTAATTTTGATAATCAATCACTATTTCATTATTTGTTCAATTATTTTAATATAAATCTAGAATGAATATATTTATGGGATGAATTGTATTTACATAAAAAGTATATTAATGATCCATTTCTAATCACTAGGAAAAATCAATTCCATTTTATAATTGAACTAAAATATTATTATGAATATCTTATTTATTTATTCCGGATAGACTAAACAATTCACTGATTGAAATGAATTATCTAATCATGGGAGATATCATTTAATAAATTTGGTGCTCTTGATTTCTGGGGTTAAATCCTTTTCATGTCTCTACCTTGGATGAATTGTAATCAAAATATAATTCATAATAATTGATGTAATAAAATAAATAGAAAATTTAATCCTTTTATATTTTTTCAATGCATGGAACTATAATGTGAAGTACAAAATGATTATAAGGACAGTTGGGATGTTTTTTATTGTAGTAGTGCTATGGTTTCTAGATACAATATGATGATGATTCTTAAATGTAATATTAATAGTTGGATTAGATATAAATTTATATTATTAATGAGGAGATATTATACCTATATGGATAACTGAAGAATATTTAGATTTCTCATTCACACGTGGATTTTAATAGCACTAACCATTAGATAGGGAATTCCTTACCTTATATGATATATAATTTTATGATATCCAAAGGGTAGATCATGAAATAAATTTATAAAGTTGATTTGTTAAAGGATGTTAATATAAAGTCATCATTTTTCCATATTCTTTATAAATTTATAAATTCATAAATTCTAGTAGGACCCAGACATATCATCAAGAGGATGATGTCAACCTTTTCAATAGGCATCATATTTTCTAATATCTGGCCAACTATTAAAAATATATTTTCAATTAAATAATTCAAGATAATCTCCTTGATAATGAGTATTTCATCCCTAGAGTATTTGAACATTAATTGAATTTCATGTTAAATTCCATACCAAATTATGAGGGAATTAAGAATGTTTTTTTCTATTAATCTTGATAGTACCTCTAGTTAGGATGGTTTCTATAATTTCTTCATTCAATGATTTCTAGATAATTTTCATTGAGATTTTGAAATAATGGTGAATGTGTTTTTTATATTTATCATATTTTTAGTTGGTCTTAAAACAATATTTATTTTCATTATTACAAAAGAAAACAACATTAATAATATATCTAAATATAGACATATTTTCAAGGAAAATTAATATATGAATATTATAAAAAAATATGGCCCATGTACTAACTCGTATTATGGATAATTTGTTTTCCAAAAATATATTTCTTTTTATTCATTTATGGATGGTGTAAAATAAATTTATAATAGACTCTGAATGTTTGAATGATCTTAGTAAAACCACCCGAGTAAGGAATATATCTTTAATTCTTGAAATTATAAAATCCTTTGACACTATTAGGTGGGAATTCATCTTTCAATATATGAATAAATTTGGGTTAAATGATAATTCTATTCATATATTCAAGGGTTTCATCCAATATTTCAAAATATTCATTCTAATTATGGGTTATATAGATGTATTATTCTGTTTTTCAAGAATGTTTTGGCAAGGATATCCATTTACATCTTTAATATTATTTATTAATTAAGAATACATAACAAATTCATCATGTATAAAGTGGAAGAAGAGAATATTCAACCAATTAGAGGTGCTAGGGGCCTGACCATTCCATCGTATTTGATCTATGTCAGTGAAATTAATTTCTTTATTCAAGGTGGAAAGATGATTATCTAATATATTATAATTTCTCATGATATCTATGGATATATCTCTTGATTTTATATTAACTAGACTAAATCATAATTTTTTTATAAATAAATAACTTTATTTATGATGAATACAATTCTCAATATTCATAGAATCAAATAATAAAAAATTAATTTCAAGTATTTTGGTGTCCCAATATTTTTGAAAAAAACAAAAGCTTCCCATATTTCTCTGATTGTTTCTGTGGTTAATAAAAAACTATCAAATTGGAAGGGAATGTCCCTTTCAATGGAAAGTATGGTTTTTATTATAAATTATGTTATTGTTTATAAGATTATATATTTATTCAGAATTAAAAAGTTCCATATTAATAATAATAATAAACTAATCTATTCAATGGTATTATTTTTTATAGTGGAAGAGTTATGAGAAATAATTTTATCATTGTGATGTGGTCCAATTACTATAAACCAATTGGGTTGGTGGTTTTGGAATCAATGGCCTAGGAAACATTAATTATTCTCTTGATGCCTGGTTTATGTGAATGTTAGTTGAAAATATTGGTGATTCTACTCATTTTCTCTGAGATAGATTTATTAATGTTCTCAATAGAGGTATCTTTTATATCACCAACTCATCTACTTGACATATTTTCAAAGATATTTATAATTACATTATGATTTTCCCTTTATATTTAAATAAAGAAGAGTATCATCTACATTTTGGAATTATAAATTGATTGGAACTTATCTTATTCAACTTATACCTAAAAAGTTTGATATCCCATAAATAGATATCTTTTTTAAGGATAAGATATAATATTCATTCAATGAACATCCCAACTTATTAAAGTTAATCAATAATGGTTTTCAAAAAATGTCTATTACGTACATTATGGTATGGAATCCTATGGGAAATGGTGTTTTCAATTGAAAATCATATTATATTTTTTTCAATGGTTAGGTTTCTTAAACATTATATTTTTTAAAATGTTATCTATAATTTCGGTTAACACGTCATTATATGTCATGATTTAAAAAATTATACATGGGAGACTCTCTATTGATATTAAAATGAAACTTTTTATCATCTCTATTACCTCCATTTTTCATTACATTATGTTTGGGAATGAATTATTTTATTATATTTTTCATCAATATTAATTTTCTAAATAACATTGGATTTTTATATATTTTTTAAAGTCTATTGTTTCAATGAATATTTTATTTTAGACTAATTTTTTATTGCTTAAATTTTAAATTATCGAACCTTCTATGTAATTATGTTTTGTTCACTCTTGAAAATAATTAGAATATTATTTAATGGAATCACATCATTTTAATGAATTAGGATCATGAAGCCCCCCTCTGTAATTACATGACATAAATTTTGGATATATTGAGGGGATTTAACACTATTTAGAAGGGTGTCTTATCCAACTCGATGCATGGACTCTTAGTTACTCTAAATATGGGTATTCATAGAAATATTTTCATATATAATGGTTATATTAATCACATCGTAGACTAACTATATAGGTTGGATATAGATTAATATAGATGGTTCTACTATTGGATGAACATGTCCTACTTATTATGGGGGTTTCATCCAAATTGTATGTTGACATGTGGTGATTTTCTTTTATAAGATATATAGTTATTAAAAAATCATGAGGGTTTCATTGTGGATGTCCTTAGGTGTAATCAAGAAGGATGGAGATGCCTCTAGGTTAGGTTATATTCATTATCTATGGATTTTATTTTTAAAGCTATAAGACCATTACCATTATAGATTTTCATAGTGAGGTAGTAATATTAATTAATTTATATTAACTGTATAAATTGTGAATTTGTAATGTGTATCTAGTGTCTAACAAAATTTAAGATGCTCTCATGAATAAAGGGGATAAAGTTACTTGTTTTGTCACCATAGTGAGATTCCCATTGTGCAATTTATTCATTATATTTTGGATAGAAATGTAATCCATGTTCCCAATCTTCATTGATTTATTTAAATTTTCTATACCTTTGAAATTTATACTCTATGGGATTTATTTCGTTGAAAAATGAGTTACTATACATTAATGCATTATTAGGTAAGTGAGACTTAGTAATTTTTTGTGATAGTTAATTGTTCATTAGTGCATATTAGTTCTTATATATATTTACTATGCCATCAGTATACATATTCTACATTTTAATGAGATATTTTGGGGAGGATCCTATTGAGTAAACTTGTTAGATTATCAGAATATATATAAATATGTTTCATAGGTTTCCATGAGGGTGTTAGAGATCATGCTGGATCGTGCTAAACAAATGAATTCCTGATTGATGTTTCTATCACTACTATTGGATTTTTGTTTTGCTATAATATTTTAAATGAATTTTTTATGTGTGAAAAATATATGCATTTTGGATTGATTGTATTTTATATTACATGTAAATTATTGTTATTATAACTTACGTTAATAGTATTATGATGTTAATTCCATCCATTTTTTTATTATTATACATTAAATTCTTGTTTCTAACATGTGTCCTATTAGTGATAGTTTTAATGGGTAACTCTCATCAATACTATCCGGCTAGAATGGGCTCCCTGTTTTAGGAGGTTATGAAATCATATCTTATTATTTGATAGTTCATTGAATGTTATCTAAATATACATGCTAGGATCTCATATCTCAATCCTATAAACCATGATAATAAAATGAGGGAGAAAACTTTACTATATGAATTTCATGATATGCATAACATCAAATGACCTTCCAAACATATTTATTATCTCAATCATTACATTCACAGAGTCAAGTAATCATCAAAAATTTCTATCAGATATATCCCAATTTATTTTCATTTATTGTAATTTACATGAAGTATTAATTCATTTAAATTTAAATCACCATAACATGTATTCAATATTTTCTCTCTCATAGACTTTGAGGAAATAAGCATTATCAAATTATCATAGATAGTGTTGGAAAATATACCTTAATGAATTTTATCATCAGTAATATGTATCCAACTCATTGTTATCTCTATCTTTGGGGGACTTACCCAGAAGGTCCGATCCAAGCAAGCTTGGACCACCAAATTTATTAATAAAATAAAAGTGCAGAAACAGGAGGAGGAAGAGAGAGAGATTACAAGTCAAAAATTTCATAGTCACCACCCCCATACCCGATCGTGTCATCAGCATCAGCTGATTCCCATTCTAATTGGGTCTCGTATTGTTTAAGAAACTTCTTATAGAACTTCTATTTGTCCAGCTGCTCCTTCGATAGTCTTTGGGGGACTTACTTTCTATATTCTCTGCAATTTCTTACATTAAATATGAGTTCACATATGATCTATGTGATTATATATAGTGTTTCATCAAATTCATAGATCGTTATAAATTAGGTCCATTGAATATAATAACACCCACCTAGTTGTATATTACTACCATATTCCATAGTATAAGAAAAAACCATGGGTAATGAACCATTATCATTGATACCAGTTATTGGACCCATTAGGTAATATGATTTACAGTATAGTACATCATGGTATTCATTTTTAGAAAATCTATTTCCAATGATTTTGTTCATTTTTGATATATTATTTCTTCGTCAATATATATGAAATTAATAAGAAGAAATCATATAAGAAATTTAATTTTTATTACCCCCCATAGGCTACATCTAATAGGTATAAACGGAAATTGTGTAGATGTACCAAATCCAAAATTGAAAAATTAATTTTATAATATTACAGTAAATAAACAATAAATATTGGATTATAACCTCGCAACATTATAAAAAAAACACTTCCCTTACTCAATATTTTTAGATGATCTACCAAACATGTTAATGAATTGATATTCATAAAACAGAAAATTGAATGGATGCACTATAGTTAGTATAAAAATGATATTTATCATAATCATGTACATTAATTTATTATTTTTTGTTCTTATTTGATAAAAAATATCATTTAGTGTAAAATATATCCCACTATATTTCATATATTTCACCTCCATGTGAATCTATTTATCTTCTACTTACTCATTCCACTATTAATTTTTCTCCCATTTTATAAAATATATATGATCAATGGATAATATTGATGGAACAATTGATTTAATGATAACTAAGTCATATTCATTATGATATTAATGAGTTATGTGTTAGATGATTACATTTTATGGTATAACGTAGATTGGTTAATTTTTTTATATGATCAAGGGATAATATTGTGGGTCATAACAAAACTTATAAAAAAATTCACCAAACTACTTTATTCCATTGTTTCAAAATTTGTTTTAATGATAACTAAATAATGTTCCTTATGAAATTAATAAATTTTATGTTTGGTTATTAAATTTTATGGTATAAGGTAGACTGTTGAATTTTTTTATATGATCAATGGATAATATTGTTGGTCTTTACAACAATTATAAAAAAATTCACCAAACTACCTTATTCCATTGTGTGAAAATTTGTTTTAAGGATAACTAAATTTTGTTCATTATGAAATTAATGAGTTTTTTTGTTTGGTTATTAAATTTTATGGTGTAATGTAGTTTGGTTAAAAATATTATATGATTAATGGATAATATTTTGGGTCTTTACAACCCATATAAAAAAATTCACATCCCTACCTACACACAACTTTGATATTTGGAAATAGACTCCCTTATGTGAAGAGATAGAGATATACATGAAAAATGGATCTAGATCCATATTCTAAGAACCTTTATATTTTCTTGAGAGCATACATGTCCCATAATTACCTACACATAACTATGAAAGAGTAGTGAATAACGAACATAGAGATCATTTAATATGGATAGATCATGAGATCTTGTGATTCTCTATTTTACTGTAATTTTTAGAAAACGAACTCAAGCTCCTATATTAGCTACACATGAGGATTATCAAGCTTCAATGCACAAAATACCGAGCAAAATCATCTTTTCACTATCTTTTTACTTGATCTTCCTTTTTATTTCCATTAATTTCTTAGTAGTGCGTGTTTTACCATATTTATCAAACACATATTTTCTCTTGTTATTCAACTTGAAAATATATGATATCATATTAATTATCTCTTTAATTTCATTTATCCATGGTTTTGTGGAAGAGGTATATTCGTGGTCTGTGTTTTTTGTGTGTGGAAGTGGTCCATGCACGAGTTAGTGAGATGATTAACTATTATACCAGATCCGAGATATGGATCAAGATTATTTTATCTATTCTACCTCGTACTAAATGATTTCCATGTGGGTATGATTATATATCATTTATAAACTAACCCTCTTATATTTATTTTGTTGTGTGTTTTTTTGTTAATTTTCTATTCCATAAACATCATTTCCATTAAAATTATAAAAATAACAAATAATTTATTAATAAGTATTAATTTTTGTTTATATAGTTTATTAATTAAAGAAAAATAATAAAAAGTAAAATTTATTTCCTTATATTTCTTGAAATGAGACCTAATTACTATTTGAGAAATCTCTATAAAGATCAGAACATATATCAATCTTCAATATTGATTAATTGTGGGGTTTTACTTTAACTGGTTGATTTTATTTAAACATGTCTTAATATAAATTTTTTTTGTGTACTCAATTCACCACCCACTTTAGATAATCACTCTACCCATCATTTGTTATCAAAGGGATTTAAAAATATTTTCAACTGTGATTTTAGTTTTTTTAGATATCTTAAATATCATTCAATTTAAAATTTATTTATTTAAATAGATAGTTTTCCATATTTTTATTCTACCAATAGTCCTTTTTTATTTATTGTAAATAACTATTGTAAATGAAAAATGAAAATGAAAATGAAAATGTATATTAGATGCATGGTTTTTGAAATTTGGTATGTAGTATAGCATAAATATGAATTACCTAAGACTACTAGGAATAAGTTGGACGATGCTATTAAACATGTTTACAATAAAAATCACAATGACATTAATTCTCCTTATTATTCTTTACGATTTTAATAATTTAATAGGATATGTTCGAGTAAAACTACTTTTGAATTTTGGGATACATTAAAAATTAATCATAAACGATCTACAAACGTTGAAGATATGAGATTGAATGTTAAACAACAGAATATTATAAATTTAAAATGATACATGATCAGAATATTTATGTTATATTTCTTAGTTTCAATGAAATATTGAACATAACGAGCTCCTTGGTGAATCGTTTTTCAAATAATGACCAAATATTGTGAATATTGAGATGTATTCGAGAGAGATAGAGAGGGGCAGCTACTTCAATTAGAGAATCATACGTCAATATTAGACTTCCTATAAAGAAATCTATGGTTAAGTTGATAACATATATAAGAAATCATAAGGTTAATAACTATAATGATGATGATCCTAAGAAGAAATATGTTGCCTTTAAAACTACCACATCAAAAATGAAAAAAAAAGGATCATGTTATGAGCTGTAGTGATAAATAATTACCATCCGATATTGATGAAGAAATTGAGAATCTGGAAAAAAGGATTAAGAAATTTTATATGAAGAATAAATTCTTTCATAAACTGATATATAAGGTAAATTATGATAATAATGGAAATTGGAAGGACTATAAAATAGATGACAATAAAAATGATATTTCTAATTATGAGTGTAATCGAAAATGACATGTTAATTTTAACTAGCCCATACAAAATACAAAAGGAAATATAATTGTATGGATAGAATGTTTAATAATGTCATAAAAGAAATATGGAGTTCTTATAAGGATAGCTCCATTGACTCAGACTCAACTCCATGAAGAGAACCCTAATAGACAAAATATGTGCTTCCAGAAAGATATATCTTAGGTACCTATTGTTTCTCTTGTACTTAATTATGATCATTTTAAAGATGAAAAAACTAATGTTGATATATTTATATATTATATTTTGTATCAATTCAATATTCATAAAAACACATTAAATGAACTTATAAATAAGAACAAAATTATGAGGGAAAACATGATTTATCTACTATGGTTAAAACCAACCATACTATAGAGAAAAAAAATAATTCTAAATTATTAAAATAAAATGTTGTACTAAAATTTTCATGTGAGATGTTAATAAAAGGCTTAGAATGATTCAAAAATTGAAGAGAAACTCCCATTCAAATACTTCTTAAACAAATTTCTCATAAATATATTATCAGTCTTAGTTTCCAACCCATATAGAGAAGAATGTTTAAGAATGATATTTTTAATTATTCATATTATAAATAATATAAATTTAATTTTCATTAAATTTGACCAAATAATGTTTGTATTTCATTTAACTTACAATTTTTTTATAAAAAATCCATCAATCAAATCGGTTTTCATAAATCCCTAATTATTAACAATTCTAGACCCATGGAAATATGGGTACCAAAATCATTATCGATATAAACATTGTTTTAGAGGGAAGAATCATTAAAATATGAAATAAAAATGTATTGTACTTGGATAGTTTGGGTTTCAAGAATATGATAGGAGATTAGTGGAGTTTCGAGAACTGTATAAAATTTGATGGTGATCATGACACATTTGTGACAATTTTAAATGAAAAATCATTGTGCTTATCAAAATTATTTATATTAAATTAGTTGTAATTTCAAAATTACTTTTTTTTATGGTTTAAAATAATATCTACTTATAATATCATAGTTATGTAATGATGGATATCATGTGAATTTGAAAAAAATTGTTGTAATGTTTTTAATTCCAAAAATGATTTTGTATTTACTTGTTTAAGTAATGATAATGTGTATGATATATTTAATGATTATTTAATTTCAAAAAAAATTCATTAACTATATTTCATTCGTATATAATCATGTCTTTGGAATAGGATACTAGAACACTATAATAGTCAATCACTTATGTAACATACTATAATATGGTAACATAGGGATCTACCCAAACCATAATTCCCAATTGAAAATTATGTAACCCCTATCAAAAATGGAAATATCAAAAAAGATCTTTAAAATTATATAACAAAGTATCAAATTATCAACATCTTGAGTTGGTTAAAATGGAATTTTTTGGACCATTTAGAGTGTATAGTTTAAATGGGAATAACTATGTATATATACTTGTAGATTCCTTTTCTAAGTATACATGGGTATTCGATTTATCTCACACAAGTGATGATTTCTCTTATTTTACAAAGTACACTAAATCAATAAAAACCCTATGAGGACTAAGAATTAAGTCATTAATAAGTGACCATGTCTGTGGGTGTGAAAATTAATACATTGAATAATTTTTCTCAAAAATGTATATAATTAGAGCTTCAATACACCTAGTTCCCCTTTGTAGAATTGTGTTTTAGAATAAATAAATAGAAAACTTCAAGTGATAGCTTGAAGAATGTTTAATGGGTATGGATTACCTGTAAACTTTATGGTATGGTTTGTCAACACAACCAGGTATATAATTAATAATGTTTTAATTAGATGTATTTTTCCAAAATTTATATTTATAAAATTGAATTAATATAAATCCAAATTTAAATTAAATTTTATTTTTCAGTTTCAAAGTATTTTTTCTTATTACTACGGAGAATCATGACATTTTTCCCCCAAAAAGAGATGACAAAATTTTCCTTGGTTTTTCAACATCATGTTAATATGATATTGTTATTAATAAAATAAACGAGACTATAGTAGAGTTTTTCCATGTCCTGATTAATTATAATGATCCATGTGAATATAAGACTTATTTAATAGACATTTATGGTGATTTATCCACTTCGATCATAAATGATATACCTAGTGATTATACAATAAAAAATATAGAAAATAACCTGTTTTGATGAACTTTTAGAACCATAACTAGAATTTGTTAAATTCCATGAGGTGAACATACCGTCTTTTTCAATAGCTATTCAGACTCTTAAATACCATCAATTATATTCTATATATGGTGACTTATATAGAGATACACAAACTAAACATCCCATAAAAACCATATTGAATATCAAACATTATTATCACAACTTGAATCAATGAATATCATTGATGAAATAAATTATACTTTTGTGTAGTGTCCATACATGATGAACATAATGAATTTGAAAAAATAAATATTGGGGACTAATTCATATACCCAAATACACCTAGACTATAGGCACTAAATGTGTGTTTGAAATTTTTTTTGATGAATCTGGAATAGTAGTGGGAAATAAGGACATACTTGTTACACAAGGGTATACTTAAGAAGAGTTCATTGAATATGGTGAAAACTTTTCACCTATATCCCAATATGAATCAATTAAAATATATATATCATAAGTATCAGGATAATATTTAGAACTATATTAAATGGATGTCAAATATGTATTCTTAAATCGGTATAAAATTGAGGATATTTTTTCGTTAACAACCCCCAAGATTTCAAACTACTCATTGTCAAAATCAAGTTTTCAATTTAAAAACGATTTATATTTTTAAAACAAAATCCTAGATCTTGGTATTAAAAGATTATATACATTCATATGTCAAAAGGTTTTTCAAAAGGTATTGTTGATCCTACCCTTCTTGAATGAATTTTTTAAAAATATATTTTATTTTTCAAAACTTATGTAGATGATAATATTTTTGGATCACCCACAAAATTATTTACTGAATTTTAAAAAATAATTCAAATTGAATTTGAAAATAGTTTAATGGGTTAACTGAAATTCTTTCTTTGTTTTCATATTTTACAATATTAATATTGAATTATTTTTTAAAAAATTTAATATATTAATTAAATTTTAAAATGAATTAGGTTTGATATCCGTAAGATTAGTAAAACTATTTTGAGTACCACTTATAAATTGGATTTGATAATACTGGGAAATTAGTGGATAAAACTAGTTATAAAGCTTTGATTTTAATTCATTTCTACCTAACTCATAGTTGAACAAACATTATGTACAGTTTGTGTATGTGGGATCATTTTCAAGCAAACCCAAAAGTGTCACACATACTATCTGTTTAAATAATTCTTAAATAACAAAAATAAACAAGTAATTCGGAATTGTTCTACCCTAATGTAAATAGTTTGACCTAGTTAGTAATTCAAATACTAATTTTAGTGGTTTAATGACTAATAAAAAAACACCTCTGAAACATCTCATGTTTTTGGAAAATCACTACCTACTTGTGGTAGTAAGGAAAAAAATTGTTTCTTTGTTTACTAGTGAAGCTGAATACATAGCTTCATGTTTTATTATGCTCTATTTTTTTTTGAAACAATTACATATTTCTAGAGTATGGATTTCATTTCATACATGTACTTATAAATTGTGACAATACAAGTGTTATACACATTTATAAAAACCCATTTCACACTATATAAAAAACACATTGATGTAACACATCACTTGTTGAAGGATCATTTTCAAATAAATGATATGACTCTTTAAGACATTAGTACTGAATATTATCTTGCTGATATTTTTATGAAGACATTGAATTCTGAGAGAGTGAACTACATCAAACATGAATAAGGCATGAATAATTATGGTTAAACATTATTTTTACTTTTTGGTATTTTTTCCATGATTAGAGTTTACCAACCATTGGTGTTTACACACCATTGGATTTAACCCTCCACTTTTTTTACCCACCATTTCATTTGACCCACCATTTTCGTTTTACCCACCATCGTTATTTTACCCACAATTGGATTCTTACCAACAGTTGTATTTTACCCACAATTGAGTTTTTCCCATTATTGGTACTTTTAACCTTCCACTTTATTTATTTTCGTAGATTATTTATTTAGTTTTCAATTAATTAAAATGATGATTATTTTTAAAACATAAAAATAAATAAATCCCTAAATGATTTAAATTATTCAATTATTTAATTTCAATGCTCACTCCCATGCACATTACTCTTGAGTCTCACTGTGAATCCTTCTCTTCTGAATGTTAGCATTCCTTGACCTCATTCAAACATTCTTATACATTCTCCACATTTAGAGTTAATAGATTCATAGAGTATTCTCTAGGATAATCATATCCTTCAAAGAAGAAGAAATTAGAATTGAGAGGATCAGATATTGAGCCAGTGAACCTATATCTTGCAAATAGAATAGTAATACATAAGAAGGATGTGAATTTAGAGTTGTAATTATCAGTAAAATATTTTGATCTTAATTTTCTAAATGACCAGGTATGGGTATAGTTGTTCTATAATAATGAGAGGCCCTTCTATCCTAGGATAGAGCATCAGTTCTACCATAATGTAGGGACTTTATTTGAGGAAGATAAAAAACAGTAAAAGAATAATAAATGGGTGAAAATAAATTTTTACTTAAAAAAATGTCCTAGATGTATAAAAGTACCACAGAAAGGTGTTATAAATGACTATAAAAAGAAATTTTCCAAGTGCTGGTGATACATTTATTTATGATTATTCCTTTTAAGGGTTGACTAGAAATAGTAACATTAGAATAATATATGCAAATAAGATTGATGGTGAATGTTATCTTCTTTTCATTTTTATTGAACGTATTTTGTGTCCATGGATATGTGATTTCACTACCATGAGGTATCAATATGTAAACCAGCTATTTATTATGAATAGAGGAGAAAATATCAACCTTAGTTTATCCCTAATAGATTCTATGACAGAGATTTTCAATCCATAATCCTAATCAAACACTCTAATATATGTTAAACCCCATGTAATAGATAGTGGGTTTATGATGGTGACATGAGTTTTGAGGATTTCAATCATGTTGATCACCTAAAAGGACTAAATAATCTTACAGAACATGTCTTGGAGACAGATAAGGTGGAAGATTATTTAGATGAGGAAGTATAGGAGGCTTATGTATCAGGTGATTAGGAGGAATAGTTTTTTCTTGTTGAGGGTAGTGACCCAAATATTATCAATATCCTGCCTGATATATCTTTTGGTACTTCTAATGTTACACATAGTGATTTTTTGTAATAATATTTTTCAAATTAATTTATTCTTTTTGATATTTTTCCTTTCACACAAAAAAAAGATAATAGTTATCTCATATATATTAAATAACTATATTTGTATTTAATTATAAACACCACCATTTTAATTATATACCAAAATCAATTTAATGGATAGCTTCCTCTATATGGAACACTGATGTATGTTTATATTTCATGAAAGACTGGCTTTCCTCGAGTGATTGTGTAACACATGAGATCAAGTGATAAGATATTATATTATAATATATAACAAATCTATCAAATTATATTGCATGTATATTATTAACTAACTAATATAAATATATGATTTCGTAAAATATAAAATTAATTAAGTAGTTACAAATTCATTTGAAATGAAAATATGAACATATTGAATATAGGACAGTATTTTTTATAGAAAAGTTTTATTACGATCATAATAATTTTTAATCCGTATAATTTAATTAAAATTAGTTTGTAATATTAATTTTATATAAATGTTATATATTCAATCAAATATTTTGGATGTTCATTGGATATATTTGATATACAGAATATATGTACAAACCCAATAGTATTCTTTAAAACCTATATTTTTATTAATGCATTTTTATATCATTTTAATAGAGAACCAATTTAAAATGCAATTTTTTAAAAATTTATAAATTTAATATGTCAAAATAAACGTCATTTTTGGAATATAAACATAATAAATATTTTAATATAAATTTGTGGTATTTTTCTGTACAGTTTCATTTTTTAATGAATATTTAAACATAAAGGATAATTATACAAAACTTCATTTATAATGATAAATTTTATTTTAAATAGGTTTACAAGATTATTTAGATAATATATTTATAAATTAATTCAATTTATATTATTATAATTTATACCCCTTGGAAATTGATCATAAAAACATAGAAAATTGTTGAACATTTTTACTTTAAAACCTATGTTGTCAACCCAACTACAAGATCTAATTTATATAAATTTCTTCCACTTCAATGTTTGGAATTTATAAAAATGGATTCAATATTTGGAATCATAATAATTTTTAAATTATAATAATTTCAAAATAGTTTTTTTTTAAAACATATTGGTGAAGTAATGAAAATTAAGTACAATGATTATAGTTACATTATGCTAAATAATGGACTAAATCATAACCTTAATGCCCAAAAAGACATATAAATATGTACTAAAGAGATGTGATAGAAATATTTTGATCCTATCATCCTTTTTATATACTTTTTACCATTATTGAACCACATACAATTAAACAACATTGATGGGGTTCCTTTCTTTTAAAATATTACAAGAGTGCCGCCCAACTACTATTATGAAAGGAATCCTCCCCTCCCACTTATTCACACATCTCAAGACACTTAAGATCAGAAATAATTAACCAAAATATCTCTCCAATGATCATCACATTTTCCTTTAATCCTCCCTTATGAATAAATCCTTTTGAGGAATCCCATGGGTGAAGACTAAATGAAGGTACCAAATCAAAAGGTGACACCCTCCCTCAAACTTCGTTCTTTTACTTTATTTACCAAATACCCAAAATATTATTATTCCATGTCTATATAAAAACACCAGTATTATCAATATAATATGATGTTTTTTAGTTAATTATTTGACCACGCCATACACACACATCCATCGAATGGGTAATAAACATGATGTTTACGTGTATGCTGGACTACCGCCTCACTAAATGATGATTGTTCATTTTTACCTTTAATAGAACTCATTGTAAAAATTATGATTGAAGTATATTTATATATTCTATATATAATATTATTATTTATTTTGTTTTATTTAATTAATTTACGAAACATTTATTTATAATTTACTTTTTTTGTTCATTCGATAATTCGGTTTGCGGAAATGCTAACTACAACCCCCGCAAAGTGACATGATTCATAAATAACTTACATGGAATATATTAATAATGGATTTAGTGAATATATATTGTATAAATGATATAATAAATCTAATTTAATATATATATAACTATATTTCATTCATCAAAAAAATTAAACAGAAACAACGTTCATGCACATATATGACTTGTTGTATCGATGAACGATTTATTCCACTTAATAAATATATATTTTCTTGAATTATATAATAAAAATATAAATAATATAAACTATATTTAAATAATTTTTTACATTCCTTAGAAAATAATATAAATATATGTATCAAATATATAACAAATTAAGACACATAAGAAAAATGAATGCAAATATTACCCAAAGTGAAACCTTAACATAGAACTGTTAACAAGTGGGTAATATAAAGAAATAATATAATATTATATATTATTATAAATAATAATATGGTTATTTTATATATTTATAATAAATTTAAATTTATTATATTTGTGTTTTTAATTAGTGCCATGAGATTCAAGGCAAAAGGTAAGAGAATTTCACCTCACCCTTTATTTCCCTGAGATACATGACTTAATCACCCCTTACAAATTTTTTGTGGTGTATATAATTCCTATGAATATATTTTATGCCTATTATAATTATATATATTGGTATTTTCATACACATTATATGATATTTATTTAATAATATTTATCTTCTAACAGTGTTTTTTAAGAGTCTTTTATAAATTTTTAAGAAAAATTGTTTGAAATAGGTTTTAGGATACATTATAATTTTGAAAGAAAATAGTTTTAAATAAGTTTTAAAGATTATTTTATGAATTTTCAATATTACATTAAAATAAAATACTTTTCAAATCTTTTTTTCTTAAAATTCTTTTTTCAAAGAAGAATGTTTTTTTTTCTCAAGCTGTGTTTTTAAAAGTACTCTAAATTGTATTTCTCAAATAAGATATTAATTGTTGATATTACTCATGAATTTTTGGGATATGATCTAAAGTATCATTTCATATTTTTTCTCTGAATGGTTTATTCTTGATTTCATGGTCTTTATAAAACTTATTTCTCCATCACGGGTTATTTTTTTATGAAATATTTTTTTATTTTACAGGTTATGCTTTTGATGGAATGATTATGAAACTTCTATATTTTTATATAGGTTGTCATTTGATTACATTTTTATGATACCCATTTCATTTCATGCGTTATGATATCATGGTTTATGGTTTTGGGGAATATATATGTATGATTTCATTATGAAACTGGAGGTATATATGTCTCTACCCAATTATTTTGGTAATTATCTATATCTCATTAGATAAACTAATATGGTATTGGGATAGAAACATGACTACTAATATGGCCATTGGAGTGAACCATGACTACCAAGATGGTATGAGGATTGAAATCATGTTAGTAATATGGAAATGTGAGAGAACCATGACAACCAAGATGGTATGGGGAGTGATCCTTCCCTATTAAGATGGTATTGGAAGAGATTCCTTGGATACATTGGTAATAATAATATATCCTTATGTGTATTCCCTAATTCAATATTTTGTTTTTATTTTATTCATTATTTTATTATGTTCTTTATTTCCTTATGATTCACATCTCATGAACAGCTAATATTTATTCGATGATTCATTTTTATGATCCTTAATATGTAGGACATCATCTTCTATATTCATTACTATGTTCTCATACCCATATTATCATGACTCTGATAACATATCTCCATTTTTAACCCTTATTAAGAATCTGAGTTGGCCACTTTTTATGTTTCCTTCCCTCGGGTTATGAAGATATGTATTATGTATTATGTATCAATGAAGGGTTATAGTCAAGAATAGCCTAGTGGGAGATGATGTAGATCCTTATACACCTGGGATTATGTTTCAATGTTTCAAGAGGAACTAAACTAATATGGTCATTGGGCTTATATTTTTTTAATTTTTTTAATATTATGAAAAAAGTGATGTAATGTTAATTTCTATCCAGTTTAGGATATTATAGTTTGTATCATAGAAAAGGATCGGTTGACCTTTGGAATCTAGGATGATAAAACCTTAGTTATAACCTTAATTAAATGTCAAAGGATAAGTCAACGAATAAAAATAGAATAGGAAAATTTCTCTAAATTTTATTAAAGGATAGAGTGTGTAGTATCTTAGAAATAAATCATTGTTTGGATACTAAAAATGGATGTGGATCATAAACAAATATAATGAGGAATAACAACTCCGACATGATGTTCTGGACCTGATTCGGGTTAATTTGGTACACGACAACGGGCCTTGGTGCACACTTTGTTTGACACTCCCAGCGGGTATTCTTTGAAAATTAAAAAATTCATCCTAAAACATTATAAAGTATTTTATAAAATATGAATATGAATAATAATGGAAAAACCTAAGGTGACATTGATTAAAAGATATGTGTCATGATTTATACATTTTATAAGTAATTTATCATGATTATGTGGTTTTCTTCTATGATATGTGTTTCTCACCCCCTGAATTTTACTATTTGTAAATAGAGGGAACCAAAAGGAATTGTGTTAACATTTAGTGGAATGACCAATCAGGTAATTATTATAAATGAAATTGGATATCTAATGGAGATAAAGATATAAATATTATGTTGAATCAGCTATCATGACATATGATTAACAATATTAACTTTGGTGACATTACTAACACATTGCATAAGAGGATGATATAATTTTATAAATTTTCCGATTCTAATGAGCATAGAGGAAATAATATTCATCTTCTTTACATTTCAAGATGAAGGTAATAATAACATTGAGGAATACCTCAAATGGAGGGGATGATTTTAACTCTGCATCAAAAAGGGTCACATAGTGATGAATTTTCATAGAGTTTAATGCCTCATCGGTGGAGAACATAGGCATTACCGAATTGAATTCCTAGAAGTAAGAATATATATATAAACCAAAGAATGACCTATTCCATGAAAACCATTAAATAGGATGCATTGAATTACTTAATTATTTAGATATAAAAATTAAGAATGGTGAATTATGTAATGATTATTTAGTTTATGTTTTTTGTTTAGAATTTTTAAGAATTTGATGAACAATCATAATAGATAATTATACTAATTTAATGATAATTTGATATTCATGGGAACACAAGACAAATTGAATGATAACTCTAAATGTGTTCTTAATGTTAATATAATTATTTTCGAATAATATACATGATGGATATATATAATAGAATTGGATGGTACTCATTACCCTAGATTTGATTATTGAAAAGTGTTCTATGTCATCAAGGATGATGTTAGAAGCTTATGGTATTTAAATAATCAATCCAGTAATCATTGGAATATGAAATCAAGTAGGTTTTCAAAAATGATTTCTGGAAATTAACGGACTATACAATGAGGGTATTCACGTTATTGGAATTTGACAACTAAGAGGAACATTGTGATATATAGGGATCAATGTTAAGAAAATTTCATCTGAATATTTCTATTTATTTGAATTTAAATCTTTCAGAAGGGTTATAATATTACCCATTTATGGAAATTTTATGTTAAAATTTAGAATATTTCTTTAATATAAAGTGTAATATCTCTACCTGAGGATTTATTTATAATGGATATCTTGTTAAAAAACTACGTGTTGATGCTAACAGATGGGATGGAATATCATGGGTCTCATGATATTTTTAATAGTTCAGGAATACAATCAATGCCCACCTTTTAGGGGATGTGGTGAAGTATATCAACAAACAAAAACAGTTGACATTGTCCTTAAATCATGAATTTATATATATTCATGAAATTTATTCAACGTTATTAAAAAAATCTAAAAACAAAACATGATCATGTTAACATTGTTCTTAATGGATCAGAAGGTCCATTAAATCTTTGAATGTTTATGGGGTTGGGACTACTAAAATTCTTTTTTCCTTATTCTCTATCACTTTTCATCATAACATGATGGTTATATTTCTCTTCTAAATCATTTTTTCACTTCCCACCTAATTTCTCCCATGTGGGAATCAAGGTCTGAGTTACTTTAGGTAGCTGTAATTATTTCAACTTACATTGTATAAAGGAATTTTTAGAGAAAGTTTTTATGATGTGGGTTTTAAGGAAATGAAATCTATTGTATTAATCCTTTGATAACCTAGATGAATATTGAGTGTGAAATACATATTAAGTAGGGTATAATTTAACACATTGATATTTTGTGAAATATACTTTTCAATTTAATTTAATCATTTTTGATATTATTCATTTCAGGGAACAATGAAAATAGTTATACTGTATATATTAAATCACAAAGCATGTATTTTGTTATATGTAATTCCAAATAAATTATTTACTACATGATATTTAATGGATATCTTCCTCAATATGGAACATTGTGTTATGATTATGTTCCATGCAAGATTGTCTTTCCTTGATGACTTGTGTAACATGAAAGACTAAGTGTTACTGGATAATAAGATATTATATAATAATAAATAACATAGAAGATAAATTATATTTTATAGATAATGTTAAATAACTTGTGTAAATATATGGTTTTCCAAAAATATAAAATTAATTAATTAGTAACAAATTTTATGGAAATTAATACAAGAAACAGTTTAATATAAATGGGTATTTTTATAAAAAACATATATTCTGCTCAAAATGATATTTTCAATCCTAATTAATTAATTACAATAATTTTGTATTATTAATTTAATATAAATGTTATATATTCCATCTAATATTTTTTATATTCATCCAATATATTTTATAGACATAAGATATTAACAAAACCATTTTTATTATTAAAAACATATATTTTTATTAAAACAAATTTACCACCATTTAATGAAGAACCATTTTTAAATCCAATTTTTTGAACTTTTATAATTTTAATATCTCAAAATAAAATTCATTTGTGGAAGATAAAAATAAAAATTAGGTTAGGATAAGTATTTGGTGTTTTTTGTAAGGTTTCATTTTTAATGAGTATCTAAAAATACTGTATTTTAATTCCAAACTACCTTTTTGTAAAAAAAATTGTAGGGATAAATTATAATATAAATTATTTTAAAATTTTAATTAGATAATATTTCTATAAATTAATGAAATTTATTTCAGTATAATATATTTTACTTTAAAACTAAATATAAATCCTAGAAAACATTTGAATTGTTTTACATTAAAACCCTACATTGTCGACCAAACTACGAGATTTGAATTAAACTAATTTGTTCCACTTATGTGTTGGTAATTTGTAAAATTGGATTAAATATTTGAAATCATAATAATTTATAATGTCTAATTAGTTCAAATTTGTTTTTTTATCAAAAATATTAGTGAAGTAATTAAAATTTATTACAATAATTAAGGATAAATTAAGCTTAATAAGGTAATAATTCATACCCTTAATGCCCAAAAAGACCTATAGCCTTGATATAATGCTATTTTTTGGACACATATATACCATACACTGTTTTCTTCTAACATTTTATTATTATTGAACAACATTAAATAAAAAAAAATTTGGGTTCCTTCCTTTTAAAATATTACAAGAGTGTCGACCCTTCTCTATTATAAAAGGCCTCAAGTCCTCACACATTTTCACACATCTAATGCCACTTTAGTTTAGAAAAACTCTAAACCATATCCCCGCAACATCCCTCAATTTCTCTACGTATCCTTCCTTGGGAATTAATCCTTCCAAGAAATCCCTTTTGTGAATCCCAAAAGGAGTTACCCAAATAAGATGTAACACCCTCTTACAAACTTAATTTTTTTGTTTCTTTATAAACTCACTCAAATCATGTTTTTAATTGATTGTATAACAACACAAGTATCCTAAATATTCAAGAATGTTTTTATTCTATGTACTTTACTAACACTTACACACACGTCAATTTAATGGATAACGAATATATTGTTTACATGTATGGAAAACTAACGCCTCACTAAATGATGATAGTTATTTTTTTACAACATATTAGGGTGTAAATTATTATGTAAAATCTATTTATATATCTTATATATATAATATTTAGTATTTATTTAAGATTATTTAAATATTTTACAAAAGATGTATTTATAATTTTTATTTTGAGTTCATACGATAATTTTGTTTTTGTAAGTGCAGACTACCAGCCACACAAAGTGATGTGATTCATTCATTAACTACATTGAATGTCTATTTAATAAAAGGACACAAAAATTGGACCCCCAACTAATATCCCTAAAAATGTATTATAACAATATTTTTTACAATGAAAAACCTGGGTGGACAGCGTATGAAACAACAAGAAGCAGTGAAAGGTTACACAAATAAAAGCTATCAAACTCTTAACAATGAAGAGGAAAAATTGGAAAAGTGAATTGTACCGATTTCCATCCATAATCCAACCCACCACTGAGATAATCAAACATAAATAATCAGGAATAATTGAATGTCTTCTCTTCAATAAAGTACAAAACCATGCGCTTCCACATTCTAAATCTCTAGGAATCTACCCACTTCCAAACCCATGGGCGTCCTAGGCCTCAAACGCTCCACTGCCAACAGTTTATAAATCCCCACATGACTTAGCTATAAAGAAGAATGCACTAAGAGATGATCCACTGAATATATAAATTATAGTGAATCCTTATTTAAAAAACATAACATAAAAATTCCTAGAAAATCTTCTCTTTTTAATGCCCAAAGATTCAAACTAAGATTGGTTATTATAGAGGCCTCAAGAGGTTTGTTGTATATTATAGCCAGACCTCCAGAAGATGATAATATTACTGCTGTAATGACCTTATCAATTGGTTATGTAATCTATCTAGATATATCCATAACATGTTCATGGTAGTCATTAATCTACAAAAGAATATTAGGACTAATCACTTCCTCCCGCACAGAAATAACTGAATTCAACCGAAATAATGATGTAAAGAATGTACCAGAAAATAGGTGTTGTTGATCAAGAAAAATGAATGGTGATTAATCTACATTCTCACAAGGCATGTTTCAGGCACTGTAAAAACTAGGATGATCTACATTGTTGAAAAAAAATACATATGAATATAAATTATTTTTAAATAATTTTTTAAATTATAGAAATCTTGATATAAATATAAGTATCAATGATATACCAAATTAAAACATGTACTATAAATTATACATGTATTGCTAGAAGTAATAAATTATTATATAACTATTAACAAGTGAGTAATATAAATCCCTTATAATATAATATATGGTATTAGAATTAAGAATATGGTTATTTTATAGATACACAATACATTTATGTTTATTATAAATGAGGTTTGAATGAGTACTGTAAGAGTCAAGACACAAGGTAATTGAATTTCATCTCACTCTTTATTTCTGTTATATACATGCCTCATACACCAATCACTTATTTTTTGAGGTTTATATAGGACCAGGGAATATATTTTCTTCCACATATAATAATATCCATGTATATTTACATACTCTTTCTATGATCATTATTTAAAAGTAATTTTTTTAGAACATTTTTTTAGACTTTTAATATTTTTCAAGGAAAACAGTTTTGAAATATGTTTTTTGATTCTTTATATGTTTCATGGGAAATGGTATTAAATATGTTATAATTATTATGTTATAATTTTTCTTGATTATTTTAAAAGAAAATTGTCTTCCAGTGGTTTTATGTTTAAAAAATAAATTTTCAAAGATGAAGGATATTTTAATCAAAAAATGTTTTTAATATATTTTGAAAAATTATTTCCCATCTATGAAATTTTTTTTTGATGTTACTCATTACTTTTTTAGATGTTTTATAATGACTAACATTATATTCTTTCTCTGAATGGTTAATTCTTGATGTAATGGTCTTTAGGAAACACATTTCTCTTTCATATGTTATATGTTTATGAAATTCATATTTCATTCCGGGGTAATTATTTTTATGAAATGATTATGAAACTTGTATCTATATCATAAGGATAAGATTTGATTAAATGTTTATTATACACATCTCATTTCATTGTTTATGATATAATTTTATTTTCTTTTTTATAACATGTTTGTATTTTTTTCATTATGAGATGGGTGGGACCTATATATCCCTCAAATGCAATTTGTATATATTTATATCCCATGATATGGAATAAAATTTTCTTGGGAGTGAACCTTGAATACTAATATAGCCATTGGAGGGAACCATGACTACTAAGATGGTATTAGGAGTGATCTCATGCTACTAATATTTCAATGGGAGTGAACCATGATTACCAAGATGGTATGTGGAGTGAACCCATACTACAAATATGGTCTTGGAAGTGGTGCCTCCACTACTATAGAAATCATATTATATTCATATATATCTTCCAAAATTCTATATTTTAATCAAATTTTATACTTTTATGGATTACGTTCTTTATTTCCATATGATTCTTGTCTCATGAACTTCAAATATTTATTATATGAATCGTTTTTATGATCTTTTATATATAGGGTATGATCTTCTATTTTCCTAAAAATGTTCAGATATCCATATTCTCATGATTATGATTATTTATATCTCTATTTTCCACTCATGAATCATATTATATTACAACATTTTTTGTTCCATTCCCCCATTTTATAAAGATAGATAATGGGTTTTATGTTTCTAATCAGGGTTATAGTCAAGAAGAACCTAGTGGGAGATTATGTGCCTCCTTATGTACTATGTTTATGTTTCAATGTATCCAAAGTAAATAAAGTAATATGGTCTTGGAGTGTATGTTTTTTAATATATTTTTTTATCTGTAAAATGTGATTTAATGTAAATTTTTATCAATAATAGGATATTTTACCTAGTCCAACTAGATATATCCATATTAGAGAGACTATGTAAAAATGAAGTAAGTAAAGAAGAAGAAACTAATGACTTAGGTGAAGAACAATATAAGTTCACTTCTAAATAATATGATGTTAATGAATAAAATGTAATTTATGATAATGGTGAAAATTATATATAAGAATATAATGATGAAAAGGGATATGAAAAAGGAATGGCACATGGTGATGGAGATGATATTGATAATGGTTATGACCATGATGGTCCCAATTGATGTCTTAGTATTAGAGATGTTGAGATTCCCAATGAACTTGTTTATTCTCCATATTAATTAGTTTTGTCAAGGTAAGAGGAGAGATCACTACTAGTTAAATATGTTGACAAAAATTATATATATATGATTAAAGAATCTATTGAGTGGGATGGATCCCCAAGCTTGGATAGTCACCCGGTTGATTATATAGATGGAATCCATGTTGATTCTATAGTAAATGCACACAATGTTGTTTACAAGATAATTTTTATAAATCTAGTTGACGAGAAGATGGAGGTTGACCCTACTATTTCTAAACCTCCATTTTTTTCATCCACTAGTTTTGTCTTCCCTCATATTGAATGACACAAGATGTGGGGAATTTCTTATCTTTCCCATGTACCTTAGTCCTGTTCTATACAACTCTGATTTTGATGATGGTATAGTCAACCAAATCGTAGTGGGCCTATTATTCAATGTGATATGGATCCTAAGGGATTATTTATAAAATAGAAAGACGTTGCAGGGGTGTTAAATAGTTACATAATTTTTCTTAATAAATTAATTCCAGATCTGATCATGCAGTTCTTATTGTACCACCAACCATTGCCTATTTACCATTGTCTACATCTACCATCACATTTTTGGAAGATGATTTGTAACCAGAGATGACATCGAGTCCTTAAAAGAGTGTATTTTCTCTGAGTTTGGTATGATTTTGTAACATTATGAACCTCTTTTCACAATATATAGTGAGATAAGTTAAAGATATATTTTTAAGCATTCTGATACATCACATTCAACCCAATGTGTAGATTCTCATATAAAAGATGAATGAAACATGAAAGTATTCAATATGTAGCTTCTTTATGACAAATGAAAAATTCAATATTTTGCATTTTTTTTGCAACTAGGTATTCCATTATATATCACACACATGATATGAGAAATGAATATACTCTTTTTGATTAATAAGAGAGACCTGGAATTCTTTTCTTCAAACATGTCCAATAATATAACCTGATAAATCATGCTAATTTAAATTTAAACCATTCAAGAGAGTCATAAACTCCCTCAGAAATTGGAATGATTTAAGATAATGAATACAAGAATTTTAATCAGTCATAAAATAGCTTTAAAATGATATAAACAACTGGTGAGACCATTTCATAAAAAGTGAATAATATATTTAATTAAAAAACTCTATCGTTGAATAGTTAAATGTGGGTTCCTTCTTGTAATTACAAGACATAAAATTATGGTAGTCAATTTATGGTTTTTCAAAAAACATGCATTGAAGAACCATATGTTTATACCATTAAATGTACGGTTTCATCCAAATGTAGGATTTATGATCCATACATTTTCAATAGGGTATGTTACATGATCCAAATGTTTTATTTTAAATATAGGGTTGTAAAATCATAAATTAAGCTTACAAATATATGTTATAGACAATGAATAATGAATACATTCAAACACATTAAAAATACTTATTAAATATTTTTCACCTGTAAAATAAGATAAACATCTCATGAAATATATTCCCAAAAATAATTAATGTAACATCATTAGTAAAACAAAAAAGGGTTTTTTAGAATCAAAATCAATATGATTTATTTATTATTTTGTATAAAAAACATTTCCAACACATCCTCTATTGTTACATGTTTCTATCATATAATCTCTATCTAATAGATAAAAAAATATAACTCCTGATAGTCAAATAAAACGGCGTTGAGGCCAATGAACAGTTTATTAAGACATCGGGTCTTACTCTTTATCTTTGTTATTTCATTTCAAGTGATAAGGTAATAAAAAAATATAAACCCCCTTTGACGAATAGAGGGGTTAATGTATTTATCTCTTACATCAGGAATTGAATCTTCTTGGAGAATTGAAATTTATTCCAGAATATAATATCTAATTAATTTACCCCCACATTGTTGGAAAGGAGATGACTGGGATTGTTATCAAGAATTATTATTTGTGAGAAAATTAACTTGTAAAAGCTTGGACGAAACTAATGTCATCAAATTCAGTAGTGACATTTATCTCTTAAGATTTTATGCAATACCCATGCTTGTAAGATTGGAAATTATAGGGATATTCCTAGAAGTAATGACATTTTGTTTACTTCTTAAGGAACCCGACTAAGTAATTTCTACATCCTATGATAATTATTCTTAGTTTTCCCCTTTAAAATATGGTATATATATTTATATATTGACTCCACATATTACATGTTGTGGTTACATTCAATCGACGATTGAGAATATGTATGAGAAATACCAATTACATTCTCAACTAGAAGTATTGTAATTCAGATGATTCTATCAATTCACAACAAAATTAGATAGAATTGATCACATATCATTGGTTTTTTCGCATCTGGAATCCTTTATAAAAGAGAAGTTTTCACCTCCTAAAAATAGGTAAAAAGATTCCCAAAAATAGATTCTATGAAGGGTTTACAAATTGGGACCCCATCAACCCTTTTCATGAAATTTGCATCTGAAAATGTAATCTGATATGATCAGGTGATGGTTGAGTCATTGATACCCATCGTCAATGTGATGGTGGGAGTTCTGTAAGGTGTGAAGAAAAAAAGGAATTGTTTCTCAAAAGGTTATATAGAAAATTCATGTCCATGAATATGGGATACACACATATAATATCTATTAATGTAGGCCTAAAGAATTCTAGGGGACAAGGTTGTGCCTCAGTTCATAAATTCAAAGACGTACTACTATCCAGACATGTAAGAGTTGGATAGTGTTACAGGTTCTTAATGGTGATTTACCCCACAAAATATGACCAATCAAATAATAGTGTTTCCCAAAATATAGAGAAAAAAATTCATTGGTATACCAAATTAAAACTAATACAACATTACTAAATTACATTACCTTACAATGATATATTCATCTAAAGATGGTAACAACCATCACCTGAGAAACATAGAGAGCACCCCATCTAGTTAATGATTTGATACAACTCTAGAATAATTATATTGCATCATATGAAATACATAACATAATTAAGGATATAATAGTATCTATAGTGTGGCATTTTAAATTTAAAAGTTAGGAAGGCTCTTGTCATTTTAGATTTTGTCTCGATCTATTGGTAACCATGGATATTTTGATACATGTACTCAAATGTTCAGGATGAATGGAAAGAATTTCTCTTTTTAACTCCCTTTAAATAAATTCAATGAGGTCCCTCCCTAGTATAGGATTTCTCTTGAAATCTTCCCATATGTGATATGAAGGATGAACATAATCATACATATTCCATAGGATATGGATCCCCTAAATCTTATGGTTATCCTAGAGAATAATTCCAAAAATTTTGTGCTAGAGATGAAACATGTTTGTCACAAAACCCACTAACTGACCATCATAGGGAAGAGATAAAGAAGAAATTAGATAAATAATCTATGAATCAAAGACATCTATGTAATATAAAATAGTTAAAATGAGATATTCTTCTGTGATATAATTTTGATTCACCTAATAAATCCATGGATATTCCTTGGAGAAGTTTCTTTGAGGATAAATGACCCATTGGATTCTCAATACTGTACAATGGATCAGAAAAAAACATTGTTTAATAATAAAATATGACTTGAATTCATAAATAATTCATGTTTTAGTATGAACCAGACGATATAATATTTCATTAATGAATTCAGGGGTAATAATATCATGATGATAAGTATTTTTACCTTGATGTACCCTAAGTTAAAAAATATTATAAATGTCCCAGAGGTATCCTTCAAAAACATGGGTATCAATAGGTAGGATAACAAAATAAAATGGAATTACGTTTGCTATTAGATAATTGATAAAACATGGTTAGATATGTCTTCAAATATTTTGATGGAACATCATGATTTGTATCAGGGATTTGGGATCAACAACAAGTACCATTTCATTTAGGCAGTCACCCACATTATCATGTAAAACTGTATCATATTGTCAGCCATCTGAGACACAAAATAAAAAAATGACGGATCATTAAAAAAATACTTATGTAAGGTGAAATTACACAATAATAGAATGGTGTAATCTCCAGTAGTAGTTGAAAATTTGAAGAATTGCCATTTTTTGTCACCCAAATAGTTCTCCAAAACAATGTATATAAATTTGGATATGTCAAAATTATTATCACTCAAATAGATTACAAAATTTACTCAAGTGGTTTTGTCATGTAATTTACTTATGTACATCACCCAATACTATCACCAAGGGTGGGACCACATACAATATTTGTTAAAAACCTATGATCCTGACATTTTGTAACACCCAAAGCTTCCACTTTTCGATTGTCTTTGAACAGTACAATAGCTTGCGATGTATGAAACACTGAGTTCAAGTGCACTATGACCTATCAAACTAGCCATTTATAAAGCCATTATGAATTTTAATAACCAAATTTTGAATTTTTTATGCGTCACGTAAAATTTTAACCTTCATATTTTTTGTTTCGTAGACATAATTTAAAGATGAATTCAATTTTTTAGTTAAAAGAATTATGTTTCAAAAAATGTAGCTTTTCATCCTTTTAATGGAAATACCTTTACAAATATAATATTTGACAATTTTATATATTCAATTTGTTGTTATTTTGATAACATTCATATTTTGATGAATAGTGAATAATGGTAAATTTTAATTGAATAGAAAATTTTTAATCAAAATAGTTTATAGTGTTAAGTTATACAATTAAATGGTTTTGAAGTAAAAATAGACTATATTTTTCCATTTAATCCAATGTTGTTCATTGGATGTAATTTCACTTTTATACCACACAAAAACACAGATCAATCTTTTGATAGTTTTTACTTCCCAAAAACCCAGTTTCTAGTTTTGACAACGGGAATTAATTTTAAATTAATTCATGAATCATAAATGTTTATAATTTTTAAAATAGGAATCATTTTTGGAATTGGTGTATCAAAATTATCTAATGGTGAATTTTTGGTATTTTTCGAAAAACATTCAATTTTTGATGAATAGTGAAAAACACTTTGTTTTTGTTTAAAAACTGACTTTTTATTTAAATTTTTATTTAATTAATTTAAATTTATTTAAAGTAAAAATATGTACACAATTAATATATTAGTTCAATTAAATTCATTTGAGTAATTTTATAATAAAATTAGATGTATAAAATTTTATTAATTTTTTTAATGTCTACTACCCACCTTCAAGATATGTTAGCAAATAATCATGAAACATAATTTTACCACATAAATGAATTTAATTTAAAAATTAATAGGGACATGGTGTACATCATTAAGTAAAATGTGGTTCAACAATATTAAAATAATATGTGATCAATTGTATGATTTGAATTTTCTTTACCATGGATAAAAGTAAATAGGGTAATTAAAGGAAAAAATGATATTATAATTACTCTAACACATCTCATTATTCTATTGGACAAGTGTATTTAGACAAAGATAATTATTAGGAAAAAATATTACCATTTTTTCCACTTTGTATAGATTAGGAAATTTTTTATTATTTAATATAAAGAAGAGTTAAAGTGTTAAATTCAAATTATAATGACTAATACATTTTTAATATAAAGTTATACATATGGTAATTCTATCTATAAAAAATCATTATAAATTTAAGAATATTTATAACTTCATTGTATTTTATTTATAATTTTTAGACTTTAAAATGTTAAATTTATTTATGACACAATGATAATGGAATAATAAACATATATATGAAAGATTAAAATAATTGATATTATAAATATTAAAATAACTGTAAATACAGACTTTTGATGCATTCCAAAAAAATTATAGTTTAATATTGCATGTTATATTTGATTAAATGTATTTATTTTTTAAATAAATATGATTTTATGGCATTAACAAAAACCAAATACTAAATAATGTCAATGTAGACATATATGAGTTTTTAAAATAAATACTATATTATTAAATGATATAATAGTATTAAAATTCTACGGATCATCCAAAGGACTTATATAATAATATACATGTCATTAATGAACAATAAGGGGTTCTCTTGATATTTTATAGTAAGTTTATTAACCATATAATATAGAAATAAAATGAGATATCGTAAATGATATACAATTTAACAAAGAGTTAAATCTAAAATATAAGGTTAATATGGTAACCTAATCCTATCTGAAACAAATTGAATGATAGGTTATTGAAGAATAACCTTCGTATAATAAATATAAATCCTTTTATAGCCATTATAAATCAAATATGATTATATAAAAATAATAATATTTAAATGTTTTCCTAATGTGACCCACAACTCTCTTATTAAAGGGTATTTCCCATTCTATCAAAATCACACCTCCTTAGCCATTTGGATATGAAAAAACCTACTCAAGTGTCTTTAAAACTACCCTCACTTCAACATATATGCCTTACATGGATCAGAAAGTCAAAATAAGGATCCATTTTCATCAAATCAAAAGGAAGAACCCGGAGAATATGTAATTATTTCATCACCTCTTTCAATGTTCTTTTCTTCTTCCACATCCACATTATTTGTTGTTTCCATAACAAAATAATAAATCCATTAAATTATGCATACTTAGATTTTATTACATATATGGTACAACAATATTCATTATTCTATCCATCCTATGAATGACATAGTCCCCATACATGGGTACATACGACTTACCGTCTGCAAGTCATTATGTAGTTTGTTATTTGGCACTTAATTATTTGGATGGGTATAATAATACATATAATTGATGTAAATAATAAAAATAACATGTTAATTATTATTTATATATGATATAACATACAATTAAATATGATTTCAACATCAATATAATTTTTCTGTTGCTTGTGCATACGTACGGATTATCGTCTCCACGAATGCAATGAGATTCATCGCCCATCATAACCATTAAAGAATAAATATCATTTTGTTATGAAACAATAATGTTTATGAACATAATATAATTATGGATACAAATAAAATATATCCTATAAATAACAAAAATTACTTACGTTACAAAACATATAATAAAAAATGAATTAGTTATCCCTCGAGACAATGATAATATTGAAAAAATATTAATAATGAAATATAAAAAAATAATATATGATATCATATTTATGTATATGATTCTTGTATAATTTAATAAAAATTATTTCAACATTATAAATGAGCTCAAAATTACCTCAAATAAAGAAAAGTACAAGGTAAGGGGTTTTCATCTCACTTTTATTCTCGTGAGATTCATGCTATATTTTCTACTATTACTTTTTGTGAGGTGTATATACAACCCATGATTGTATTAATTGTGTAATATAATTTAATTTATCTATATATACATCAGAATTTTATGAACCTTATTACAGGGGTATTATGTTTTGTTAGTTACCAAATCAGTAAGGGAATTTCAAATTTCAATTTCCATTCATTGGGTTTTACGCAAACTTGATCGATTATTTTACTCCAGGATTATGTGTAAAATCACTCTTTATTTACTTATTAAGTAATTTACACACCACATTCTGTGGATATAATTTTTATACACATACTAAATCCATTTATAATTTGTCAAGTCATCAATATGAACTTGTTAAGAGTAATTTTAAATCAATTTCTATTCATTGAGTAAAACAACCATGTCTTTGGTGCTGTTTTTACCATAGTATGTGTGAATGTACTCTGATTGATTTACACTGAATATCCAATCATATTGAGTGTATTTATATTTTTCACACATAATCATGTCATTGAATTATCCTTACCCTAAGGATATAGTCTTTATAAGGGATTTCATCTAAGTTTACATTCCATTGAAACTTCTTTCTTGTTATGCACCAATTCACTTTTATATGGTGTATATATTTTAAATTGATATAGTATATCTTGAATACCATTACTCTCATGATATTATAAATATTTTATTACCTAAAGTATTTTTATTCAAGAATCTCTAATTTTGTTAGGAACTCTAACTAAAATATCATTTTATATGTATTAAATATTTACACATAAAAATATTTTTCATTACTGTCCATGTTTTTAAAAAAAAATTTAAGGATTTATTTATATAGACAATAATGTATTAAAATTAAAATTCCTTTTAAAAGTTTAAAATTGGTTTTGTAATCTTTGATTCAAAAATATTTTTTAAACAGATACAAGATAAATATTGAGACTTTTAAATGTTTTCAATAAAAAACGGGATCTTTCTCTCAAATAGTTTTGATAATTATTTTCATCTATATCAATATCCTTAATTATTCTCATTTGAAGATAAATGTTTATAACAAATTCTTTCATATTGTATTGAATGAGTTATTTTTAACTATGGACGTTCTATTTTTATACCATTTATGGTATGAGGTTAAAATATTGTCATTTTTATGCTAGTTTTATTAAGAATATTTAGATTATGTTTCAACCATTTCATATGAATAATGAATTGGACTTATTAACTGATGGGTTTATCCCATTATATATCTTTGATGAATCTTTATTTATCCCGAGGCAAACTAGTTTCATGGCATAAGGACATGATGAAATATTATTTTTAGTCATTTCACAAGGCTTTGACTATATGGCTATGAATTATGGAATTATGCATTTCATCATTATGAAATTGGATATTGACATTACATGTGATTATTCGACTAATATAATATCCATGTGATTAATTATATGGAATTATTTTACTTATATTTTCTATTTTTGGTTGATGATTAAGTTAAAAATGATTATTTTCATGTCTTGTACATTGTATTAAAAGTTTATACATATTTATGAATGTTTCTTCTATATTATTATCCTTATTGAGTATCTGAGCTCACCCCTTTCATTGTTTTTTTATGAGGATGTGATGAATTATATTATGATTAACCTACATGAATAGGCTATGGGATATGAGTGTGCTCAAATGGGACACAATGTTGTCTTCTTTTATATCATGATGTAATGAAAAACATGTGTATATTTCTAGTACTTCGATAGATACTAATATAATTGGTCTTTCAGAAATTGATCACTTTTGATAATGATAATGATATGTAATAATGCACAGAATCTGGGTAAGTAGGGTAAGGGCATTATAGTCAGAATTAGAGGATGTTTAGTACAAACCTTGAAAACTACATTTAGAAAAACACTTATTATATAACATTACCCTAAGAAAAAATTGGGAAATTAGTATAGAAGAACGTCTAATAATTTTGCTAATGTAAATATTATTTGGATTTTCCATGAAATACATCCCTATCTGTATATGAGCAAGTTGAAGTGACTATGGCACAGATGTACCTTTGGGTACAACCTAGAAACACCGCTTTCAGTTAGACTCAAACGGGAACTGGTGCACGAAAATGGGCTTTGTTTCACTCTTGGTTAAGACACTCCTTAGGAATATTCTTAGAATAATTCAAATTTTTATTAAAATTGATTTGATGAATTTTTATATAAGATGATAATGATTAACCTTGGTTAATTATAAGGTTTTTTAATCTGAAACTAATGTGTCACGATATTCTATAAATTATTTTATGACTATGGTTACTCACCAAATGATTTCTGGTTCTATTAAATGTATAAAATCTATGGAAGTCATAAAAACATTGAACATGATTTACAAGGTAGGCACATTGGTGGAAATAAGCAACGAAATGGAATATTTATAGGTTTTAATGATATCATGTTCATGCCGAATAAGTTTTCCTATAATATGATCTACACTATATATATTAAAAAACACCCAAACTCAACAAAGAAGATAAATGTGGTGAATGATATGAGCTCCAACAGTAGAGACCATGGAGAAAAGAATGCTCAATTTCCATTATGTAGGAAATATATAAGGATACTCCCAGGAAAGTGTCTCAATGGAACAAATAAATTTTTTATCAATGGCAAGGTAGACATAATGTAAAGAATTGCCAAGGAAAAATGAAGATTACTATGGAAGAAAATAAAAATGACCCCAATAATCCATTTACAGTTTTTTTCTTTAAATGTAGTCGACCTATGAATTACCCATGTCAATGCCCTATTCTATGGGATAACCTCTTATACATGGATGATACGATGTCGAAATAAATTGATGGTGAACTTTTTAAATGTATTAGTGCTCTTTGTTGATGGGATTATTTTTTATTACTTTTCTCTTGTATGTGAAACCCTAATGTTTGTTATGTAAAAATTCTATTCAAGGAAGGATTGTCTTTTCTTTTTTGAATATAGTTATAAATAACATGTTGGGATTATACAATCTTTGAATTTCAGGCAGTTACAAGTTATTAATATTTTGGATGAAAATGTGAGGTATGAGAGAACATTTGTGGTTAAATTATGTTATTGATATTTTGAAGAATTTATCTCATTTTGATAATGTTATTAAATATTTTTTTTTGAAAAAAGGATAACATGCCGACAGTGTAACAACCAGTCATGTCAGAAAATTCTGCGGGAATCAAACCCACAACCAATGTGCGGCTGGGATTTATCACCTACCATTGGACTACCTGAATTCCCTAGTTAGTGTGACTAGTTATTTTTAGTTAAATTATTTTATTGATCAATAATTAGTTGATTTGGGAAACTATGTTTAATTAAATAGACATCCTTAGTATAGGAAAATGATTTGGTGATTAAGTGATAAATGTTATTTTGGAAGACATTCTCTCCATTGGGGACACTATATGTCTAAGAAAAATAGAATACTATGGGATTTTATTTGAGAAGTAATTGTAGATTTTTATCTATGTCTTTATTGTGGATTTATATCGATTTGGATTATTTATGGAAATCATTAACCTATCCTAGAGAATATGTGATTAGGATAATAAATTTTAAGTATGTGACATTAAGAGTAGTCAATGTTATTTGGAGGTACAATTTAACGTGGAAGACTACTAAATCAAATTCATCAGAGTTTTGGGTTTCAATCCTAGTTGGATTATATTCAATGATTTTTAGGATAAATATTTATCAAATGGTATTTATTGAAATTTGGGTATTATTTGTTTAATTTTAGAAATTTGGATTAGTATTTCATTCTCTAAAGGATTATCCTTTTTGCAGATCATATAACCTTGTACTAACCATTTTGAATTTTGTTAATCTATAAATACAAGAGAAATATATAGTGTGTCATTTTGGATTATGTTATTCTCTAAAATTTTATTGTAGAGCTTCAGGTGTGACCAGGTCATCTGGAATACTCGTCATTTGGAGTCAAATATGAGTTTTTGGTAGAAATTAGTTAATGGATTGAACTCTAATTATCATGTATTTTTTTCTTATTCAATGAAGTCAATAATTCTTAAACATTAGGGAAATGATATTAAACCAAAAAATGTATTATCCTAATACCTTATGTTATTTATCATATATTTATGGCTTTGAGGCCCTCCATTTTTCATTCAATTTATTGTGATTGATGACCTCAATCACAACATTTAAATATTTACATTATTCCTCCCAATATAATTGAAACCAATGTTCTAATATTCAAAATCCAAATATGATGGTAACTTTTTCATTTCCCTTTCCCTCTTATTAAGACTAAATTGTATGAACCCCCTTATCGATGTGTGTTTTCCACAAAGGTATTTTATATTTTTTTAATCCTTTTATTTTTTAAGAACAACTTCAATTTTGGTGGACATAATTTATTGAAGTATGGAATAATATAACACCCCAAGCTTCCACGATACACTTCTCTTTGAATAATAAAATAGCTTGCGATGTACGCAACACCGAGTTCACACACACAACAATCTATCAAAAAAATGTTTAAAAAAATGTTATGAATAGTAATAACCACATTTTGAATTTTATATATATCCCATATAATTTCAAAATTCAATTTTACTGTTTCTTAGATATAATATAATGACAAAATCAATTTTTCATATAAAAAAGGTATTTTTCAAAAAATGCATTTCTTATGACTTTTAATGGAGAACTATTTTAAATCTAATATTTGACACTTTAATATATTCAATTTGATGAAATTAAATTCATTATTAATACAGGGAAATACAACTTTAATTTGGATAAATTTTTAGTGTTTTCTGATAAATTTCATATTTTTATGAATAGTGATATATACTAAATTTTAATTGATTTATTTTTACAAAAATAACATATAGTGTTAAATTATAGATTTGAATGGTTTTGAAGTTTAATTATATTATATTTTTATCATTTAATCAAATGTTGGTCATTGGAAGTAATTTCACTTTTAAACCGGACAGAAACACATCTCAATCTTTTGATAGTTTTTACTTCTCAAAAACCTACTTTCTCGGTTTGACAAAAAGAATTAATTTTATATTAATTAATGTTACATCTGTGTTTTTAATTTGGATAAATAGACATCAATTTTGGATTTATAATATAGAATTATTTATCACCCTTTTTTACACTCATTGAGAATATTATATCGTCACATTTTTTGTTTCCTTTACCGATTTTATTTAGATAAATATTATGTTTTCTGTTTCTAATAAGGGTTACAGTCAAGAAGAACCTAGTGGGAGATGATGTTCCTTCTAATGCACTATGTTTATTTTTCCATGTTTCCAAAGGCAATAAATTTAAATGGTATTTGAGTGTATATTTTTTTAATAATTTTTTAATTTGGAAAAAGTTATTTAATTTTAATTTCTATCAAGACTAGGATGTTATACCTAGTCCAACTAGATATATATCAGTTATAGATGCTATGTTAAAAGAAGAAAATAAAGAAGTAGAAACTAATGTCACTTGTGAAGAAAAATATATGTTCTCTTCTAAATAATTTGATGTTAATGTAGAAAATGTAATTGATGAGAATGGTGAAAATTATTAATATGAATATGAAAATGAAAAGGGATATGAAAAATAAAAGGGGCTTATTGATGAAGATGACATTGATAATGGTTATGACCATGATGGTCACGATTGATGTTTTGGTATTAGAGATGTTGAGATTCCCAATGAACTTGTTTCTTCTCCATATTAAATAGTTAATTCTAGGTATGTTGAGAGACGAGTAATAGTTAAATATGTTGACAAAAATGTTAGAGATAAGATTGAAGAATCATTTGAGGGGGAGGGGTCCCCATGCTTGGACAGTCACCTGGTTGATCCTATATATGGAATCCATGTTGATCCTATAGCTGATGTAGAGTATTTTGTTAACAAGAAATTTTTTATAAAGATAATTGATGTGAAGATGGAGGTGGACCGTAATCTTTACAAACCATTATTTTTTCATCCCCTAGTTTTGTGGGGAATGGGATAACATTCTATTGTACATTATACCTATTCTATACTACTCTTATTTTGATGATGGTATCGTTACACCTAAGTGTGTTGGGGCAATTATTCAAAGTGATATGGATACTATGGGATTATTTGTATAATAGAACGATGTTGCAGGGGTGTTACATATTTTTTCGTAATAAATTAATTCTAGATCTAATCACGCAGTCCCTATTATGCCTCCAAAAATTGACTATGTACCCTTGTATACACCTGCCATCACATTTGTGCAAGATGATTTTTAAACATAGATGACCTAGAATCTTTCAAATAGTGGATTTTCTCTGAGTTTGATCTGATTCTGTAAAATTAGGATCCTTTTATCACAATACATATTGAGAGAAGTCAAAGATATATTTTAAGCATTTTGATACACCATGTTCAACCCAAAATGATTTATTACATTCATGAAGTCGAGATAAAAAATAGAATACATTCTAGTGAGCAGTGGTACGTGATATTAGTGATGTATGTGAAATATACAGACAATACATATTCTATAGATTAATTTCAACAGATTTTTGTGCTTATACCTTCAGCACCTTCTACATCCAGTGCACCACCTCCTTCTCTTGATTTTTAGTTGATTAGGACAGTGGTTAGAGTATAGAATCCATCTATTTCAGTAGATGTTTGAGACATTTTTCAGTAGTATTTGACGAAACTTTAACCTAACATTTATCAAGTTCATTTGATAGTTACAAAATATATGAAGGATATGAAATCTCATAGATAGACAATAATTAAGGATATAAATTATTACATTTATAGGTTTTATACTATGATTGATGTCCAATCTTGTTTCATGTTCCTTTCTAAGAACCTCATGACTCCTCTAGTGACTCAATCCCTCAAAGAAGAAGTTAATCAGCTGAAATTGATGACCTAATTTCTATGATTTTTTATTGAGAAACAAATTTCATATTCAGTTCCTTAGAAATTGGGGAAAATATCATCATATACATTAGAAATCAGATGATGGAATTTATTCATGTTTATATAACTGCATTGGTGTCCCAAGATTCCATTCGAGTTACTTCTCACCTAACTTCACTAGCTTTTGATTTAGTGTCTTCCAACCCGGGTTTTACCCATGATCCAAATTCATCTTTTCTAGATCATTTTCAGCCCTTCATTTTGACTCCAAGAGAGGTTGTTAAACATTTTAGGCACATTATCATTACAAAATATCATTCTTTAACTACTGTTCCTTTATTCATCTCTATAGTTACTCCATATCTAACTATAGAACCTAATACTTCTAATAAGGGGAAGGTAAAATCACCACTTGTTCCTCCTACCCATACCAAAAAATGTGTTGAGATTATACTTTTAGGTATTTTATGAGGAATTTTTTCATATTTTTTATTGTATATATTTTTATAACCTAATGTAAATACCCTTAATATTTATATGTTCTTTATCGGCCTTTACAATTTTTCATTTCACATTTTGATAATAATAAAATGGGTAAAAAGAATCTATGTAATTTATTGGAATTTATTTCCTATTTCTACATTAATGTTAACTTTTTATTTTATCCATAATATTTTGTTTACAATTGGAGAGAGAATATGAATTTTTTTACTAGTTTTATAGTGATGAAATCCTTTTAAATCATCATTTTCCTTTGATACAATTATTAATGTTGTTTCCGAATACCATACATTTTAGGTCACATGAATTTAATTTATTCAATTGATACTATCTTTATTATCTACTTATAATAATGTTTTGTACTTATTATATTTGATAACTTCTTTGTTAACATTTATTCTTTTGATATTATCATTATTCATTTTATCTCTATAATACCATTTTAATAAAAATATACGATTTGTAATTATCAAAAAGTAGGATATTGTTAGAATCCTTGTTTTAATGATCACCAAATCAAGGTTATTATTATATTAATGATTTTTATGTTTTATGATTTGATTTTATAGTATAATGTTGTTCATTGATATTTCAGTTAAGTGTTGGAAAGACCCACCATCCGAGATGACTCATCATCAATATGAAAATTTGGTAAAGTGTCAAAATGGAATATTACCATAAATTAGTCACCATTGAAGATGATATAATGTCATATTTTTCCTAATACCAATAAATTTTTAAAAGTGTTCAAGTGTAATGTTAATGATATGAATAAAAATTGATATAATGAGTCTCCACTGAGCATGGTGCACTGTTAGTTTGACTCACATCCAACTCATGTCACTGCTATAGTTTTCTCACAGTTTAAATATACACCACTACTATTTCAATGTATTTTCAATTAAATATTTATAATAACTATATTATAAAATTTAATGCTAAGAATTATTTATAGTGGTTATTCTCAAGCTATCATAGGGATTAATTAATTTTTTTTTTCAGTTATCTAGAATGAGGATTAGAGGATCCTGATGATTGATCCTATATACTATTTATATATTTTGAATCCAAATACCTCATTCTAATAGATAAAGATATAAATGAAAAAAGAGAGTTAGAACCATATTTCCATAACATGACTATTTGATTTAGAGCTTACATGGTACATAATTACCTAGACACGAATATTAATGAGTGGAGAGAAAAACATACAGATCATTTCCTAAAGAGATAAAAAGAGAGAATACAACGTTTTTTACTATAATTTTTAGAAACTCAAGTCATGAACCTATCATATATAAATTTAATGAGTCCCATGATTCATTTCACGAAAGACCAAGAAACATAATTTTTTATCAATTTTTTTATAATTCTTCTATTTTTTTCATTAAATATCTTGTAGTTTGTGGTTTACTATGTCTTTCAAACACATAATGTTTCATTCCCATAAAATGGAAGGTACAAGATATCCTCTCTACTCTGTTTTTACTTTTGATTACCCACATTGTTGTGGATTAGATCCCTTAGTGTAATTTGTTTATTTTATTCCCAAAGTTATAATGGAAGAGGTCCTTGAATGTCTTGGATTTTTGGTCTGATATTTTATTCCATCCAGGTTGTGAATATAAATTATTTTATATAATCTTCATATCAAGTGGTTAATTCCTAGTGAAGAGGATTAGGTCCCATCTTGATATTGAAAATCATGTATTTATTCTTTTGAGTGTGTTTTGTGTTTCTCTTCTATGATTTAAACTGAACTTGATTTAAAACTATGAAAAAACCCACTAAATTGATAATTAGTCTTAATTATTGTTTATATAAGTTTTTTATTGTAGAGACCTGAAGCTTGAAGTACATGATCATTACATTACTTTTGCGGAATACATAGTATATAACAAACACAGACACAAACGGATTGTAATAGTATAGTGTCTTTGGAAACATGGAGCGTAATATTCTAATCGTGGTGAATGACCTTCAGCATCTCCCATAAAGATCATCCCTTTTTGTTTTCTTACCTAAAACATTTATTTATATCATGGGGAAAAGAAAACATATAAAGGGTGAGCTCAAATTCTTAGTAAGGGGAAGCATGGATAAAAAAATACAAATCATATACATTTAAACTTAAGAACATGAACATAATGTTTAAACATCAAAAGCGTGAGAAATGACATAAAACATGGATGTACGTAAGAAATATATCATAAAGAAACATTAACCATGATAAAAAAGAATGGGAATAAAACATTAAATTGTGGCAACCATTCAGCACATGTTATGATTTCCATAGTAGCCAAGGCATTGCTACCAAGACCATCGTTGTGGACAAAGTCCCTTTCTGAATCGAGTTCACTCCTCGTTCCAGTCCTGTATTACTGAACCAGTTTAAATTTCTATTCTAGCCATGTCTATATCATGAGATATAAATATTTACACAATTAATTAGAGGGAGATATAGGTCCCACCCATCTCATAATTAAATCATTCTTACTTGTGCCACAAAATAAACATTCATCATTCATAATGACCCAATAAATAAACTGGGTTTCATAAACATCATCCCATCATCATATAATCCATATAAAATAAATGGATATCAGTTAATCATAAGAAATATGAAAAATTTAAATAATAGAGACATTATACTTTCAACATTCACATTTTAAATAATGTCATCTTAGATGGAAAATGGTTTTGATAAAGCACTTCAAATGAATTCTTGAGGAAAATATCATTTCTTCTTGAAAATCATTTTATTTTCACAAAATACCATGAAATTTGAAAAGAAATATTTTTTGTTTTAAATTATTCATGAAATATTTTAGAGTAAGGTTTATGTGAATAAGGCTTTATAAAACCATAAAAATCCTTTCATTCCGTATAAGTTAAAAAAACATTCTTCTCGTACTTTTGACGGAAAAGTCAAAAAGTACCTCGTAAAAAAAGATTCTTTACATACCATGTAGTAAAAGTCAAAATGGTTAAAAGTAACTTTAAACATACATGAATTTTTTTTAGAAAACATGGGCTTGGATGATAAAGATAACCCCAGTAAATACTTATGAATAAACAACATCGGATAAAAATAAGATTGATAAATTATCCCTTACCTTATGTCTAATATGCTTTATACGTATCTGAACCTCCTGTATAAAGATAAAAATAATGTCATTTACATATTAAATAATCATATTAATTGTTATGATATCATATATGGTTCACTTATGACTTTATATTACACGTTCTTTTCTAAATTCCTTGTTTAAGAGCGTTTTAGGTAAAATCGTTTCATTTGTCGTCCATGTTTTGACTTGTAATTATTAATATGATTACTTACATCATGATTACATAATTCCAGAATATAATACATGATTCATATATAATATACATTCAGCATATACATATATATAATAGATCGATAAATTGAAGGAAATACACAGTTCATGGAGACAGTAGGTCGTACTTACTCATGAATGAGGTTTTCGTTTCCTTATTGAATTGAATGGAATTAAGTAGATGAAATAAATTTATACATAAATCAAGTATCACTATTATGTAATATTTTTCATTATTATTCAGTATATATACTTTATAATCATTCATGAATGGTTAACATGGAGAATAATTCTCATCGCGTCGTGGAGACGGTAGTCCGTACGTATGCACGAGCGATGATATCATTCCCATGATCGTGGAGTTATATCGAAGTGTATGTATAATATTTCAGAATAAATATTAATTTACAATAATCATATATCGTTATTTATTTAAACAATTATACCCATCCATGTAAGGTGGTGGTGGAAAACAGATTACACCACGGCGTGGAGACGGTATTCTGTACGTACGCACGCCCGGTGATTTAATTTTTTGTAGGACAGATAGAAGGTGAAATATGGTTGTTTCATATTTATAATAGCAATCCAGTGTATGAGTGATACTTATGTTATTACTTCATAATGAAACTACTAAAGAAGAGGTTGTAGAAGAAGAAATACATTTGAATGAATCAGTAACGGATATTACCTCTTCTTCGACACGCATCTTTAAAACCTCCCCTTTGGGCACTAAAAGTGGTCTTTGAAGAAGACCAGGACCTCTGGAATATTTCTAGGGAAGTTGAGACGGGAAATGGTGATGGGTTGGACGAGATTTAGGGCTGAATGTTGGGTAAATATGGAGGTAGGAGGTTCCCTTTTATAAGGGAGGAGAGGAGAACCTTTTGGAAATATAAGAAATATTTGTTTATATTAAATCCCAACCCCACTTAAAAACATACAAAATTACCCATATCCAAATATTAGATGAGATAGTGTCGTAATCTCATCAACCACTAAAATTTCGATATGATAGGAATTTATTTTAAAAATTATAAACTTGATTTATCCTTATTTATCAATTTTATTTTATTTGTGGTAATAATATTCTAAATTTTAAATTATTATTAATAATTGCATATTTGTTTTGGATTTTGCAGAATTTGAAAATTTATGACATTTTCGACCATATAAATTCAAATTAATAAGTTTTAAATATTTTTGTGATTTTTAAAGAATTTTATAATATGTTATTTTTATAAAATAACAATAGTGTCAATTTTGACGCTATTCAATTATTTGAATTTAAACAAACAATATACAGAAGATATGTTCGAACTAAATTATTTAGTAGTTAATAACATGTCATATATATCAATAAAAGTAGTGGATTACATTAAATAGTTTATATAATATTTATTTTAATATTTTTAAAATCATTTATTTGATATTTCTCTTAATAAAAAAATTTCAACAACACTATTATGTCACCTTTAATGATAATTATTTAAACCCTAAAAATTCTAAATAAATTCATATGATGTAAATATATTTACGATATTTCTGGAGACTATTCATTGTCTATGTATCATTAAGTATATAACTAAATGAAAATTATTATACTTATATGATTTAAGAAAGTGACATGTTGTCACTTTCTTTGGTTTTAAAAATAATTAAATTACTTTCATGGAAAAAAGTCCATTAAATGAATCTAATCAGACCCTTAGGTGATATGGGTCTCTTTTTAGTCATACAATAGGATTTTCTCAGGTGTTAGGGTAATTTTATAATCTTATATTTACACTTAATTACCCGATTTACCTTTAACTATGATAAATAAAATTTACTGTAGTTACTATTCATAATGCCCAAAAATAAAAAGTATCCTATTAACATATTTGGACCCACTTATTAAAAATATGGAATCCATTTTTTCAAATTCAATACCCATAAGTTTCCGAAATTAAATTAAAATTAATCCCGCTATTGAATGAAAACGGGTTTTTGTTTAAAACATTGCCAATGATTGAATTAATTTAACCTACGAATTCAATGTAAAATAAATGCTAATGACATAAGTTATACTTAATGGTAAAAATATATTCTATTTAAACTTTAAAACCATTAAATATTATAATTTAACTATATTAATTATTATGATGGAAAATGTTGTTTTTAATTTAAATATAGCTTGTTTTTACTATTCATTAAAGTATGAAAATTATCAGAATAATATCAAAACATTATCCAATGCAAATTTTTATATCCTGATTCAAAATTATAATTTTATTTTGTAAAATTTAACTTATAAAAATGTCAAAAAGTATAATTAAAGTGGGTGCGCCATCAATAGGCGGCAAAACTGCATTTTTTTAAAAATACTTATTTTACCCAAAAAAATTATTTTGTTCTCATACCTTGTTCTAGAAAATGTGTAAGATTAATAATAATGATATAAAATACAAAATTTTGTAAATAATATTCATAGCGTCTAGTTCTTGATAATATTATAACCATATATCGTTGTTTATTGAAACCCGGTATTGCGTACAACACACGCTATCGAGGAAGGTTGTGATTGCGTGTAATGAAAGCCAAGTCAGGGTTGTGTGTAGTGAAATACTTATTTATTGTTTTGTATAACAGAATCCAACCATATTTAATTTATACATTTAATATATATATATATATATTCAATCAATGTTGCGAACTTGAAATTGTGTGTAACACGATCCAAGAATAGTGTTACGTATACTACAAGCTAAAACAGTGTTGCATATAGAACAAGCTAATCCTGGTGTAGTGTATAATAGAATATCAATGAACTGAAAAATAATATATCTCATAAAATCTTGGGGTGTTACATTCTACCCCCCTTAAAATGAATTTCGTCCTCGAAATTCGTTGGGTTTATGAATCATTTACTATTCATAGATACCCACATCGTAAAATAATACTAAAACATAATTTTAAAAACTAATATAAGAAATGTAACGATTACCCAATGTAACTCATCACTAGGTTTTCATATAGAAGAACATAGGTGAAAATGTGGATATGGAATAAAAATCTAACCATCATGTTCTGATGGAGAGTGGTAGAGAACAAGGATATGAAAAATCCAACAATCACAAAGCCATAAATTTGTGATAATCTAAGGTACCATTTGATTCATCGGATATAAGTGCACTAGAAAAACATTTTTGGTTGTCAATAACATTTCTCTAAAGTTTAAGGTTTTGAATTAGAATAAATACATTATTTATTTTCGTACAATATCACTGTTGTCCGTGATTTGCACAATTTCCACTTCATCTCTTAACGAAATGATATTGAATTTGTTATTCGTGAAGTGTTAATAGATCACGTGATAGAATGATGAGTCATTCCATTTTGTTCAAAAAAAAAAGGTTAGAAAAGGATATCAAATATATATAAGTCCATCTATGGTGAGGTTAATCATATACGATTCAAAAAATGAACTTATAATTCATATATCATACCGCTTAATAAAATAAAACTACTTTCTACTGACCAGGGACTTCCTGTAGGCCAGTGGTAGGTGATAAAGGCCAGTCGCACTTCGATTGTGGGTTTGATTCCCATAGCCTTATCCGACGCGATGGGATATCACCCATCCTTTAGGTTGTCCTTTTTGTAAAACAATAATATCAAAAAGTTCTAGCCTTAAACAATACTAACTTATGTTCTACATAATCTCTTCCAATCATTAGGTTTATCCAAAGTACTTCTTTCCAAACTCATAGTTTAAAGAGAAAGATAACTAAAATGGTCATATAACAAGCATGTGAATACCGTCATTTATCCCTCATATATCTTGTTGGTCACACTAGAATCATGTGAATACCTTAATCATATATTTTCTTGAAAAATGAATACTCATTAATCCTTAGTGAAAACATGAATACTATTAAATTCTAACCCTTTCCACATACCAAAATCCCAAAAATTCTATATACTCAAACCATAATATCACTTAGTCCTTATATCAGTCATGAGCTCATGAATACAATCAATCATCTCATTATCACTGTATCCCTTCATTATGCGCATACCATCTACATTCCAAAAATATCAGAATAACCTTTCATGTTTACCAGTACCATTCAACATAAATATTCAAATACTTTAGGAAAAAGAATAGTGTAACAATCCTTAGATGATTCTTTATTTTATAGTACCATTAACTATACAAAATAACTCTTGATAAACTTACAATTATTCCACTACCTTCTTAAACAACAGACTGAGCTACAACATTCTTTCATCTTATATATCATTTGTAGTATCCTCATCATCATCCACATAAATACTACCCATATTACCATACTGATTATCTTCATGATATTTTCCCTTAGGGAATTTGTTTGTAAAATGCCCGTACATTCCACATTTAAAACATCTAATCATTCTTGATGTTGTTGCAATACCATTATCCTTGTCCATGGTGTTTACTGAACCTTTTACTTTGCACTTACATGCTTTGTGTCATTATTTTCCACACTCAAAGCTTCTTCCAATTCCTTTGAAACAATCCCCCTTGTGCCTCTTCCAACATTATTTACATGATGGAAATTGCCCTTTAATTCCTCTATGATCATCATGAAACTCCATCTTTCTCTTATTATCTGAGTCATAAAACATAACAAAGTTGAGATTATTGATCATATCAAGAGATTTCAGATTAGGCATAATAATGATTTTTGGACTTCCAAATCCCATTTCATTTAGTTACTCATGAAAAATATCATTCCATTGTCCGTAATATCCTCCATTATCATGATTCTTCCTGTTTCCAGCAATTTTATAAAACCCAAAAATAATAGTGTGAGAGGCAAAAATCATTCTAGGGAAAAAACATATTAAAGGGGGAGTACCGTCAATATCTAACATCTTAGGTTAAATTCCATGATCATTACTGTATTTCTAGGACAATATCCAATACACATACTTATCCTTAGGGACATCCCTATAAATACCTTAGATATATCTCTAGGGATCTCACTAATATTTTCGCATCCTAGTTTCCAATAGTTGACTAAACTTCCCTCTGATACAAAATGTAGAGACACGAAGCTTGACGTACATGAACATTACATTACTTTTGCGGAATAGTTAGTACATAACAAAAACAAGCACATAAGGATCGTAATAGTTTAGTGTCTTTGGAAACGTGGAACGTAATCTTCTAATCATGGTGAAAGATCTTCAACATCTCCCATAAAGATCTTACCTTTTTGTTTTTTACCTAAAACATTTCGTTATATCCTGGGGGAAAGAAAACATATAAAGAGTGAGCCCAAATTCTCATTAAGGTTAAGCATGAATAAAACAAAAAAAAACATATACATTTAAACTTAAGAACATGAACATAATGTTTAAACATCAAAAGAGTGAGCAATGACATAAAACATGGAAGTACTTAAGTCATAGATCATAAAGAAACATTAATCATTAAAAAATATCATGGGAATAAAACATGTAGTTGTGGAAACCATTCACTACATTTTATTATTTCCAACGTAGCCAAGGCATTGCTGCCAAGACGATCTTAGTGGACAAAGTCCCTTTCTTAATCGAGTTCACTCCTCCTTTCTGTCTTGTATTACTGAACCGGTTTAACTTTCCGTTCCACCCATGTCTATCTCATGAGATATAAATCTTTACCCAATGCATTGGAGGGAGATATAGGTCCCACCCATCTCATAATTATATCATTCTTACATGTGCCACAAAAAAAACATACATCATTCATAATAACCCAATAAATAAAATGGGTTTCATAAACATCATCCCATCGTCACATAATCCATATAGAATAAATGGATATCATTTCATCATAAGAAAAGTGAAATAATGTAAATTAGAGAGACATTATACTTGAAATATACACATATGAAATAATGTCATCTTAGATGGAAAATGGTTTTGATAAAGCACTTGAAATGAATTCTTGAGGAAAATATCCTTTCTTCTTGAAAATCATTTTCTTATCACAAAATTCCATTAAATTTTAAACGAAAAAGATTTTGTTGAAAATAGTAATGAAATATTTTAGAGGAATCATCATGTAAATAAGTCTTTATAAAACTGTAAAAATCCTTTCATACCGTATAAGTTAAAAAACATTCTTGTCGTACTTTTGCCGGAAAAGTCAAAAAGTACCTCGTAAAAGAATGATTCTTTACATACCATGTAGTAAAAGTAAAAAATGGGTAAAAATAACATTAATGATACATGAATATATTTTTAGAAAACATGGGCTTGGATTATAAAGATAACCTCAGTAAATATTTACAAATAAACAACCTCAGATAAAAATGAGATTGAAAAATTATCCCTTACCTTAGGTCTGATATGCTTCGTATGTATCCGAACATAATATATAATGATTTAAATAATGTCATTGACTTATTAAAGAATCATATTCATTTTTATGATATCATATATGGTTCACTTATGACTTTATATTACCCGTTCTTCTGTAAATTCCATGTTTAAGAGCGTTTTAGTTAAAATCATTTAATTTGTCATCCGTGTTTTGACTTGTAATTATTCATATGATTACTCAGATCATGATCACTTAATTCCAGAATATAAAACATTATTTATATATAATATATTTCTAGAATATATACATACATATAATAGATCGATAAATGGAATGAAATACACCATTCATGGAGACGGTAGGCCGTACATATGCATGAACGCTGTTTTCGTTTTCTTATTGAATTTTAAGAAATTAAGTAGATGAAATACATATATACATAAATCCTATATCATTATTATTTCATATATTTAATAATTATTCAGTATATATACTTTATAATCATTCATGAAATGTTAACAAGGAGAATGAATCTCATTGCGTCGTGGAGACGGTAGTCCGTACGTACGCACGAGCGATGATATCATTCCCATGATCATGGAGTTATATCGAAGTGTATGTATAATATTTTATAATAAATATTACTTTACAATAATCATATATAGTTATTTATTTACACCATTATACCCATCCATGTATGGTGGTGGTGGAAAACAGATTACACCGCGGCTTAGAGACATTATTCCGTAAGTATGCACGCGCGGTGATTTCATTTTTTGTAGGATGGATAGAAGGTGAAATAGCGTTGTTTAATATTTTTAATAACATACCAGTATATGAGTGATACTGATGTTATTACTTCATAATGAAAAAACTAATGAAGAGGACGTAGAAGAATAAATAAATTTGAAAGATTTGATAACGGATATTACCTCTTCTTCGACACGCCTCTTTGAAACCTCATCTTAGGGCAATAAAATTTGTCTTTGTAGAAGAAAAGGACATCTAGAATATTTATATAGTAGTTTATAAGGGAAATAGGCAGGGTTTGGCTAAGCTTGAAGGCTCAAAGTTGTGTAAATATGAGAGAGAGAGGAGAAGCCCTTTTATAAGGGAGGAGAGAGGCACCTTTAGAAATATAAGAAATGTTAGTTCATATTAAATCCAAACCCAACATAAAAACTTTCAAAATGACTCAAATACGAATATTAGAGGATATAGGGTTGTAATTTCATCAACCAATAAAATTTAGAGATTTTAGGAATTTATTTTAAACATTATAAACATGATTTATCCTTATTTATCATTTTAATTTTATTTGTGGTAATAATATTCTAAATTTTAACTTATTATAAATAATTACATATGTGTTTTTAATTTTCCATAATTTGATGAGTTTTGACATTGAGGAACATATAAATATAAATTTATAATTTTTTAATATTTTTGTGTTTTTTAATCAATTTAATAATATGTTATTTTTATAAAATAACAATAGGGTCAATTTTGACACTATTCATGTATTTGAATTTAAATAAACAATATATAGAAGATATGTTCGAAATAAAAGCTTTAATAGATTCATAACATGTCATATTTATCTAGAAAATTAGTGGATAACATTAAATATTTCATATAATATTTTTTTTAATAATTTTAAAACCATTTATTTTATATTTCTCTTAAAAAAATAATTTTGACATCACTATTATGTCATCTTTAATGATAATTATCTAATCCCTAAAAATTCTAAATAAATTCATATGATGTATATATTTTTTTAGATTTCTACAGACTATTTATGTTCGATGTTTCATTAATTTTATCACTACATTAAAATTATTATACTTATAAGATTTAAGAATTTGACATGATGTCAGTTTCTTTGGTTTTAATAATAATTTAATTATTTTCATGGTCCAAAATCCATTAAAATAATCTAATCAGACACTTAGGTGATATGGGTCGAATTTTAGTCATCCAGTAGCATTTAGTCAGGTGTTAGGGTAATTTTATGATCTTATATTTACCCTTAATTACCCGATTTATCTTTAACCATGATAAATAAAATTTACCTTAGTTAATATTCATAATGCTGAAAAATAAAAAGTAGCATATTAACATAATTTGGACCCACTGATTCCAAATATGGAATCCATTTTTTCAAATTCAATACACAGAAGTATCATAAATTAAATTAAAATTAATCCCATTGTTGAATGAAAATTGGGTTTTGTTTAAAACATTGCAAACGATTCAATTCACTTAACCTACGAATCCAATGTAAAATCAATGATAATGATATAAATTATATGAAATGGTAAAAATATATTATATTTATTCTTTAAAACCATGAAATATTATAATTTAACAATATAAATTATGACGATGAAAAAATTTGTTTTTAATTAAAACATTGCATGTTTTTACTATTCATTAAAATAAGAATGTTTTCAGAAAAATATCAAAAAATTATCAAATGTAAATTTTTATATCCTGATTCAAAATTATAATTATATATTGTAAAATTGATCTTATGAACATGTAAAAAACTATATGTAATGTGGGTGCGCCATCAAAAGGTGGAAAAACTGCATTTTTTGAAAAATACTTATTTTACCCGAAAAATTTATTTTTTTCTCATACCATGTTCTAGAAAATGTCTAAGATGAATAATAATGTAATAAAAATAAAATTTTAGTTTATACTATTCATAACGGCTAGTTCGTGATAATATTATAACCATATATCGCTGTTTAGTGAAACCCGGTATTGGGGACAACACACGCTATTGAGGATGGTCGTGATTGCGTGTAATGCAAGCCAAGTCAGGGTTTCATGTAGTGCAAGGCTTCTTTGTTGATTTCTATAACAGAGTCCAACCATATTTCATTTATACATTGAATATATATATATACATATATATATTCAGTCAATGTTGCGAACTTGAAATTGTGTGTAACACTATCCAAGAATAGTGTTGCGTATACTACAAGCTAATATAGTGTTCTGTATAGTAAAAGCTAATCTTGGTGTAGTGTATAATAGAAGATAAATGAAATTAAAAATAATATATCTCATAAAATCTTGGGGTGTAACATTTATTATGTAAATCGATATAATAATTTTTAGAAATAAACCTATATTGTTTTATCTCAGACATAATCACTCTTTATAAAATTTCTTATAATATTATACATAATAAAATTTCAATTTGGATTAATTGTGTTATTTTCAATTTACCTAAGGGAATTTATTTATAATTTGTTTAACAAAATTTTTTATTCCGTACTCAATCCACCCCCTCTTGATATACTCTGTCCAAGAAATTTATATTTTAATATAATTTAAACATAATTTAATCATGAAAAGATTCATTTCTATTTTATTAGAAATGAAATACATCCCATAATGTCAAATCATACCACTTTATATTTTCCTGATATTTTGGAATTTAAAGGTTATAAAATTCAATTAATTTTATAATCATCACTCAAAACACAATGAATTTTTATATAACATGGTGTGTAATTTTTGAAGGACAATTCTTCAAAAAACCATGAAATATTGAATTTTTTCCCCAAATATCACAGAATTATATGATTTTTATATCTATCTAAATAATAAACCATGAAATGTTAAATAAAAACCCAATAGGTTACCTTTTATTTACAAACCCATTATGATTGATCATAAAATTTCCATTTTGTAATTTTATTCAGTTTCGAACACCACTATTGGAAAACTATTCCTATTGTACCATAACATTTCCATATATCATGTAACAATATCCGTGTTATCCAACCTTGAAAATTTATATAAAATATCATGTCTTATAAAAATGGAATGTTTATTAATATAGGTTACATAGTGTGTCCTAAACAAAACCATGGTATGTAAGATGGACATGTTTCATAAGAATGATTCCCAGTAACATTATAGTTGATACCTAGATGATAATATTTCTAAGGAATCCTAAATATTAATTTAGAGGTGGGGATGAACTGATGATCAATATTTTTATGATTTTCAATAATACAATCGACTTCACTAGTTAATATGATCAATAATATTTCTATAACATTTTTTCTTCAACATCAACACTAAATTTTATAATTTTATTCATTGTGAATAAATAATTGACATGCCAAATAAACCATAAAATGTGGTATAAATTTTTTATAAGGTTAAACATTATATACGAATGGATATATCACAGGTTTGATCTGGAGTAACCATGATCACATGAACAACTATAATCATCATGGACGTAAATGAGTATGATCGATCATAAGACTCATTAAACAATTATATATAACATAAACGAAGTAAAATTAACCCACATAATAAAAATTTAAATATTTAAAATATATTTAATTGAATTTACTTAATCTATATTAAGAAAACACTATTTTTGTAGACGAGCATCGACTCCACTTCACTTATTCACACAGTGAAATACTTAATTAAAATTGTGTGAAAGCGCAGCCCTTTAAAACCAAATCTTCATATCTTTTTCACTAAATTATATGGTTAAAATAATGGGATAAAAAATCAATTCATAGTTTTAAAATCATGTACCCATTTCACATACAATAGTATTCTACTTTACCTTCTATTGAAACATTAATCATTAAACATGATTGGTGAAAATTCAAGAAATTTCTGGATGAATATATATTAAAACTATTCACTTCCTTGAGTGTATTATTACTATATTTTACCTATAAAACACTATATAATTAATGAAAATAAAATTCTTATCCACTATAATTTTAATTCTGAATTTACAATTCCAAATCCTATAAGAAACATCAACATATAACATTGTCTTCTTTAATATCATCCATTTGATCATAATAGTACATTCCATATCCTTCTTTTTGATTAGTATATAATTTTTGTAATATTATATGATTATGTGTTGAACTAATTAATAATCATTATCAAAATATCTCAGATATAAATTTGCAAGAAGATCTTGTTATCCAAAAGTAAATCCACAATGTGTTCCACTCAATTAATTTAAACATTTTTTAATTTATTTCAAACCATGGCCATTATAATATAATAATTATTTTCTAATTTTTCTTCTGTAAATATAACCATGATTTTCATTTTCACATGTTCTAAAAAAACCATGATTTCCACTATCTCTGTCCTTGACCGTGATGGGATGATTACAATTATGTGGGTTCTACATTTTTCTTCCTTATCAAAATATCACTATGAATACCAATTTTATAAATCATATAATCAACCCAAAACCATTTACATATTCATTACATTGGACTTTTTTCTCCACCATGGCTAGAAACTATCAAACTACAATGTAATTTTGCTCTCCCCATGTAACACATTGATTATTTCAAAGCATTCTAACAATAATTACCTACCCAGAACTTATTTTACAGATATGAAGATTTTATTTTTCTTGAAAAAATATAAAATTACGTGTTGGGATTACACCATGATGTTTTTTTCTTTTCCTCACATTAAATATCTCCAATAAAATATAAACTCAAAATTCCTTCCAAATATCTACAAACATCTGTATATATTCCCTTACATATGAAACAAATAATGTATTTGGATTTTAAATTATATTTATGAGTGGAAAAAATTAAATCAAAAAAATATTATATAATATTAACATCACCAAGATTAATCCAAAATATTCCCCTTTTAGAATAATAATCACATGGGGTTCACTATTCTCCTCAAACAACTTCTTTGGTCAAAATGGAATCCCCTTAAGATGTTTTTGAAAACTATTATGTATAAATTACCATCAAACATATACATAAATAATTATTAAATTATCCATATCCAATGTGGGTTAAATTGATATAAGAAATAATAACATTGACTAATATTATTAAATTTGTCCAATTTAGTAACTCAAATTCACTTCCAAAAAACCTCTCAAACATTTACTCTAAAAAATTTCCTTAAAAGTTATCATTATACATATTTTAAACAAAATTCTTCAACAAATAAAATAAAAACCCTTCTAATATTGAACATATCATGCACAAACATACTGTAAGTAAAAAATTTCACCTTTTAAAAACCCCCATTAAAAACATTTTCCATGTTAATAAAAAAATCAAACTTATTTAAACAGAAAAAATTATTTTTTCAATATATATTTTTATCTCCCACATAGAAATAAAACAAAACCCAATAATAGTGGGGATAATACCCAAAATTATCTAATATTAGAATGTTTTCTAAATCCCATAATCAACCAGAATCAACAAAATGAATTAATTATAAATCGTTTGGAAATTACACCATCATTTTGATTCTTGGTTTTAAAAAAACTCTGTCATTTGAACAAAATGCTCTTTAATATGTTTTATAATTATGTACTTGATATTTATATAATTAATCAATAATATTGATACAAATTTTTCAAAATATTAATTTTTATTTGATTATAAAATTCCACCAATAATGAGAACCTCACCTACGACTTGTAATCATAAATCTCAGTTCTCATCACCACCAATTACTTTGTGTCTTGAATCCAAAAACATAAAATTATTTCACTTCACTAAATGTAATAGAATATATAATATTTATTTTCAAGGATACTTATATTTCTCCAAAAAAATAAAACTCTATAAGAGGTAAATGTCCTATCATTAACACTTATAGCCTAATCAGTGTTGGTAATGTGACAGGCTATCTTCAGTCAATATAACATGTCATATAAGTTGTCCCACCACAATGTATATATAAACAAGGAAACGAAAACAAGTCTCAAATACTACTAGAACAAGTAAAAACAATAGAGTATAATGAAAAATAAATAAAACTCATCAATGATACATACAAATTCATGTCCAAAAGGTTAAACTTATATGAAAAACGGTACAATTCATAAGTTAAAACACCATATGACCTTTTTTCACCACCAAAACATCTCACTAATATGGAAACAAAACTCAAGAGTGGATAAAAAACTACAGAACACCCTTCCCGTTAAAATGTTATTAGAAAAACACCTTTTTAATTCCTAATGTAAAAAATATGGATATAAGATCAATGTTTTGATGGATTTCACCCATGAATATAGACAATTTCTAATATCATAAAAACAATATATCATTATTTAATAAAAATAAAGATTATAACTCACTTTCAAAAGGATATAAATTAGTAAAAACTACATTGGTTATTCGTAAAATTTATTCATATTCACAAAAAATAATTTATATTATAATGAAGTATATGTAATAATTAGAGAATAATCAAAACCAGTCATGGATATACAACAAGATTGAAAGTGAACAACCAAAAATGAAATATACCATCATGTGTAAAAACAAGAATTAGTAACAAATCATATGATTGTTCTCTATCATATAGGAATATGTAATTTGCCATAAAAATAAAATACTAATAATGGAATGATGTGAGTCCAAATGATATATATTCCATTCAATATTTCTCTAAATCAAAAACCCCTAGTGGTATTACACATACTAATGTGAAAACTCTATCCCAATGCACCCAAGGTTCAAAATGTGTTAAATTTTACAGAAAAAACTATTTTAAAACCATTATCAATATATATATAGTATTTTTTATAATATCATTATCACTTCTGTTCATTAAAATCCATTTTTTAATCAAAACCAGCATTAAGGAATTTAATGAACTCATAGTGTACAAACATAAATTTTTAATGAAAACCCCCAACAAAAACACAAAAACCATAAATAATATGCACCTCGATAAAAACTCTATCATTATCATAAGAAAAAATAGGTTAATTGTAAATTAACATCAAATAATTCATGAATTAGAAACCTTCTATAAGGACACCTACATCTAGAAAAGTGGGTAACCACAAAGAATTCATCTCCCAAGAATGGGCTTGAAACACAATTAAAAGGGGATTCAAAGCACATCAAAATATCTTTTGGGAACTTATGTATTGAGAGAGGAATCTAGAATGAAGGATATTTTATAGGATTTTTAGGTTTTTATAGGATATCTAGATTTAAGAAGAGCAAAATACAACCCACCACACCAAGGAATAGAATTTCTGAAATAGGCCTAGGCCATAGCATAGTGAATGAGGCCAATCCATATCTTGTCCGATCAAAGCACATAAATAAACCATGGAGTATATCATATTGAATATCCTATATTTCAGGAGTGGGAACTATAATGTTGCATAGGCCACGATGCCACAAATCCCCATAGCGAAAAGGCAGATATTTTACAACCTATTACCTTGGGGAAGTTACCATGAATTTTGAAAAACCACCCACACATTACCCTTGGAGAACTAAGATTCAAAATTTTCATACACATCATAATGGTCATGCTTCATATGTTTTATCCCAACTCCACAGTGTATCCATGTCGAAAAAGGTGATGAAACCAAAATTAAACCTCTTGGAATCTTTATCATAACTATATAAAGACACCACAATCATTCCCAAAATAGAAGAACTAGGCTAAGGGTCTACATTACAACCGACATTTCCATGACATATCCAGCCATTTAACTTTTCATCCACTCTCATCTAAGGTGGAACACCCCAGGTAAATAAAGAATATGACATTTTCATATTTATCCATATTTGTGAATAAAATATTAATATGACTTTAAAAGGGATGTTATGCTCGATGGCGTACCCAACACGCAACAACGAGTTTCTTGGGAATCTTACGTTGCACTCTAATAATAAAATAATATTATTTTAAATGGCAGTTAACATGTAACCGTTGTAATGTCGGGAATGGATATAAATAACTAAAATATGATTATATATGTTTTTAAATGTTTTTACATTTATCCAATAAAGGATAGAGGCTTAAAATACGGAAAGAATTCAATTTTGGGCGTATATGCCCTAGTTTTCACTAAAGGTTCACTTGTCACCTTTTGATGTTGAACCATAATTAAATATAGTTTTGTTCACTCTTAAACATTCTTTTGGACCAAAAAAACTCTTATTAATAATTGGGACATCAAAATTTACTTTGTGTAAAGTTTTGTTATCTTTTCGATAAAGTTCATTTTTTTAATGAATAGTGTAAAATGTTGTATTTTAATTCAAAACCTCTTTTTAATCTAATTTATTTATATGATTAGATTATAATTTTAATAGGTTTTAAAGTGAAATTACAATATATTTTTACCATTAAATCCAATAGTGGTCGTTTGAATTAATTTCACTTTGAAATCAGACTTAAACAAGTGTCAATCGTTCGATACTTATTGTTTTATAAAAACACGCTATTTTCTCTGACAGCGGGAATTAATTATTAAATTAATTAATTTGAATTATATGTTTTGAATTTTGTAAAATGGACTTCATTTTTTAATTTGTAATATCTAATATAGCTTAGGGTGAATTTTTGGTATTTTTCTGAAAAACATCAATTTTTGATGAATAGTGAAACCACTAAGTGGTACTTATAAAAACTGATTTTTCCGTTTAAATGAAATTTTTCCATCTTTGTGTTTTGAATTTCAAAAATCCAACATAAATGGTTGTCATTAATAAGTAAAATGTGGTTCAATGGGATAAAAATTATTTTTTGGTGAATAGTAACTTATTATGTTTTTAATCGCGATTAGAGGTAATTAGTGTAGTTTAAGGTAAAAATAATGCTTTAATAATATTAAATGAACTTGACACATGTCCTAACCTCATTGGATGTGTAATGTCCGACCAAGACAAGCCATGGGTCAACTTGAGGACCCCATGGATCCACTTTGGTTGGGAAATGACATAAATAACTTTTTATTTAATGTAAAAGTAAAAATAACACAAACATAATATGTTTTACAAAAACAATTTTTACATGGGGTTATAAAGTTAAGATTTTTTATTATAAATAGTAATTGGAAAGCTAAAAAGATTTCCTACATCATTTAATTTTTTTATAATTTTTAGACTTTAAATGAATTAAATTATTTATGACATTACGATGATGCAGCGATGACCTCATTATTTAACGATTTAAATAAAATGGAATGATAATGAAACATATAAAACCTACACATGGCCAAAACCAATTGGATGGGTGGATTTAAAACCCGTATCACCTTATCCACGAATTATATCAATTGGGACCTTTTAAAACCGAAAAACATTTTCTAATAATGTAATATTCTTACTTTTCAAAAATGCCCCTCCTCTCCTCTTATAAAAGGCCCCCACCTCTACCACATTTCACACACTCCTCAAGACTTTGTCTAGGCCAACCCCTGCCCATTTAATCTCTTCACATCCCTCTCCTCATCCAAGGGGATTCCCTTTGGGCATAATCCTTTCAAAGGAAGCATTTAGGCTCAAATCAAAAGGAGTTACACTTTTAAAGGTAATTCATTCTCTCATGTTCATTTGTTTTATTTTGCTTCTCCAACCCCCTAAACCCTTTTTATTTTATTCTTTTGTAACAACACCAGTATCTTCAATATACTAGGATGTTGTTATAAGATTTATTCGAGCTACACTCTCACAGAACTACATCAAATGGTTAAAGAACATACGGTTTCCTTGGATGGTGAAATTCTGCCTCCCGAAACGATGATTGTTCAATACTCATTTAACACCTTCAAAGGTGGCCATTAGGATGTCACTATTTTTATATATGATATATAATATGTTTATGTTTTACTTATGCTTCTGTATTCTTCATTTGTGTCTTACCTTTATGGATTCCATTATGGGTATACACGATATCTTCATTTTAGGAAGTGCGGACTACCGCCCCCTCAAAGTGATGTGATTCGTTAATGCCATATGTGGGACGTATAAAGGATGGATTTAATGTTATTATATATGATGTTATACTGGAATTATTATATAAATCTATATCATTATTACTTCTTTCCATTAAAGTATGAGATAGAAATGAAAGTAGCGTTCATGCGTACGTACGCCTTACCGTCTCCATGAACGGTGCATTTCATTTCTTATCCCAAAATGTAATGTACTATTATAAGTACATGTATATAATGGATATATATGATTAATGATACATCTAAATGATGAATATAATTCTGTAATTAAAATATACATACCTCTCATTTAGTTTTAATTCCATTAATATGACAAAGAAATGAATGTAGCGTTCATGCGTACGTATAGCTTACCGTCTCCATGAACGGTGCATTTCATTTCTTACCTCTAAATGATTATGTAATATTAAAAATACATGTATATGATGGATATATATGATATATATGATATCCAAATCAGGAATTTAATTCTTGATATAATGAACCTTTGATCACACGAACAACATGTAATTTTAAGAAGCCCACTTTCTACTTAAGAACCAAATATCGGCAAAACAAATATTATTAACTTAAATTATTACATAATGTTTAGGACATGGTAATAAGTGAAATAAAAGGAATAATGAACTTGAATAAGGTTCTTAAGGAAGTAAAAATTAACTCAAGTTTATTATTCAGGACGTTAAAGAACGATCGAGTCATGTCGGACCTGAGGTAAGGGATCCTACACCTCTCTTTCTTTTTAAGTACACTCGTTTATGTCATTCCTTTTAAAGCTCATCTTTCTTGTTATTGGGATGATATATTATATTACATTTACTGTAATTTTTATGTTCATGTGATGAGAGACCCTATTCTCTCTCATCAATCCATTTTGGAACTTTTGAGTGGCGCTGTTAGGCTGCCGAACTTTCGTAAGAGATCTAACCTCTATCTTTCTTTTTAAGTACTCTCTTTTATGTCACTTCTTTTAAGCTCCTATTTGTAATGTTGGGGGATGTTCTTTTATATTCCTCTTTCTGTACATTTTATTTTAATGTGATGAGATACCCTATTTTATCTCATCAATCCATATTCAGAAGTTTTATGTGGCGCTGTTAGGCTACCGAGTTTTCGTAAGGGATTTTTCATCTCACTTTTATTCCCGTGAGATTTATGCTACATTTGCCACAAATTACATTGAGTGGTGTATGTAATTCCCATTATTCTACTCTTTGTGTAATATAATTTCGTTTATGAGTATTTACATCAATGATCTATTGTCCTTCTTTCATGGGGTGTATGTTTTGAAAGATACCCAAGTCGGTAAGGGAACCTTTCACCCTCCTCTTTTTTAAAAGACTTCATTTGTTGGGTATATTAATTTACATATTGTTATATTGGGATATGTTCTCATATATCCTTATTTATGTAAATTTTATGTCCAAGTGATGAGATACACTTTTTATCTCTCAAGAACTCATTTTGATGTGATACCGTTAGGCTGTCAAGGGAACTTTTTAACCCAATTTCGATTTCTTTGGGTTCAACATGTAGTCATTGAATATGTCATCCATTGAATATGTGTGAATGATCTATTATTGTTTTACACATAATATCCATTTATATTGGGTGTAATTATATTTTTCACACATATTTTTGATATTGATTTGTCCTTAATTTAAGGATACCTTCTTTATAAGGGATTTCATCACATTTGACATTTCTATTGAGGGTTCATTGTTGTTACGCACCAATTCAATCTTATATGGTGTATATACTATCCTTTGGAGTATTATATCATGAATCCATTTATTCTCATGATATTATAATGTTCTAACTAAATTTTATTCCTCAATTATGGTATTCAAGTGTCTCTAATTTTGGTAAAACCCCTTTAACCAAAATATCGCTTTAAATGTTTTAATTATTTGTTCTTATTAATATCCATGTTTTCAAAATGGTTTTAAGGATTTATTTATATGGATATTAATGGTTTAAAATTTTAAGCATCAAGGTGGTGTGGGACACTTTGATTAAAAAATCTCTTTATTAAATCTTTTAAATGGTTTTGGAAATGGTTTCTTTTGGTATGGATTCATTATTTCAAAATACTAAAATGTTATATTGTGATTGAAATTTGGAAATGTTTTGTTTCCTTTAGGCATGTTTTATATGATACGTTAATGTTATGGTTCTTGGGCATTGTTATGAAAACGGGTGGTTTTGTGATAAACTAAGGGCGGGTGAGCCCGATATAGCTCTCTAATGCATTGGGTAACAGGAAGGAGTGAAACGTTAAGGTTTCTCCGAAGAGATTTAGGGAATATACTGTGATGGGTATTCCAAACGTAACCAAGAGGGTTACTCCCTACGCAAGAATGTTATGAATGCCTCATGTTACCTTTATGTCTTATGTTTTCTATGATTTATTCATGGTTTGATGAGGTATGTTAAAGTACCTATGTTTAATGGGTAAAGTATGATTTCATTCTTATTTATATATGAACTCATGTTTCCTTTCCATATTTTTATAACCCTTACTGAGCTTTTTATGCTCATCCCAAGTTTTTGAAATGTTTTTCACAGGTCAAGGGAAAGGTACATGATGTGTTGATAGTGTCAAGGATGTGTCAAGAAAGAATCCATGTTTTATTTTCCATATGTTTCCGTTGATGGGAAGAATGAATTTTTTCTTTTATGTAACCACTTTGTTTAAATGTGGATTGTAATGCAAGTTTCATGATCTAATTATCTAAAACTCTAAACCTGAAAAGATCCTCAACGTGTAATCTTGTGAAAACTCAAGATTATGTGAGGTTTAAGGCTGGGGCCTTATATAAGGAACAGTCCTTGAAACAAAAATGGCATCACAATTCTACCCACCATGAAATTTTTAGGTCCCTAGAATGTGGACATGATTTTAGACATGAAAAGAGAGAAGGCCACTTCTACCTCACCAAAGATTCATGTTCCCATGTATTGTGGCTATCTAATCTGAACTACCATAGTACATGGAACAAAATAATTGTTTTAACACATAGTACCATATCTTGTAGATCTATAATTTAAATTGATTTCTCAACCACAATGGTGTTGAGATCAAGATCAATATCCTTAAATTTTATCACTTTGGAATATTCCAAATGATTAATCCTCAAATGAGAAACATGAAACATGTCATGAATGAATATCTAGTTAAATGTCAAGTGTAATTGAAATTCCACATATCCAATTCTTTCAATTTTCTAAAAGGGTCTAACAAACATCAGTTAAAAATTACCCTGCCTACCAACTTATATTATCGAAAGAGATATGAACATGAATAAAAAACAAATAAAAACTTCCAACACTATTGTTAAATGATTATGTTCAACATATGAATTTTATAAGACACTATTCTATGAACAATTGATTCCTGATCAACTTCAATATTTCCATTTCTTCCCGAACAAGACTCGATCCAACAATGAACCGCTCTCCCAAATTTGTCCATCACAACGAAAACATACATAGTCATCCAAAAATAAACATATAATGGTTCCATATCAATTGAAGCATAATAGCTATTATTATAGGGTAATTAAACCATTAAAATATGTAATTTAAAATCACCACTATGGTCTATAATTCATTCTTGTATCTTATCCCCAATAACATAAATAGTCCTATAGGTCTTCCCATACATCAGTCAATGATATGCTTTTCTTAATTTCAACTGGGAACCCATCACCTCCAACAAAATTTTCCAAATACTCAATGTGAACCATGGGTCCCTATTATAAACAATCATAGAGGGATCCTCGTGAAGTCAAATAACCTCTTAGACATACAAGTGTTTTTTTCTCTACCATCCTTATCTCTTTTATAGGAAAGAAACGATCCATTATCATAAGTGAATAAATGATCCCTCAAATTGCATCTTTCCACTTAAGAGTCAACGGTATACTAAAGTTATGTCCTCAGAAATATCATCCCAAATCTATACTACAAAAGGTAATGGTTTAAAAAACCAATAGTTCACTAGTGTTTTACCTCAACCCTATAAAAAGTAAGGCACCCTAACATGAATTCTATAATGGAACTTCTCCAACCCAAACATGAATATCAATATCTAAAATCATGATATGTCATGTCAGTAACATTTTGTTTTGAATAAAAATGCTGGTAACAAATTTTAATCAACTTGTGCCTTAGAGATATTGGGACAACTTACAAAACTCAAAAAACACAAAGAACCCACATGGGAATGACACCACACACCCAATGTATCCCCTAAATTTTAGAAATTGAAAAAAATACTATAAATTAGTGTTTTATAACTTTTTGAGATGAACTATATCCTAAAATGATGAGTTATCCTTCATTATGTCTAATACCACCTTCCCACCTGCCTCTTTTACTCCCATGATAAACTAATAAAACAAAAACACTAAAGACAACTCCTCATTAATTCATTCTAGGATAGAGTTATTAATTTCCATCCAAACAAATTAGCAACCACATTCCACTTCATGAGAGTATATTTGATATAAAAATAAATATACTGAAGATACTCCATTAAGTGTCACTTTAGAAGGATAAAATCCATCTGATTGATGATATACTTCAATATTTTATGATCAAAATATAATATATACCACTATTAAAAGAGATAATTAATAAAAATTTAAGTGAATTAATAATAGTGTTCAACTAAAAATAATGATTAGGGTTGTTCTTATCATGATGGAATGATAGGTTAGTATAATAGGCCACTACCATTTACCATGCATCAAGACACTCTGAAATCCCATTCCTAGATAATCATACAGAATATTATAACCTGAACCTAATTATGGGAAAATAAGAAAGGAAGTTGAAGTCCACCTCACCATCAGTTCCTTGAAAGATCTCTAAGTGTTTTCTTCAATTAATACACACACCCTTACAAATCCACTTTTTCATCAGAGATGCTATCTTGGATATGAATAGAATTAACCACATGTATAACATTCAAAACACACAAATCCATAGATATCAACCATGTTTTTGGGATGTTCCCCTGACATTACCACCTATATATTTTGATCCACTAAGACACCCCACTTAGATATAACATTCCCTAGAAACCTCACTTCTTGGATCCAAAATTCACCCCATAAATACTGATAATATAAGTGATATTATATATATTTTCTATGGATAATATCTAAATGATAAATGTGTTTCTCCCTTAACATGGATTATGAAAAATATATTAACCACAAATAAAACTATGAAATTTACCATGAACTGATTAACGTTTTAGTTCATCAATTACATTAATACTGTAAGAGGATTACTGAGACAGAGTAGAACAAATAAAAACTCAAAATGACCATACCAGCTCTATAGTATTTATTAGGTTTATTCTCTTATTGAACTATTAACTTTTGGTACCCTGACCAAAGGTCAATATTTGGGAAAACATAAGCCCCTATATGTTGATCAATGAGATCTTCAATACTTGTAAAGGGATAGTTTTTCATAACAGTATCCTGAGTGATCTTTTAAGAGTCAACACAATGTCTGTTGAATCAATATATTATCAAATAAAATAGAATAAATGAGGTCCAAGGTGACACACTATAAAAAATAAATCTTTTGTACTCATGTCCTAGAAGATAAACTATAAGATCCAATAAATTAGTTTCTTTCATTTCACATGTTATCATAAAAATGTGTATTGTACCATGTAGCATTTCAATAGAGAGAGAAACCGCACTATGTGGTTGTAACACAAAAAAAATCATCTATAATGACCTTGGGGTACACAATCACCACATTCATATGTGGAATAAAAAATATAATACCATAAACACCAGCGAATATCTCAAAAAATTATGATGAAAATATTTTTCAATAAGGAATAATAGACCTCAGCCTCCCAGATCTAGAATCCCTATCAACCTCAAAACATGATAAACCATATCAGGGGATGAAAACTAATATCAATAAAGATAAAAGAAAGTATTTTCTATAAGGATGATAATATCATCCATGAAAATAATATGGTTGAATAAATCAAGATTGTGAACTAAGAATCACACACCAATTCACAAACAGCAATCATTAACTGAAATACAATACCTTTGAAAACATGTTTCGACCTATTTTCTAAATTCATTAAAATATCTTAAAAGAATAGAATAGGTTTTTAATGCAATCTCAAAATATCAATTAACATTGATGATATAAAATATTTATTATAACATATATTAGAATAATATAATTCCATATAGGAATAAATAAACATTGTACCACTCACAGTAGATGGTTCTACCCCATATTCCTTGGGTACATACTCTTTTGAAAAAAATTTATCGGTTCATTTCCCCAATGAGATTTCTTAACAACTGAAAAAACAATGCCCAACCTAGCCCCATTTTCTAATATATGTCTACATCATCCAAAACGTCTTTATCCACCACCTCAAAAAAATTCGGAATTAATAAGAGAATTAGCAATCGTCTAATATAATCCTGCACTATAATATAGAAACACTGATCTATGAGGTATTAATTGCAGAAAATATCAGATACTTGGTGATCCAACTTATTGAAATGAGTGGAATACAATAAAATAGAATACTCTCCTTACACTATGGTCATAAATGACAAGGTATTTTTCTAATGAAATGTGTTGCGATAAGTTATTCAATTGAATATTTTCTTTAAATATGTCTAGTTAAGATCTTCATGTACCTTATCTTACATGATATAGTCCCACCTTCTATTTCTCAATCCATCAATAACATGCAGGAAAAAACACACCTTAGATTCTTATTGACTTTTTAGGAAATGGATGTACCTTTTGATCCCCTCAAACCACTCTTCAGATTCGTGGGTTCTTTTGTCGCCATAGAATATGGAATGATTCTTCTTAGTAAATTCCAATCCATGATCCTCCAATTGTACTTTGAGCCTAATAACCACCTAAAGAGGAGTCTAATTAGTCCATATTATATCTTCCACCAATGAATATACTACTAGAGTATTTTACTTTGGATATTTTATTATAGATTTCCCACTCAAGTTCTAAAGACCTCTTCTATGAGTCCTTATCAGATGAACACAATATAGAAACCATCTAGTTTAAGATAAATTTACCAAATCATTATACCATCATTATAAATCCATATAAATTCCCTATAAAAACAAGAATTTAAATAATTATGGAAACTATAAATGAAATACACCACCATAAAAAGAATATTTCCATTCCAATAAACCATAAATCCAATTTGATTAAATAAATTCAACCACCATGATCGTGCATAGAAAAAATACATTACCACTAGTTGTAACTCTAGATTAGACATATAAGTGAGATATCTAAGAAAACTCCTAAACATACAACCTGAGTCTGAAGTTTCTTAACACCTATCATGAAATTACACTAAATGAAACCCAGATAGTTTCATAACACTTCATTCTATGCAACATCTCTGATACAATTTTGTAATCAACCAGCACATATTAACATGAAATGTCACCCATGTAGGACCACCACAAGGTAGAGAATAAAATTTAAACTAAAAAACTCTCATTTCTAACTAGAATTAGGAAAATAAATTAGAGTTCACAACATAAGTAGGAGACCACATCCATTAGACCTAATAATTCAACCCCAAAGGTATAAAATAGAATGTAAAATAAGAAAACCCATATTTTAATACTCTATGTGACCATCCATCACCACCACACCATCTCACTATGAAGGATCCAATACATTATACAATCCTACAAACTACTTGACACTCTTCCCATTACTCATGTCCTAAAAAACATCTACAAATTCCAAAATAAACAAACTAGGGTGTGATCATAAATCCCAAAATGATTTCACCAATTAATCTATAAAAATTGTCATATCCTGAAAAGATTTATATTTTAAATCAAAACCCATTTTATAAATTAATATTTAAACAAAATAATTATTTTAAAAAAATCCTATTTGTTTTCTTAAAATAATTTCATATTCACAAAAATAAGAAATATGATAGGAACATGTAAGAAAGAATGAGAGCATAAGAAAACCCATCTATGGAGACACCCTATTATAATAAATTGATAGAAAAGAAATTTAAATATACAATATTTTATAAAACTACAAATAAACAAAAAAATAAAAATATTTTTAGATATTTCCAATTAGAATACGTAATTGAACATAAAAAGAAAAAAGCTAAGCAACACACACTATAAATAGAACCTGTATTGAGTATTTTAACAGTATATCTATATCGAAAACCTTTAGTAGAGATAGGCACAGTACAATGGCCATCCCATCTCCCAATGCTCTTAAGGTTCATAGTGTCATATGATTATCCAAAACCATTCGAAAATTGTTCTCAATATTTATAAAAATGTTTTATATAAATAATTACCACCTCAACGATTGAAAATCCATCTTGAAATCAAACCAAAATTTCATGATTTTCATGAACAAATAGAGTAAAAAAATTAAATATAAAACCCCAATAAAAATAATGATTTCATATTTTAAATCTACATTGATATCAAACCAACTGTTTTCATAAGAAAAAACATAGGACTCTACAATAGTGATAATTAATTCATGATTTATAACCTTTATATAGTGCCACCTACCAGAAGAATAGATTGGAAGGACCAATAATTGATCTCAAATGGTAGGGTTCAAAATAAAATCAATTAAGGTACACACAAATATCTCTTGGGTTCCTAGAGTTTTATATAGAAATTTGGAGGAATTAGTATTTCATAGGAGTGTTTAGGTTTTAATGGGCATTTTGGAACTAAGAAGACCATGAAAAATTCTTCCACACCATATAATTTAAATACTGAAAAATTAATAGACTGTGGTGCACTATAATAGACCACACATGTAATGAATTGACCCACCAGGGCCATCCATGATGGAGGAAGACAAGGCCACCACAACCCCTGCTCCGCCTCTATAGGCTAGGTGTTGGCGATATGCATTGAGAAGGAATAATTAAAAAGGGGTGAATTTGTCTAATGTACCTATACAAACACACCCAACAAGGTCTATACATAAGTATAGAGAAATAAAATTAAAATTAAGTATCATTTTAGAAACAACCATCCACGTAATAACTTCTACTAAATAAAAAAAGTATGATAGTGTAATAAAAATATACATGTAAAACTACAAGCCCAAATATGTCCAAACATCAAAACAACTAGAATTTATAATAGTTGAGGGAGTTTGGATCCTTATCTCCTAGCCTCAACACCAATCATGGTATAAGCACCTGAGAGTCCCTACGATCCTATGAAATATTTATTGATTGATCAATATTATACATAATGCATGAAATGTGCAGTAAAATGTCATGCAACTAAGAGTATATACATACCCAGTAGGACACCCTGAAAAATGAAGAGGGAGTAATTGAAGATATGATAGAAGATATCATTCTAACCAAGGTATGAGTGAAATGAAACACAAAAACAAAGTAACATATTATCGTATACGAAACATAGACATTTGTGGAATTGATATCAATATCATATCCCATCCTAGGTCAGTGATCCTACCAATAGCTCTAAAAAGTTTACATTTTATGCCTATCATTTATTTGTTTGAAGAAGTAACGATGTATAGAATCCACACATTATAACTGTTTCAAATAGACATGGGGGTATAATATATTATAGGGGACCCAATCCAATTTACAATAACAGGTATCCATTAAATATATATGTAAAGGACCCACACTATAGTTCATTAGGGGGGGTCCACATAGATAATATATGACCCACATCATGGTGTGTTAGGGGGTTCCACTCAATAGATAGAGGACCCATAACCTAGTTCATCAAGGGGTACTACTCATAATGTAGATGAACCACATACTAGTCAATATAGTTGGTACAACTCAATAGGTAGAGGACCCACTCTCAAGTCTATCACAAGGGTCCTAGTTATTAGATAGAGGACCCAATCCAAATTCAATTAGGGGGTTCCACTCCATAGCCATAGGACCCATTCCATTTTGAATTAGGTGGTACCACTAAAACATGTAAAAGTAGTATAGGGGGGCCATACCCTTGTATGAATGGGGGTTTCTAACCCCGAACACTCATTGATGATCCCACCTGATCTCTTTAATCATCAAGTTCCACTAAAGAAGTATCAAATTCATAAAATTCAATGTTAAATATTAAATTTTTTTAAGAAGGATACCATCATATTCTATATGAAAACATCTTATGATAGAAAATTCATAGGAAAAAATATGAATATAGAAAAGGGGGATTAAAATGTATAATTTTCTCAAAAAGGGAGTACACGACATGTATGGGGGCCTCATGGTATTTGGTTTCACTCTTCTGTATATCCATGTTCTTCTATGTAAATAGATAAGTGTCCATATCACAAAAAAAGGTGTGTATAGGGACCACAAGGCATGTCGTGGATGCTCGGGGCTTTTCCTTATGATCCTTGATATACCTATATCCATAATGAAATGTCATTTTCCAGGTTGTTCACTTGGTAATAAAAAGGTATTATCCCATGCCCATGTACTCCTAGAGTACATAGCATGTCCTCCCATATGGGATCCTTCCATGTGTAGTTGGAACACACAATGCCAATCGGTGGGGGTCACATTGAATTTGGTCATGTCCACTTGGTGTGTGATCATTATCTTCCCCCAAAACCCTATCACTATAACCAAATGGTACTATAAAACATGTTTTCATCAGAATATACAACATGTTGTCGTGTTTTCCATAGAATGAATGTTCTTCACATTGACTCAATATTTTCATCCACTTCCACAAACCACATCATTTATCCACTCGAAACTGGTGGGGTTGCTATCAATATTGATTTTGGCCCCCAATGGTGGAAAACTGGTTCCTAATTGCCCAATGTGGTCTGTTTCATGTCCTATATTACTATTATAACCCATCGGTAATCCCAAATCCTAGATTTATGCAAATAATGACAGACATCTCACAAAGGATTTCAATCAATCCACAAATCACAATCCCAAATTTCATTTACAAAATCTCCATGAATACAAGGGTTTGATCTCATATAAACCCACCTATGAAATAATAAATTGCATACCTGTAGACCGAATATGAAGAAATAAATTAATGATGATGGAAAAAAATACAATGTTGACATTCATCACTGGACAAACATTCTTGGACAATAATTTCAATGCTATAATTCATGGGTGAGATCATTAAATAATAAAGAAAAAAATGAACAAAACAATTTAATTTGATAATGGGATCATTCAAAGTTTGTGAATACATAGGATAAAATGAATTTAGAAAATATCCATGATCAACCCTTTAATAAAGGGTGTAAACCAAAATTCCTGATTCTTATCCTAATGTATGATTGATCATTTTATAATAATGTGCCCACTGTTAATGATATTGATATGTAGTTTTCACTACTTGTTAATCTACAATGATCCCATCAATGATTGTTGTTCGAATTTGATTATCCAATTAAGGTCATCCGAGATCCTTTCAATTTTTATAGGTTTTATGAGGATAAACCTGGATAATTTTTATAATATATTATTTATATAGTATTTAATTTGTTTTATTAATAAAAGAAATAAGTAATTTTATTTTTCTTTTAAATAAATTCACTCAGAAAGAGGTTCCTCAGCAGAACATCAAGTGTTGTACAACATTAGGTCACGCCTAAGGTAATCCCTATTCTTTGGATACCACCATGTTATCGAATTTTGAATTTTTGACTTCATGTGAGATATATTAAAGGATTTTTGAAAAACCATGTGCACGTGATATAAATATATTTAATATTTTTCATAAAATTATTTATAGACTCATCAGGCTTTATAATTTCATGTCATATTAGCACATGACCTTGAAAACATTCTATGATATATTTAAAAGATTAAAAATAAAAAAATAGGCTCTCTAAATTATTACGAAAGTAAAATAGGTTCATCCTTGAACATTATAAAATAAACAAAAATGTGGTAACACTAAGCCCCTAACGAACTCTTTCACTCTTAGTATATCTCCAGTATGCTCTCATACAGCCACATAACATGAAGTTGAGGGATGTTCCATACTCACAGGATCATATACTTCAGATCATCAATCACCATTGGGTACTATGGGTGGTGACACCATAATTTATGCCTATCTCAAACCAATCAATAACATTTGTTGGGTAATTCATGTATGTCATCCATTGTGACATATGGAAAACAGCTTGCACCTAATCTAACATTGCTGGTGCGGATTGTATGTAAGAAGCCTCACCTACCATATACTGGATTTTGAACAACATGATGACGGTCGATGATATATTTCCTCCAAATATAAATCTCCACAATCCTAATAATGTGGAGATTATAAGGAAAACATGGACTCTCTGATCAATCTCCAAAGGATTAATAAGTAATTATTATTTAGATATTTTAATGCTCTGGACACTTCTAACCCACTCATAGGTCACCCAGACCTTTTCTATCATTTCATGGTCAATATCTAGCCCAAAAAGTGAAGTCTTGATGATCTAAGTCCAGAAAAAGGTGACCTGCAAGGTCTCCCATACATGGACTCAAAAGGAAACACACCTATATTATAATGGTATTGATTCCCTTAGTAATTGGAGAAGACCTCGTTGATTGATGGTTAAAACATTCCAATCAGTTTCTAGTGGGTCTGTTCATAGAACAGGAAACATCCAATGATTCCATATCCATTTGGACCTACGTTCCAAAGGTAGGCACTCATTAGTTGTTGACTGATGAGGCTTAGGAATTTTCATTGGTTGAGAGTATGGGAGGTCAGACTCATCACACCTTTATTAGGTGAATTATATTCTACTCTGGAACTCTCTTTATATATTTATGTTATGTTCCTGAATCCTTATTACATGACCATGTATAAAATAATCTTTCCTTTAGTCTGACAATCAATGATTGGTACGTAGGAAATTTAGAGATTCTTTTATATGTTTTCAAGGTTCTCCATCGATGATAAATCAACTGTATTTGTTAGAGATTATTATTTGAAGGTATCCTTAATGAATACATAAAATTATGTTGGTCATTATGATGACCATACTTGTTTTAAATCCACTCAGTGGGGAACTTGAAGTTTATTGTCATTCAGGAGGACATGGATTATTTCAGAGTTGGGATCGTAACCACTGATGGGATACCTATGTATCCTTTGTTTTGGAAAAGGAATCAGAACCCACGTTGTTCGAGTAAAGGAGTATGATGTTTATGCATGATTGATGGCTCATGAAAGATGTCATATTTACTTTTACACTCTAAGCTCAAGTGAGTCATGCTTGGTGTGAGAAACAAGAGGTATCGGTGAAACCAGACAATTTGTGCCATGAAAGATGTGATGATGTGGGGCATATGTGTGTATGACTGCCCAAAATAAATGAAGATTAAGATTTACTTCATGGAGGAAATCCAGTAACATGGTCCATAAAGGTATATGTGCTTCATGAGGATTTGGATACTCTAATCTTGGGGCTTACACCTAAGGAAGATGCCCATGTTATGAGTGGACTTATGATTGGGTTTTACTCCTGAGAAGGAAGCCAAGATCAAAAAGAAATTAAGACTGGGGATTAATCCTAAAAAAGAGGACCATATTTGAGATTGGGGATTACTTCTGAAAAGGAAGTCCAGGTTAAGAGAATTATGGTTGGGGCTTACTCCTACGGAGGATGCCCATATTTGGGATCTTTAAGACCGGGGCTTACTCTTAAGGAGGATGCCCATATTAGAGGACTTGGGGCTTACTCCTAAAGGGGATTCCCACAATAATGAGAATTTGGACTGGGGATACTCTTGAAAAGGAGGCCCAGGTTAAGGATTATCTCATCTTAAAGGATGAGGTTGAATGAATGAAATCTCAATCTTTAGTGACATAAAGATGTGTAAATCACTAGATTTTGAGAGATGTTCCATGGATTTCCTTTCAGATAAGGAATCCAAATCACGAAAACATTCCATAAATAGATTTGAAGAGTGTCTTTAACACTGTATTTTTAAGAGGAGTTGTGGAATGACATAAGAGGGGTGAAATGGGCAGGAAAGGCACCCGAAAATGTATGGTGCGCAAGTCCAAGCAGGCGCGCAGGTACTGCATGGGCGTGCAAGTCGTGGTCGCGCAGGTATACCTGCGCGACACATGGGTACTTGTGCAATTTTCATCCCTTAGATTAATATTTGGGTGATCCTTGATAAATGATTTTAGAATCATCCCTACAGGCTTTCCAAAATATGGAGCGCAAGCTATGGTGAAGACGTAAGGTGACGCGCAAGTGTGTTCATTTCCCTTGAGGGTAAAACACTTAGGTGCGCAAGTGTTGGTGAATTCTAACACTAAGACCTTACTCCTCCTATTTAGACCTTCCATTCTAGGTAAATAATTACCTTATAAGTGCTCGGATGTAACAGCCTGAGATTTTATGAAAAAAATATTCTTTTTAATTTTATTAATGTCTTGTGTTGTACGATACTCCAAAAGGATCTTGAACAACACACATCCTTGACTTTCCTTGCATTACACGCAATCACGACCTTCCTCGATAGCGTGTGTAGTACGCAATACCGAGTTTCACTAAACAACGATATGCTATTAAAATATTATTATAACTAGCAGTTATGAATAGTAATAACCACCTTTTAAAATTTTAGAAATTTTAGCTCTCAAAATGGACTTTATTTTTGGATTCGGAGTATCAAATTTAGCTTAAGGTGAAATTTTGGTGATTTTAAGATAACTTTCATATTTTGATGAATAGTGAAAATTACTAAATTTTAGTTAAAAACAACTTTTTCAATCGAAATAATTAATATTGATAAATTATTAATTTTAGTGGTTTTAAAGTATATTTAGAATATATTTTTACAATTTAATACAATGTTGGTCATTGGATATAATTTCACATTTAAACTAGACATAAACAAGTGTCAATCTTTTGATAGATATTGTTTCTTAAAAACACGCTCTTTGTTTTAACAACAGGATTTAATTATAAAATTAATTAATGCAAATTCTATGATATGAATTTGGTAAAATAGAATTTATTTTTGAATTCGGAATATTAAATATAGCTTAGGATGAAATTTTGGCATTGTTCTGAAAAACATCAATTTTTTATGAATAGTGAAACTACTAAGTGGTAGGTTAAAAACTGAATTTTGCATAAAACTTAATTTTACCACTTCTGTGAATGGAATTTCAAAAATCCGACAGACACGATTAATATCAAGGACTAAAATTTGGTTCAATGAGATGAAAATAATTTTTGGTGAATAGTAACTTTTTACTTTTTTTTACCACGGTTAATAGTAAATAGGGTAACTAAGGGTAAATATGATATTACTATTACCCTATCACATGTCCTAATTCTATTGGATAAGTGTAATTCGGCCAAAAACAACCTTATGAATATAATATGACCATTTAGGCCCACTTGGATTAGATTAGGACATTTATTATTAATTTATTTAAAGAAAGGTTAAAATAGTTAAAATCAAAGTTTAATAAGTAAATCATTTTTAATATGGGGTTATACATAAGATAAATTCGATTGTAAATATTCATTAGAAAGCTAAAACTATTTCCTACATGATGGTATTTTATTTTTAATTTTTAGACATAAAATAATTTAATTTATTTATGACACAACGATGATGCAGTAATTATCTTATTAATGAAATATTGACATAATTGATGTTATAAACACCGAAATAAATGTAATTTGAGATTTTTTATGAATTACACTAATTTTCTAGGTTACTATGATATATTAATGTTTATTTAATCAACTTGGTTCGAACATATAATTCTGTTATGACTTTCACAAAAATCATATATCAAATAGTGTCAAAATTGACACAAAATAATTTTTAAATCAAATATTATATTATTAATTGTTACTTTATTCCTAAAAATATAAGGTTAGGCCAAATGACTTAGATAAGGATATATATATTAATAATAAACAATTTGGGGTTCGTTTGGAATGTTATAGTAAGTGTGATAACCATATAGTGAAAGAAAACAAAAAGACACGGTAAAAGTTAAATTATTTAACTTAGAGTTAAATATAATTGATAAGGTTAAAATAATACCCTAAACTTGTCTAAATCCTATTTGTTGATAGGATTTCGACCCATACCCACTTTAGCTTCGAAATAAGACCCTTTGGAACCATTATAAACCGATTTTGACATTAATATAAAATAATATTTTGAGATATTCTTAAGGTGCCCCTCTCCTCCCTTATAAAAGGACACCTCCTCCCCCTCCTCCTCACACAAATTTGAGCACTCAAGCTCGGCCAACCCCTGCCAAAATCTCTTCTCCACTTCCCTAGAAACATCCTAGAGGTTCTGGTCTTCCTAAAAGACCAATTTTAGTGCCCTAAGAGGAGGTCTCAAAGAGGCGCTTCAAAGAAGAGGTAATTACCGTTACCAATTATTTCATCTTTATTTCTTCTTCCACTTCTTCTTCATAGGTTGTTTCATTATGAAGTAATAACATCAGTATCACTCATATACGGATATGTTATTATAAGTATGAAACAACCCTATTTCACCATCTATCCATCCTACGGAAAAAGAAATCACCGCGCGTGCGTACGTACGGAATACCGTCTCCACGCCGTGGTGTAATCTATTCTCCACCACCACCTTACATGGATGAGTATAATGGTGTAAAGAATAACTATACATAGTTATTACAAAATCATATTGATTCTGATATATTGTATAATCCACTCCAATTCAATTCAATATTTATGGAAATGATATCATCGCTCGTGCGTACGTACGGACTACTGTCTCCACGACGCGGTGAGATTCATTCTTAATGATTAACCATTCATGAATGATTATAAAGTATATATAATAAGTACTAATGAAATATATGACATAATAATGATACTGGATTTATGTATATATATATATGTATGCCATCTACTTACTTCCATTCAAGACAATAAGGAAAAAAAACCGCATTCATGCGTACGTACGGACTACCGTCTCCATGAACGGTGTTTTTCATTTTATTTATCTATCTATTATATATATATATATATATACTGAATATATATGATATATAAATCATATTTTATATTCTGGAAGTAAGTAAATCATGATATAAGTAATAATGATGTCAAGAACAACAAGTCAAAACACCTACGATAAATGAAACGATTTTACCCAAAACGCTCTTTAACATAGAATTTACAAAAGAACGGGTAAAATAAAGTCATAAGTGAACCATATATGATATCATAACAATTAGTATGATTCTGGAATAAGTCAATAACATGATTTAAATCATTATACAGGAGGTTCGGACACTTACAAAGCAAGTCGGACCTAAGGTAAGGGAAATATCACAATCTCATTTTTATCCGAGATTGTTTATTCGTAAGTATTTACTGGGGTGTATTTTATCATCCACATCCATGTTCCCTCAATATGTAATATTGCTTCCATCCACTTGCAATAGTTTAAATCCAATTTTACCCTTAGGTGAGTTTTTAGTAAAGAATATGAAAGGAATCTTTTGTCGTTTTTCCGTACGAGGTACTTTTTGACTTTTCCGAAAAAAGTACGAAGAATGTTTTTTTAACTTATACGGCATGAATGGATTTTAAAAACATTATTTCCAAGAAGCTTCCTTTACAAGTTTTCAAGTTTATTTTTAATCAACTTCTTTTATTTTAAAGTTGTATGACATGTTATGAAAGGAAAAATGTTTTTGAAGAAGAAAGGATATTTTCCTCAAGAATGGAGTTCAAGTGTTTTATCAAAATTATTTTCCATATAAGATAATAAAGTGTTATATTTTTATCCCTATTATTACATTGATTTGATCATATTGTGATGGAATTATTTTTATGAATTCCTTTATCTTATATGAATTGATTTATGATGTCATGATGTTTCAATAATCCCATTTTTGTTACTTGTGTTATGCGATGATGTATGTTTTATGATTATGTGGCACACATAAGAAAGGATTAATTATAAGATGGGTGGGACCTATATCTCCCTCCAATGCATTGGGTAAAGATTTTATATCTCATGAGATAAACATGGCTGGAATGGTAGGTTATACCGGTTCAGTGAGACAGGACTGAAACGAGGGTTACTCGATTCAGAAAGGGACTTTGTCCACTAAGATAGTCTTGGCAATGAGTCTTGACTAACAAGAAATGATTCTCTATGATTATGTGTGAATCCCACAAAGTTTCATGTTTTAAGTTATGATTATTGTGATTACATTTCACTACCATGATTTACCCCATGATATGAAATTATGATCTCTTTTGCAGGTTATGATTTCCAAAAGTTATGTGCTTATGCATATGATGTGATTGATATTTCTTTTGTTTACCCTTACTGAGCATTTGAGCTCACCCTTTTATGTTTTCTTTTCCCCAGGATATAAAGAAAGGTTTTAGGTAAAAAAAAGGAAGATCTTTATGGGAGATTTTGAAGATCTTTCACCACGATTAGAAGATTACGATCCGAGTTTCCAAAGGCACTAAACTATTACGATCCTTGTGTGTGTGTGTTTTTGTTATGTACTAAGTATTCCGCAAATGTAATGTCCATGTACGTCAAGATACGGGTCTCTACAGTTGGTATCAGAGGAAAGGTTTAGTCAACCTTCGGAAACTAGGATGCGAGAACTTTAGTGAGATCCCTAGAGATATTTCTAAGGTATGTCTAGGGATGTCCCTAAGGTTAAGTATACGTATAGGTTATAGTCCTAGAATTGCGCTAACGATCTTAGAATTTAACCTAAGATGTTAGATATTGAAGTTACTCCCCCTTTATTATGATTTTTGCCTCTAACACTATTCTTTTTGGGTTTTAGAAAATGGCTGGAAACAAGATGATTCACGATAATGGAGGATATAATGGACAATGGAATGATATGGGATTTGGAAGTCCAAACATCATTATTATGCCGAATCAGCAATCTCATAATATGATCAATAAAGTAAAATTTGGTAAGTTTCCAGACTCGGCTAATAAGAGAAAGATGGAGTTTCATGATGATCATAAAGGAATGAAAGTTCAATTTCCCCAATGTAATTCATGTGGGAAGAGGCATCAAGGAGAATGTTTCAAGGGAACTGGAAGATGCTTTGGGTGTGGAAAATAAGGACACAAAGAAAGTAAGTGCAAAGGAAAATGTTCAGTTAACACCATGGATGAGGATAATGGTATTGCTACGACATCAACAATGGTTAAATGTTTTAAATGTGGAATGTACGGGCATTATGCAAACCAATGCCCTAAGGGAAAGTCTCGTGGAGATAATCAGTATGGTCGTATGGGAAGTATTTATGTTGATGATGATGAAGAGAATACAAATGATATGTGAGATGAAAGAATTGTTGAAGCTCGGTCAATGGTTTAAGAATGTAGTGGAATGATTACATGTTTATCATGTGTAATGTTGTATAAGTAATCTCATGGTACTATGGAATAAAGAGACATCTAAGGATTGTTACACTGTTGTCTTTCCTTAAGTTTTGAAAGTTTATGATTAATGGTACCAGTAACCATGAATGGTTATTCAGATATTTTTGGAAAGCAGATGATATGCGCATATTGAAGGGATAAGGAGAAAATGAAATGTTAGACAGTATTCATGAGCACATGATTTATATAAGGACTAAGTGATATCATGGTTTGAGTATATAGAATTTTGAGGATTTTGGTATATGGAAAGTGTTAACTTTTAACTGCATTCATGTTTTCACTAAGGTTCAATGGGCATTCAAGAGAATACATGATTAAGGACTTTGAATGTTTGGAATGTGACCAACAAAACATATCTTATGATATATGGGGATCAACGATGGTGTTAAATCTCTGGTAATCGTTTTCACTATGTTATGAGAGTGTACTGCAGTGTTATGGATAAGCCTAAATATTGGAATGGATTATGTTGGAAATAAGTTTGTATTGTTTAAGGATCAAAGTTTTCTCTATATTATTGTTGGGATGTTATAGTAATATAGTTTTAGAAAAAGGACAACCTGCAGGACGGGCGACAACCCATCGCGTCGGACAAGGCTGTAGGAATCAAACCCACAACCGAAGTGCGACTGGCCTTTATCGCCTACCACTGGCCTACAGGAAGTCCCTGTTTAGTAGAAACTAGTTTTATTATATTAAGAAGTATGATATATGAAGTATAAGTCCATTTTAGGAACCATATATGATTAATCTCACTATAGATCGATTTATGCATATAATTTTTGCTAACCTTTTGTTTGAGACAGATGGAATGACCCGTCATTCTATCACATGATCTACTAACACTTCATGAATAACAAATTCAACTTCATTTATTTAAGAGATGAAGTGGAAATTGTTCAAGGCATGAACAACAGTGAGATTGTACCAAAATAAAGAAAGTATTTATTCTAATTCAAATTTTCAACTTTAGGGAAATGATCTTGAAAACCAAAAATGTTGTCCTAGTGATCTTATACCTGATGAATCAGATGGTACCTTAGATCGTCACATATTTATGGATTTGTGATTACTGGATTTTCCATAGCCATGTTCTCTACCACTCTCCATCAGAACATGATGGTTAGATTTCTCTTCCATATCCATATTTTCACCTATGTGGAAACCCAGTGATTAGTTTATTTGGGTAATCGTTACATTTCATACTTTAGTTTTTAAATCCAAGTTTTGGTACTCCTTTTTACGATGTGGGATTCTATTAAAGAAACTTTAGAATAGTAAACTATTTATAACCCCGACGAATTTCGAGGGTGAAATTCATTTTAAGGGGGGTAGAATGTAACAGCCCGAGATTTTATGAAAAAAATATTCTTTTTAATTTTATTAATGTCTTGTGTTGTACGATACTCCAAAAGGAGCTTGAACAACACACATCCTTGACTTGCCTTGCATTACACGCAATCGCGACCTTCCTCGATAGCGTGTGTAGTACGCAATACCGAGTTTCACTAAACAACGATATGCTATTAAAATATTATTATAACTAGCAGTTATGAATAGTATTAACCACCTTTTAAAATTTTAGAAATTTTAGCTCTCAAAATGGACTTTATTTTTGGATTCGGAGTATCAAATTTAGCCTAAGGTGAAATTTTGGTGATTTTCGGATAACTTTCATATTTTGATGAATAGTGAAAATTACTAAATTTTAGTTAAAAACAACTTTTTCAATCGAAATAATTAATATTGATAAATTATTAATTTTAGTGGTTTTAAAGTATATTTAGAATATATTTTTACAATTTAATACAATGTTGGTCATTGGATATAATTTCACATTTAAACTAGACATAAACAAGTGTCAATCTTTTGATAGATATTGTTTCTTAAAAACACGCTCTTTGTTTTAACAGCGGGATTTAATTATAAAATTAATTAATGAAACTTCTATGATATGAATTTGGTAAAATAGACTTCATTTTTGAATTCGGAATATTAAATATAGCTTAGGATGAAATTTTGGCATTATTCTGAAAAACATCAATTTTTTATGAATAGTGAAACTACTAAGTGGTAGGTTAAAAACTGAATTTTGCATAAAACTTAATTTTACCACTTCTGTGAATGGAATTTCAAAAATCCGACAGACACGGTTAATATCAAGGACTAAAATGTGGTTCAATGAGATGAAAATAATTTTTGGTGAATAGTAACTTTTTTACTTTTTTTTACCACGGTTAATAGTAAATAGGGTAACTAAGGGTAAATATGATATTACTATTACCCTAACACATGTCCTAATTCTATTGGATAAGTGTAATTCGGCCAAAAACAACCTTATGAATATAATATGACCATTTAGGCCCACTTGGATTAGATTAGGACATTTATTATTAATTTATTTAAAGAAAGGTTAAAATAGTTAAAATCAATGTTTAATAAGTAAATCATTTTTAATATGGGGTTATACATAAGATAAATTAGATTGTAAATATTAATTAGAAAGCTAAAAAGATTTCCTACAAGATAGTATTTTATTTGTAATTTTTAGACATAAAATAATTTAATTTATTTATGACACAACGATGATGCAGTAATTTTCTTATTAATGAAATATTGACATAATTGATGTCAAAACACCGAAATAAATGAAATTTGAGATTTTTTATGAATTCCACTAATTTTCTAGGTTACTATGATATATAAATGTTGATTTAATCAACTTGTTTCGGACATATAATTCTGTTATGACTTTCACAAAAATCATATATCAAATAGTGTCAAAATTGACACAAAATAATTTTTAAATCAAATATTATATTATTAATTGTTACATTATTCCTAAAAATATACGGTTCGGCCAAATGACTTAGATAAGGATATATATATTAATAATAAACAATTTGGGGTTCGTTTGGCATGTTATAGTAAGTGTATTAACCATATAGTGAAAGAAAACAAAAAGACACGGTAAAAGTTAAATTATTTAACTTAGAGTTAAATCTAATTGATAAGGTTAAAATAATACCCTAAACTTGTCTAAATCCTATTGGTTGATAGGATTTCGACCCATCCCCACTTTAGCTTCGAAATAATACCCTTTTGAACCATTATAAACCGATTTTTACATTAATATAAAATAATATTTTGAGATATTCTTAAGGTGCCCCTCTCCTCCCATATAAAAGGACACCTCCTCCCCCTCCTCCTCACACAAATTTGAGCACTCAAGCTCGGCCAACCCCTGCCAAAATCTCTTCTCCACTTCCCTAGCAACATCCTAGAGGTTCTGGTCTTCCTCAAAGACCAATTCTAGTGCCCTAAGAGGAGGTCTCAAAGAGGCGCTTCAATGAAGAGGTAATTACCGATACCAATTCTTTCATCTTTATTTCTTCTTCCACTTCTTCTTCATAGGTTGTTTCATTATGAAGTAATAACATCAGTATCACTCATATACTGATATGTTATTATAGGTTTGAAACAACCCTATTTCACCATCTATCCATCCTACGGAAAAAGAAATCACCGCGCGTGCGTACGTACGGAATACCGTCTCCACGCCGTGGTGTAATCTATTTTCCACCACCACCTTACATGGATGGGTATAATGGTGTAAAGAATAACTATACATAGTTATTACAACATCATATTGATTATGATATATTGTATAATCCACTCCAATTCAATTCAATATTTATGGAAATGATATCATCGCTCGTGCGTACGTACGGACTACCGTCTCCACGACGCGATGAGATTCATTCTTAATGATTAACCATTCATGAATGATTATAAAGTATATATAATAAGTAATAATGAAATATATGACATAATAATGATACTGGATTTATGTATATATATATATATGTATGTCATCTAATTACTTCCATTCAAGACAATAAGGAAAGAAAAACAGCATTCATGCGTACGTACGGACTACCGTCTCCATGAACGGTGTTTTTCATTTTATTTATCTATCTATTATATATATATATATACTGAATATATATGATATATAAATCATATTTTATATTCTGGAAGTAAGTAAATCATTATATAAGTAATAATGATGTCAAGAACAACAAGTCAAAACACCTACGATAAATGAAACGATTTTACCCAAAACGCTCTTTAACATGGAATTTACAAAAGAACGGGTAAAATAAAGTCATAAGTGAACCATATATGATATCATAACAATTAGTATGATTCTGGAATAATTCAATAACATGATTTAAATCATTATACAGGAGGTTCAGACACTTACAAAGCAAGTCGGACCTAAGGTAAGGGAAATATCACAATCTCATTTTTATCCGAGATTGTTTATTCGTAAGTATTTACTGGGGTGTATTTTATCATCCACATCCAAGTTCCCTCAATATGTAATATTGCTTCCATCCACATGCAATAGTTTAAATCCAATTATACCCATAGGTGAGTTTTTAGTAAAGAATATGAAAGGAATCTTTTGTCGTTTTTCCGTACGAGGTTCTTTTTGACTTTTCCGACAAAAGTACGAAGAATGTTTTTTTTAACTTATACGGCATGAATGGATTTTTAAAACATTATTTCCAAGAAGCTTCCTTTACAAGTTTTCAAGTTTATTTTTAATCAACTTCTTTTATTTTAAAGTTGTATGACATGTTATGAAAGGAAAAATGTTTTTGAAGAAGAAAGGATATTTTCCTCAAGAATGGAGTTCAAGTGTTTTATCAAAATTATTTTCCATCTAAGATAATAAAGGGTTATATTTTTATCCCTATTATTACATTGATTTGATCATATTGTGATGGAATTATTTTTATGAATTCCTTTATCTTATATGAATTGATTTATGATGTCATGATGTTTCAATAATCCCATTTTTGTTACTTGTGTTATGCGATGATGTATGTTTTATGATTATGTGGAACACATAAGAAAGGATTCATTATAAGATGGGTGGGACCTATATCTCCCTCCAATGCATTGGGTAAAGATTTTATATCTCATGAGATAGACATGGCTGGAATGGTAGGTTATACCGGTTCAGTGAGACAGGACTGAAACGAGGGTTACTCGATTCAGAAAGGGACTTTGTCCACTAAGATAGTCTTGGCAATGAGTCTTGACTAACAAGAAATGATTCTCTATGATTACGTGTGAATTCCACAAAGTTTCATGTTTTATGTTATGATTATTGTGATTACATTTCACTACCATGATTTACCCCATGTTATGAAATTATGATCTCTTTTGCAGGTTATGATTTCTAAAAGTTATGTGCTTATGCATATGATGTGATTGATATTTCTTTTGTTTACCCTTACTGAGCATTTGAGCTCACCCTTTTATCTTTTGTTTTCCCCAGGATATAAAGAAAGGTTTTGGGTAAAAAAAAGGAAGATCTTTATGGGAGATTTTGAAGATCTTTCACCACGATTAGAAGATTACGATCCGAGTTTCCAAAGACACTATACTATTACGATCCTTGTGTGTGTGTGTTTTTGTTATGTACTAAGTATTCCGAAAATGTAATGTCCATGTATGTCAAGATACGGGTCTCTACATCGGAAGACCTGAATAAGGGACTTGGGCATTCAGAGTTATGTATCTGAATTCTGGAAAAATTCCCCTCCAGAAATGGGTGGCACACTGGGCGTATTTATAGGCTAGAAAATACCACGAGTGGTTATCACCTAGTGAGCGTAGGTGAAGTGCACGACCAACATCGGTGCGCAGGTGTACCTGCGCGACCATTGCGTCGTGCATGTGTACATGCGTGACCATTGTAGAACATGCGCGACCCTTATGCAATGTTCTTCTTATTCATTCCTTTGTCAATTTTTGATATTTTTCCAAAGGTTGAATCACTTTGAGCACATATATTCCACATTTCCAATCTTTAGATTCTGTGATGAAAGGAGCATCAACAAAAGTCCCCCTCAGAGATGGATCCAGAGAGAAAATAGTATTTGACTCTGAGGAAGAAGAAGAAAACCAAGGAATATGTGGAACGCAAGGTATGTCCCGCAGTTAGTGGTGCGAAACTTCTAGATGGACAGACTTCGGCCTGCAGGGTATGGATGTTGCCTATAAATATGTGGCCCCATTTCTGTACAAAGAATCTGGATTTCAAACATTCGATCTCTCACTGCGCAAGTGACCTTCGCCGCGCAGATTGCTCTGTTTTCCATTGTCTCTTTGTTTTCGCGTTGCTGTAAAGGTATCTGGACCTGCACGGTGATACTTGCGCACCAAATACATGCGCGACACATGCATACTTGAACGCCTAGTTTAGACTTGCGCTCCTTAATGACTTTGCTATTTTTTTTTGAATTCCTTCACAAATATTACGAAAAATCAACTTATATATGAGTTAATTATTCAACTTTTTTGAAGATTCAATGGCTCCAAGAAGAATCGAAAAGGCTGATGAACTGGCTAGCATGCAGATTGATGACATGATGAACATTGTTGGCCATGATTACTATGATATCTGTGACAGCACATTCCAAAATGTTGCTATATACTTGAAGAAATATCATCTTAATTTCTCACAGACCATCAACCTACCTCTGTATGGTCATGGTCATCAGCAAGGAGTCAATGTTCCAGATGAAAATGACTATATGCCTCAGATGCCTCTGCACCACTACTCCTCTATTTCGGTTATGTTGTGCAATAAGAGAAACAACATTGGTGTGAACATTCAAAATTTTCCTCCATGTCATTTCCTTGCAGATGTGAAAATGGAAAACCCATGGGCTAAAATTTTCTATGCTGCCGGTTGGTGGAGAGAATAAAAACATGGCATTAGGGAAATATCTGAAAAGAGTACTCTTTCCAAGTGGATATTTACCTCTAATTCTCCATTCTCATATCCATGTATCCATCTTCAAAGTCTCTTGGATAGAAACAGAGGCACTGTTTGATCAGCAGAAAATTTTCTCAAATCGCACTCAATAACATCCTTTTACAATTGTTCCAAGAAGAGCTGGTATCACATCATCTCTTATTGTATCCATTTGAATGAATGAATTCCATGTGGTTTTTGATGAAGATCAGGATGTCGTAAATCAAATGAAGAGTTCTGTTGAAAGCCTCTTGTAATTCTTGAAAAAGGGAAGAGACTCCAGTCTGTGGATTTCCTTTTATCTCCTATGTATCAATGAAATACACTTTACTCTTCAATCATTTGTACCTACATTATTTTACTAAATGCATAAAATTTTACCTAAGCCAATTGGCCTAGTAAGCATAGTTTGATTTTTACTAGGATTAAGGTAAATAACCCTACAATCATTGAATATTTTAATTTCTCAATATTACCTAAATCATACAAAATGTATGTTTAATGAGATAGAACATTACTTTTATTCAGATTTCTTCTATCTTTTTTGGATGTTTAAAGTCATGCACGTCAGACATAAAGAGGAAAATGTTTAAGCTCGAAATAGCTTTGACCGAATGAATTAGAATTGACTCAATTTTTTGAGAATAGATCTGAAAACATATTACCATACTCAAGTATGAGGGAAAAAATATGTAAAATATGACTTAAGAATATTTTAATCCGAGGAATGATATGAAAAAGAGATAAAAGTCATTAGAAGAAGTTGTTTCCAAGAATTATGTTACCATTATTTAACAAACCCGTTAGGGGGATGAATTATGCAGCGTCACCTAATGTAATTGGGTGCATAGTCAAATAAATTAAATATTTTGGCTAACAAGTATGTTATATAGACTGTTTATGCAATTCCACCTAAGGGAACATGCCATATATTCAGGAAGAAGAACTTTCAGAAATTTACTTTCCTAGTACTAAAAAGCCAGTGAATTTTTATGAAGATTCAAATTTTCCAAAGTATAGAGTTTTCTTTATGGAAAGAGGTACTTGAATATGGAGAATATATTTCCAAACAAGGATATTGATTAGGGAAGGAGAATATAAACCATAGACATGATTACTTTCAGATCATGAGAAAGGATATAGGACAAGTATGTTAAGGATGGCTATTTCTGCAGATCCTAACATATTGTCATGAAAAATAATGGCAAAAGAGATTTTTCTCCCAATAATGAAGTTACTACTATTTAACAAATCTGATAGGGGGTTGAATTCGGCAGGGCCACCTATGGGAATTGGCTGTGTTGTCAAATAATAGCATATTTTGGCTGACAGGTTTGTTATGTAGACTGTTTGTGCATGGCCACTTAAGGGCACATGCTGCATGGTTAGGAAAAAGAACTCTCCAAATTTCAAACCTTTTTTTGACTAGAATTTAAGAATAGGGTTATGAAGATATGAAAATATTTAAAGTTAGGATTATGAAACATAAATATGGGTATTGTCCAATGTATGCAGAGATAAACAGATCAATTCTAACCATAATCATGTTGTGGCTGGGTCCTGAATGGAAATGTTGGACATCACTACGTATCCTATAAGGATGGGAATCAATCCATACGTAGTTCTATAACTAAAGTTTAATGTCGTGTGGGACAAAAGGATTGGAGATCTTAGTTTAGGTTTATAGAGCTTGGAACATTATAAGAAATACATAGTGTGTGTTTTCACAGGGACTTTTCAGCCAAGGGACTGAAAGCGGAATTTGGGGTTAGGCCAAAAGACTTGGGGCTAGATTCGAGGGACACTCGAATGTTCCTACGTATACCATAATGATGGGACTCAAGCCCATGTAGTTCTAGAACTACCCTCTGTACAAATTTGGTTCGTATATGTGATGGGTGAAAAGGGACATTAGTGTAATGATGGTTTAGCACAAGATAAAAGGTTCGGGCATTTCCATGTAAATACATAGTCTTTGGAATGAAACATGATTTAAAATCAATGAAAATAATGATTCCCTCTTAGGTGAGGGTATCAAAGAATGATATAGTTTATTGTCATACAAGACAAAAGTGTTGTATAATTTAACATCGTACAGCAGGGACAAAGGTGAACCAATGTAAAGATATTGATTCTAGGGGCGGTTTCACGAATCAACATCGTATGATATGGAGGTTAACTGATGTGAAGAGATTTATTTTGAGCTTGAACCTTGGCAGGTTGCCTACGTAACCAGCCTGGAAGGAAAGGATTAGAGTCCACAAAGTTCAATTAAAGACTAAATTAATGATAAAGTTGTTCTTGGGTACAATTACCTACAAATGATGTTGTTGGGGCTTACATATGGTTAGTATCCCAGAGAGAGTATTATGGTTGAAGTTTTCTCTATGCACACTTGAGTCATACTCAGGGTAAGAAAAAAGTGGTAACAATAACCTTAAAGATTCACAGTATATTGTCATGTAGGACATATAAAGGGACTATGCAGTTTAAAGTCTTACAGTAAAGACTATAAGTGCTGCACAGTTTAGTGTCATGTTGCTGGGACAAAGTACAGTTTAATGTCATGTAGGATGTATGAAAGGACTTTCTGTAGAGTTTAGTGTCATATTGTTAGGATGATGGGGAAAACACAGTTTAATGTCATGTGGGACAAAAAGAGCACTATGCAGTTTAATGTCATGTAGTAAGGACAAAAGAGTACACAATGTTACATCATGTTGGACATATTAGGGACTTTTTCATAGTTTAACGACATGTTGGATGAAAAAAAGACAATATAGTTTAGCATCATGTTGGACGTAAGTGCCAATTGTTTAAGGTCATATGCATGGATTGTTGGTTATACAATTTAACGTCGTGTTGGACGAAAGGGACTTCTATATAGTTTAACATCATATAGAAAGGACGATGAAAGGGGACACAGTTTAACATAATGTTGGATGAATTAGGGAACTTTTTCAAAGTTTAACGTCGTGTGGGATGAAAGTAACACAAATAGTTTAAGGTCATATGTATTGACCATGGATGATGCAGTTTAATGTCATGTTGGACATAAGGGACACGCAAAATGTTTAAGGTCATATGCATGGACCATTGGTTTTGTAGTTGAACATATTTCTGGACATAAAGGACTTTTATATAGTTTAGAGTCATGTGACAAGTACGTCACAATTTAGCTTCATGTTGGATGAAAGTACAAATAGATTAAGGTCATATGTATGGACCATTGTTGTATAGTTTAACGTCATATAGAAAGGACGATGAAGGGGACACAGTTTAACGTCATGTTAGATGTATGTGAAAATAGTTTAGGGTAATATGCATGGACCGTTGGTTATGCAGTTTAACATCTTGCTGGATGGTGGTGCAGTTTAATGTCATACCGGACCATTGGTAATGCAGTTTAACGTCTTGCTGGATTGTGGTGCAGTTTAAGGTCATACCAAACCAATGATTATTTATTTTGTGTTTATACAAAATACATCTTAAAAAAATCTGGCATTGGTTGGAGTAGTGATGAATTCTCCATCCATCGAGATTAATGAATAAGCTCCTTTGGAGTAGACCCTATGTATTGAGTACGGTCCTCCCCATTTTGGCTCAAGCTTGGGAAGTTTCTTTCCTGGTATCATTGGAGTTCTGAGAAATAATAAAAATTCTCCCTGAGTGAATGAAAGTAGATGAACTTTTTTGTTAAAAGCTCATGCTATTCTATTCTAATAGACTTCCAAGTGGTGCAAAGTGCACACTGTTTTCTCATCTAACCATTCCAATTAATTCGATCAATTTTGAGATTGCTCATCTGTAGATGACTGATCATAAATGGATACTCTCAGCAAGGGTAATTGAACTTCAATGGGAAAGATGGATTTCATTCCATATGCCAGTGAATATAGAGTTGACCGAGTTGCAGTGCAGGTGGTAGTCTAATAAGCCCATAAAGCAGTAAAGTGATTATCAAGCCATGATTTCTTATCTTTATCCACCATCTTTTGCACTATATTTGACAGAGTCTTAATGAAAGCTTCTATTTGGCCATTGGCCACTACATGATACCGAGATGAATGGTGGTATTTGATGTTGTATTCTTGATACAACTTCTTCAACTCGGATGAGCAGAAGTTGGTGCCAATGTCCATCAATATGGTATGAGGGACACCAAATCTGGTAATGATGTTAGCCTTGATGAAGCTAACAATTCATTTAGAACTAAATTCCTTGACAGGTATTGACTCTTCCCATTTGGAAATTAAATCAGTAGCAGTAAGAATATACATAAACTACTTGGTCGTACCTGCAGGTTAAGGTCCCACCACATCCATTCCCCATGTGGCAAATGGCCACGATTATTTAGCTATATGAAGCAACACTAGAGGTTGATGAATGAAGTTGGCATGTACTTGGCATGAATGACACATCTTTGTGAAATAAACACAATCTTGTATCATTGAAGGCCAAAAGAATCCAAGCCTTCGAATCTGATCAGACAGTCTATGTCCAGACTGGTGGGCACCATAAAATCTTGCATGCACTTCATTCATGAAAACTATTTTCTCTTCACCATCAATGAATCTGAAGGGAACTCCATCAAAACCATGTTTGTAGAGAATTTTCTCTAGGTGATCTGGGCTATCATAAAGAGTAAAATTGACCACATGTCGCCAGATTTGTTCTTTCTCGGCTCTATCAGGTAGAAGTGTTCCATATTGAAGGTATTCCATGATAGGTGACATCCATTATGTAGTATGACTATATGGTTCAGGAATGGGACTAATTTCATTAATTTCCACATTTCTAATTTGAACATAATGCGAAATTGCACGATGGTGGGAAATACTGATGGTTGTCTCGTCCCGGTTGGGATCTTCCCGAGCTATGTCTTTATTAGCCAGTGCATCAGCTTGAGCATTATGTGATCTCAAGACATTAGAAAATGTCGGTTCCAAAGGGAATTCCACCATTAACTATCTAACGTAATCATACAAAGGAAATAATTCATCTTTTCTGATGTCATAATCCCCATTGACATGTTTGATTTCCAGGTCTGAATCACCTTTCACCTTTAAGTGATTCACTTGTTCTTGAAGCACCAATTACAATCCTGCGATGGGAGCTTGGTATTCTGCTTCATTATTGGTACCCCCATCCCACAATAATAAGGAATAAGGTTACAATTCCTTTTATAATGAAATGAGCACAATTTCTAAGTCATCTTTGTTGAATTTAGGATTTTCCATTTCCCTCCCTGTTGGACTTATAGAAGCACCATCAAAATTAATTTCCCATGCATGAGGTATTTCTTGAATAGAGAAGACTTACTCATCAGGGAGTTCCATATCGGAAGATGTGTCTTCCACTGAAGGGTGTTCAGCCAGGAAATCAGCCATAGCATGGACCTTTATTGCCTTTTGAGACACATACTGAATATCAAATTGCTGCAAAATGATTGCCCACCTTGCCAGACGTCCTGTAAGTGTTGGATGATTAAGGATGAATTTGAGTAGGTTATTGAGAGATACCAATTGGAGCTCATGATGTTTCAGGTAGTCTCTCAACTTCTAAACTACAAAGAATAATGCCAGGCAGCACTTCTCAATACTTGAATATCGGGATTCTACTTCAAGCATAGTCCAACTGAGGTAGTAGACGATGTTTTCATTCCCAATATCATTATTATGAGCAAGAAAGGCACCCAATGATCTATCTAAATCAATCACATAGAGGATAAGTGGTCTTCCTTCAATAGGTAGCATGAGTACCAGTGGAATCAAGAGGTATTTATTGAGAATATCGAATCTTTGTTGACATTCTTCAGTCGACTGGTATGTGACTCCCTTCATCATCAATTTGGTGAAGGGTAAACTTTTCCCAGCCAAATTATTGATGAAACGCCGAATATAGGCTAAGTGTCCTTGAATTCATCTTAATTATTTCAAATTTCGAGGAGGTGACATACCAAGTATTTACTTTTTCTTCTCAGGATCGACTTCAATACCACGATGGCGTTCAACAAAGTTGAGAAATATTCATATGGTTACCCCAAAAGAACATTTTAATGGGTTTATCTTTAAATTATGTTGTCGAAGCTTGCAGAATATGACTTCCAAATCATCAAAGTGATTAAAACGTTGTTTTGATTTTACCACCAAATCGTCCACATAGCATTCAACAAACATCCCTAAAAATGGTTTGAAGATATGATTCATGGCATGTAGATATGTTTCACCTGCATTATTTAAGCCAAAGGGCATTGCCCGGTAGCAAAACACATCTTGCAGGGCTCTGAAGGCTGTGAATTCCTCATCATCTGGGGCCATTCAGATTTGATTATATCCAAAATATCCATCCATGATGGAACGGGATTCATAACCAGTTGTTGCATCAATTAAAAGTTCTGTAATCGGAACTGGGAAATCATCCTTAGGAAAATGCTGATTAAGATCCCTTAAATAGATGAAAACTCTAATTTTACCGTTATTCTTCTTTAAAGAGACAATATTATCCAAACACTTGAGATATTAAAATTCTCTGGCGAAGTTAGCTTTGATAAGCTTATCCACTTCAGCTTCAATTATGGAAGCATAAGTTTTGTGTGTTCTTCTCGCGGATTGCATAAATCCTCGATGTTCTTATGGTAAACCCAAATGATGAGTAGAAACATAAGGATCAATCCTAGGCATCTCTATATAGTTCCAAGAAAATATGTCTCGATTTTTCTTTAAAAAGGAAATATACATCTCTTCTTCTTCAAGATTCATGGCCGCACTGATTAAAGTGGTGCCTGGATCTTATTTTTTACCCAGATTTATTTCATTGAGATCATCCACGGTGTTAGAGATACCCTATTCAAATTCTAGAGGAGCATCTCTGAGATCCTTCTCTTCTTCTTAAACATGTGTTATTTCATCCGTTTCTACTTTCATAGTAGATGATGAAGTAGAATTTTCATGATTAGATGAGATGTCAAAATTTTAACATCTTGAAGAAGAAGCTTCCATTTCTAACCCAATTGATAATGAAGGGTCTTATTTGAGAAATAAAGAGGAGATTCTAGATTGGGAATCGACATCATTGTTCACCTCTGATTTTTCTATAACATCATCTAGCATGATTGGCGAAGTATAGACTTTCTAGATTTCAACATATGAAATGAAGACATCACCATTTGAGCTTTCATCATTTCCTGGAGGATCACCAATTTCTCCCATTTTGTCTGGCTCAATTGTCGTAATTGACATTATGGATCTTTCCATAAGAGTATTTCGATTTGGGTATATCTTTTCAATTTTACTGATTGGAAATACATAATCTGTACTCACATGCGCAAATGGATTTACTGGAATCTTCTCTAATCCATATGAAGCATTAACTTTGGTAATCTCCTTTGTTGTGGATTTATCCTTTTCTTTTATATGATAGAATTCTGCATCAATGTATTGAGACTCACATGTCTTGAATGAGGCCTTATCACCATATAATGTCCCAACTTGACCATAGATACAATATTTGAGACATTTATGGTATGATGAAGGGATAACCGCATGTGGATGTAGCCGAGTTCTTCCATGCAAGATGTTGAAAGCCGAGTCTTGATCAACTACCATGAAATCTGAATTGTATACAAGGTCTCCAAACTGAGTTCTAAGTGTAACTTCGCCCAGTGGTTCTTGTTCATTTTTATTATATCTTTGTAACATCATGGTAGAAGGAGATAAATCTGATTTTGTGAGGCCCTATCGACGAAGTGTACGAATGGGCATGAGGTTGACTTCTAAACCATTGTCAATGAAAGCTCTTCGGACATCTACGCCATTGACCTTTCCAGATAAGTACACATGTCTAATATGTCGATGCACAACATCCTATTCATCTTCATCAGTAAAATATATTATTACATGGCATTCTGTAGGATTATTCTCTATGTGATAGACTTAAGCTGCAACAATTTCAGTCTCAAACTCATGAGGACTTGACAAAGCTTCAACGAGTTCTTCCCGAAGATCTTTTGACAGATTCAATGCATCCAGAATTGATAACATGGCTGGTACATGGGCCAAGTGTTTTAGTACATCATACTGTTGATCCAGAGATCTACGTTTACCAATAGTAACATGTGGTTTAGCAGGTTCCTTGGAAGCAGATTCTTTGGAAGATGATGCATCTTGAATTGGGATAATATTTGGAAATATTCCTAGTTTTTGAAGATTAGACTGATTAGATATATTTACATGTTGAGAGGTTGAAGGTGGAACCCCAAATCGATCCTCCAAAATAACTGTGGCCGGACTAAATTTGTTATTGGTAGAATAACTTGTGTGTTCATGCTAAGCTCGTTGAAGGTCTCTACCACGAGATTCTACTGCGTACACAGTTCTAGCAGGGGTATAATTGGAATAGTGGATTCTAAAAGATCCACGTCTTCCCCTGTATCCTGATCCTCTGGAACATCCACTGATTCCTCTATTTGATACAGGGAATTTAGGCTCATCAAAATCGAAACTGCGACTGGCATATGGATCTGTTAATTGAATCATATTAACAGAACCGAAAATCAACTCTTTATCTGATGAAGACTCTACATGATTAGCCTGTTTAGGCTATGCTGTTTGGTGTGATAGTGCCCATTGATTTGAAGTAGATGGCATGAACTCTTCCAGGGTCAAAGACAACTTAGGATTTGACACGCACTGATCTTCTTCTGATTCTTTTTCTTTCATTGAATCATGCTATTTCATTGAGGATTTTTCCTCTGATAGAAGAGGGTTTTGCTGCGGCATTCATGGAAGAAGTTACAATTTGTTTCTTCAATTGCGTTCGCAAAATAGCATGAGTTCGGTTGATCGTCTTTCTGATCATCCAATCATCATATTTTTGGGCATTTTTTTTCATAACTTCTTTCCATTCGCCTTCCTCCTCTGGAACTGTAGCAGTAACACATGCTACATGAGTTGAAGAACCTTTTTATTTGACTTGTCCCGAGTCGACCATCATTTGCATGAGGTCTTTGAAGACACAACACTCCTGGATGGGATGCCCTAACATTTGATGAAAGGGTCAATAATTGGGATAATCTTCATCTCCTTCCAATTTTGGCTATTTGGGCCTTGGAAACTTAACCAAATTATTTTCCAGAGCCGAAATGATGTAACCATGAACTTGTTCATTTCGGAATGAGTATGTTTTGCTCTTCAGATCCTCAAATTGTTTTCGTAATTGATCTCTTTGATCACCTTGACGAAACTGCCTTTTTTGTTGGCGCTCAAGAGGTGGATCCCTTCTAAAAGATGATGGTTTTGAGGTAGAAGTAGGTACAGGTGGTTGTTTAAGAATAACAGTACCAGTTTCTGCTTTACCCATTCTTCTTCCTGGAGCTGGTGGAATTATAAGAGATTTAGCCTTAGTCTGTATAAGAGAATCTTCAATCTGTTGAGAGATTGAGGTAAGGTCATGAAACCCTCCTGTGTGTTTCATAGGGATCAATGACGTGCGTAATTCTTCACGCATATTTTCCACACAGATTTGCAATAGTTACTCACGAGGGAGTGCTAAGATCAGGGAATATGTTAATCCCTTCCAGCAAGAAATTTAATCAAAGACTCATTCATTATCCCTTTGCTTACATTTTTTAAGATCGAAAAATGTTGTTTTTGGCAATATTGAGCTAAATTGAAGAAGAAATCATTGACAGAGATCTTCCCATCTGGAAATTGACTGGGATTTCATACATCTGTACCAGAAAAAGGCAGGTCCTTACAAGGTTCGCACAAAGCATCTGAGTATCACTGCTTCTTGCTACTTTGGAGTTCCCATCATAGGATCTCAACAAGATATGTAATGCATCAAATGCACTTCAGGGTTGCCTAATCCATTTAAAATAGGTAATATAGGGTTCCCAAAACATAATGGGGGAGATATTGAATCGACCCATTCATGGTAGGATTTCTTTTCTGGTTGAACCTGTGCATGCTTCCCTTCCATAGTCTCTAACTAATTTATTAATGACTCAATGGTAGTTATTAAATATTGAGAAACATTCAGTTGAACTTGGACTTTATCAGGTGCAATGACTAGAGTATGGGAAGGTATGGCTACTGGTACTGCAACTGATGGCAGAACTGCCAATTGTTGTTGCACTTGACCCATAAGATTAGACCTGTGAGTGTGTACTGATAAATGAGGATATTCATGATCCATCTCTGTAACTGCAACAGAATCCCTTGGCTGACTAACTCCATCACGCTTAGGAGGATGACTACCCTGAAGTAGTTATGAATTTATCCTCCTAAATTCCTTCGTTTCTTCCTCCTGTTGCTCAAATCATTGCTCTAGTGAGAGCGATTGGCCATCACCAGAGGATGGATATGTAACCTGATTCTTTCCCATCCCATTGTTTGATCCCTTTTGGAGAGGGGGAAGTGGGTTATTTAAAGGAACACCCAGATTCTGGGTAAACCATTGATTTCGTGTAAGCACACCTTCTACATTTGTGTCTGTGTATACATAATCCTGAGTAGGAACCTCTTCATCTGTGTCCCCTGAGTGGGCCTCATCTGGTGGATCAGCAACAACGAAATTTATGACATTGATTGATGCATAACGCATTGCATCCTTTATATGATAATTTTTATGATATTGACATCTTCCATTCCTTTGATGAGACATTGACTTTTGTTGATTCAATCCATTGGGAACTTCTGGACGAACTGTAATTTGGAGGGAATCTCCTGATAATTTGGCTCTTCGTTCCTCCTGTGGATTCTTCCCCAATCGAGAGAAGACTGAATTTCACTGAGGAGGGGATTGATGATTTGAAAAAGTGCCCAGTCCGGTGGACTGGGGCTGTTCTTGCTGTCTTTTCTCAACTCCTCAAATCCAATTTGTTGATTCTGAGGGTTGGGTTTAAAGTGTCCCCAGTATGTTGAGTTGGGGTGGCTCTTGACATGCTATGTGTGAGACTTTCTTAAAATCTCTCCTGATCTTGCGGACCGTAGTCCTGAAATAAGCTGGATGCATCAATCGACATCCACTTTTATCACCCATTTAGAAAGACCTTTGGATTATTTCCAACACTTTTGTAACTTGATGATGTGCTTTCTCCATACGGGAGTACTATTCAATATTCTCGTTTGCTTGATGCAAGGTTAATTAAACAACTTGTTCTCTGTATTCTTGATTTTGAGAGGAACTAGTTAAATCATGTTCTTGGGCAAGCCTTTGATTACAAACAAAGCCAGTTGATTGTGGCTGGCCACAGGCAATAACATTACATGAGACCATTTTCTGTGGGCTTTACTGATTGGAGAGCACATTAAAATGTAGTGCTCCATGAAAACCCCATCCAATGACATGAATACCAGATGGGGCATTGGAAACTAACGGGCGCAATCTTCTTAGTGTGCCATGGCATGAACGCTGAAGGGCTCTCTGCTGATTTTCTGCCTTCGGATATCGAGAGACTGATAGAGATGGCAAATCAATTTGACGTTGTAACCCTTCAATTATCATAACATGAATTTCATATTCATCATAATATAATACTTTCTTTTTCAACTGACAATGATTTTTCCATATGTTGAGACGAATATCATGAATCCCATCTTCCGCCAACATCTCTGGAATGTCATACTGAGAGTCAGTCAGAGGCAAAAACATGACTGGCACTTCACCTTTTTCCAGTTGTTTTATCATGCTCAACATTTATTCTTTATCATTCAATGAAGAATCTTCTACCTGATTTGACCAGAGCTGGAGGTTCCTTGTTGCTTCATCAGATTCAACAAGATTGGTAGACAAACCACTGATCAAACTAGAAGATGCATGACTTAGGGGTGGTTCGAATAATAACCTACACCCTAGGCTATCTTCCGATTGAGAATATATTTCAACAACTAGTGATGAAGCATCAGACATGAATAGTTTTGTATTTGCAAGTGCCTCAAGATAAGAGGGCTTTCTCGGCACTACATTGTCCACTGGGGAATTTTCCGGGAAATGTGCATCTCTACTATAGAGAGGACTTTCGTAGCGAAGTTCATCATCCTGGGGAGGAATATAATGGTGGGTTGAAGTAAATGATGAGATCACTAACTCCTTGGTCTTCTGACCACACATAGGGTTACAATAGCACTCATATGAAGATGAAACTTCGAGATTGACCGAATTGTCATGAAGAAATCCTTCATGAGGAAGTGTCTGTTGAAGACCTTCAGAAGTAATGTTCCAACTATTGGGAAATGAGGGAGTAGAATCTTGAATTCCAACATATTACTATCTGAGGGCTTCAAATACACTAGCATCGATCAAGGCCTTGTTATATATTGGCTCTTGATCTCTTGATTGGGCTGGGCGGGTCTTCTTTTTAGACTCCTTCTTACTCACCATGGAAACCACTTGTTTTCAAAAGTGGCTGCTCTGAGCAGGTGTATGTGCCTGATCAGGAGAGATGGCCAGGTTAGGCCGACGATCTCTAATCAAATCAGGTGTATGTTCCAGACTTGGTTGTCCGTATGATATGGGGGAGTATTCCCCACCACCCTCTTGGACTGGAACAGATGTGTGTGTCTGTTCCGGAATGAACTGCTGATGTGTCACTCCACAGGTAGGGATAGATATATGTTCCTTTCCCTGAGATGGCGCTGAAGCTATTATAATATCCTGGAAAGCATCTAGAATATGCGCAGGGATCTGATTCTACTCTTTCACCATTTATATAATATGCTTGGTGACTTCAGCATCCAGAACGAGGAGATACGTCCATTATGTGCTTGGAGTAGTTGTAGGTGCGCGCTTCTATCCTCCATTTCATGTCAGTGAATCCTGACAGTACTCATGTGTGGGGGTAGAGAGTTGATTCTACCTCCTGTTTGTCACCGGAGCTTTCTAACTGACTTCTCTGTTTGCTACCAAGAGAGACTGTTGGTAGGATTTATCAATACTAGCTGGTGTATGTGTCTGATGATTGTACTTCTCCGAACATGGTTGATGAACTCCTTTATATGTAATCAGATGAGCCTGCTTACTAGCTGATGATGTATATATAGGTATATTTTCCTGCCTATAGTACTCCACCGGAATTGCCTGGCAATATTGACATGATGCTGCTAGAGGAGTCTGTTGGACAGTGAAATTAAAATGCTCAGGTGTGTGTGCCTGCTCATTGCTTACCACTAATTTAGGTTGTTAGTCTTCTCCTGAAATGGAAGAGATGAGAACCCTCTCACTGTTAACCGGATTTCTCCTCTACCTATTCATCTTGCCTACTCGGGTTCGAGGAACCTGAACTGAACGCCTGGAGTCGACACCCTCATCATGTTAAGGGCGCACATTCGCACGAGTCTGGCGGCGAAGGTTTATGGGATCCCTCGGGAAGCACTCATTCTTCCTTGAATTAAGTCCCTGAGGGACCTACTCATTCACCTCCCCAAAATATGGGAGTGAATGGTGACTGTGTTCCGGTGATAATGACCCGAAACAGTTGGAGATGGTAGTTAGCACCGCCTACTTCTTGATTGCTGGTCATCACTGTCCAGATGAACAAGGTGAATTGTTCACATGGAGGGATTGTCGTGCAGCCTCTATAGTTGGAATGGTACCATTTTGACGGTACTCCTTAACCAACACATCTGATACCCAGTGTTGATGATGCTGAGTTGGTGATGTCTTCCTTAGAGCAGACGATGATCCAATAGGAGCAGCAGTAGTGGCATTCGTTGCAGCAGTATTCATAGGTGTGAAATTGAGAGCAACCATTTCTTATAATGCAGAAAATCTTGGAAAAGAGTGCATGATTGGTATAACAGATGTAATCAAGATAAATTTATCTACTAAGTCTTTTGGATGAGCACATATGTCAAAGATTTTTTTGGTGGCCGTCTCATTGAGTTTAAATAGGGGCCTAACAAATATGAAAACAACATTTTAACTTGGTTATGGATTCTCGTCAGGTTCACCATTTTTTGTTTCCCTCTGGAATTGGGGATGACCTCATTGATTGAAGGTTCAATCAATCCAATCGGTTTCTAACAGTTTTGTTCGTAGAACCGGAAACATCTAATGATTACATATCCATTTGGACCTTCTTTCCAAAGGTAGGTGCTCATTAGTTATGGACTGATGAGGCATATGAATTTTTATTGGTTGAGAGGATGTGAGGTCAGACTCATCACACATTGTTTAGGGGAATTATTGTCTACTCCGGGACTCTGTTCATTGATTTAAGTTATGTTCGTGAATCCTTATTACATTACCAATTATAAAATGATCTTTTCTTTAGTCTGACAATCTATGATTGGTATGTAGGAAATTCAGAGAATTTTTAATATGTATTCTAGGTTCATCTTCGATGAAGAATCATCTTTATTTGTTAGATATTCTTAGTTGATGGTATCCATAAAATACACATAAAAGTCTCTTGGTCATTATGATGTCCATACTGGTTTTAAAGCCACTCAGTGGGGAACTTGAATTTTATTGTCATTCAGGAGGACATGGATTATTTCGGAGTTGGGATCTTACCCACTGATGGGCTACCTACGTATAATTTGTTTTGGAAATAGAATCAGAACCCACATATTTAGAGTAAAGGAGTATGATGTTTATGCATGATTGATGGCTCATGAAAGATGCCATGATTACTTTTACACTCTATGCTCATGTGAGTCAGGCTCAGTGTGGGAAACAAGAGGTATCGGTGAAACCAGACAATTTGTGCCACAAAAGATGCAATGATGTGGGGCTTATGTGTGTATGACTACCCAAAATAAATGAGAATTAAGATTTACTTCCGGGAGGAAATCTAGGAAAAGATTCCATAAAATTATATGTGCTTCATGGAGATTTGGATACTCTAATCTTTGGGATTACTCCTAAAGAAGATTCCCAAGTTAATAGGGGACTTATGATTGGGTTTTACTCCTGAGAAGGAATCCCAGATCAAAAGGAAATTAAGACTGGGGCTTACTCTTGAAAAGGAGGCCCATATTTGAGATTGGGGCTTACTCCTGAATAGGAAGACCAGGTTAGGAGAATTATGGTTGGGGCATACTCCTAATGTGGATGCCCATATTTGGGAACATTAAGATTGTGGCTTACACTTAAGAAGGATACCCAAATTAGAGGACTTGGGGCTTACTCCTAAAGAGGATGCCCATAATAATGAGAATTTGGACTGGCGCTTACTCATAAAAAAAGGCCTAGGTTAAGGATTCTCTCATATTAAAGGATTAGGATGAGTAAATGAAATCTCAATCTTTAGTGACATAAATATGTGTAAATCACTAGATTTTGAGAGATGTTCCACGATGTTCCGTTCAGATAAAGAAGAAAAATCAAGAAATCATGCCATAAATGGATTTAAAGAGTGTCTTGAAGACTGAATTTTGAATAGGAGAGGTGGAATGACATAATAGGGGTGAAATGGTCCAGAAAGTCACCCCAAAAGGTAGGGGAGCTCAAGCCCAGGCAGGCGTGCTGGTACTGTGTGGGCGCGCAAGTCCTGGTCACGTAGGTATACATGCACGTCACATTGGTACTTGCATGATTTTCAGCCCTTATAGTAATATTTGGGAGATCCTTGATCAAATCCTATAGAATCATCCCTACAGGCTTTTTAAAAGATGGCACGTAAGCTATAGTGACGAAGTAAGGCAGCGCGCAAGTGTTTTCATTTCCCTTAAGTGTAAAACACTTAGGCACATAAGTGTTAGTGAATTATAACACTTAGAACTTACTCCTCTTTTTTAGACCATCCATTATAGGTAATGAATTACTATAGAAGTTCTCGGAAGACCTAAAGAAGAGACATGGGCGTTCAGAGCTCTGTATCTGAATTCTGGAAAAATCTCCCTCCCGTAATGGGGGGCCCACCGAGGTATTTATAGGCTGTAGAAGACCCCAAGCGGTTATCTCCTAGGGCATGCAAGTGACTTGCATGACCAACTTCAGCGCACATGTGGACTTGCACGACCATTGTGGTGCACAAGTGTACTTGCCCGACCATTGTGGAACTTGTTCTACCATTGTGAAATGTTCTCCTTATTCATTCTATTGTCAATTTTTGATATTTTTCCAATGGATGAATCACTTTGAGCTCAGATATTCCCCTTTTCCAATCTTTAGATTCTGTGACGAAAGGAGCATCAACATATATATATATATATATTATAAAAAAACTCAACCATTTGAAAGTGATACGCCCAACTCTGGAAGAATTATAACACCCAATTACTTAACAAATCTCTGAACACCTATATAGTGTGCTTGATCTACCAATCCAAATAAGGTTAAAACCTATACTAATCCTAAAATGGGTATCAAATTCTTCTTATAGGTATCTACATATCCATGAAATGAAATTTATATCATGTTCTAAGACAATATTTGATTGAATCCCTTGATGGTGGATGATCTGTTTCAAACACTACTACCTTAAACTCTCCACCAAACTCTGGTCACTTTTAATGAGTAAATGTGTTAACTTATTATGTCTACCAACTATCACCCAGATGAAATTGTGACCTTTCACTATCTATAGAATCCCTGTCACATATTCTATGGACATGTTAAACCATTACCACTCTAGAATCTCAAGTGGATATAAAAATTGGACAAAACATGGTTCTTATCATTCAACTACTGACTATTGAGACATCAAGAAATTAACTTTGAAAAACTGCACCTCATTCAATTCAAACCAAACATCCACTGAATATCTCTATATTTCTTTTCTATATCGGTATGTATAGCCAAAGGAGAATTATAAAACTCCCTCATCTCTGCATCTCAGAATGTGACCAGATCCACTGTGTGTCCCTATGAAATGATGATGTGATTCCCTTTTTTAGAGAATATATTTGGTGAATATCATGAGGATATTTAGACATGTGGGACAAAACCATTTATGTATCCCAACTGAGCAACTATACCATGTTATAGAAGTATAGGAGTCAACACCATAGCTAAATATAAACTACCCCCTTCCACCGTCAGGGTTGGATTTAAAGAAGCCGACTACAGAGTCCCCTCCTCTACTATGTGAGAATAACACTTCCATATAATGGAATATTTCACCACATTTATATTCCTAGGAGTATAGAATATCTAAAATTCATATTCCTATATGAACTCCAACCAAAACCTTTGTTTATGTTTCAAATATCCTTGTATGAAAACATACCCGAGACTCTGGTGGTGTGATTAAACAGTAAATCACTCTAACATAAGATAATGCCACCCAATATTATGAGAGAATACAAGAACTACCAAAACCAGGTTTTGAGTCACCTATTTATACTCATGGAGACTAAACTAAAACAATCCATATGAAATCACTTTCAACCTATGCATTAAATCATAAAAAACCAGATTTCTAGGCATCACAATACACTACTTTCTCCATTCCCTCATCTGGTTGCCTCAAAACAAGTTCCCTATTCAGTAATATATATTTATCTCCTCAAAGTATCTTTGACACTTCTTCGACTAGGTAAAAAAATACTTTTTCTGTACCAAGGTATTAAAATGGGATTCAACCTTGGATAATTTATCCATTAACCTTGTGTATTATACTTCTAATGAAAGATAACTATTAACCATAGATATTCTCTAGAGATGACCCAAGCAGATAACTATATCAGTATTCCCTAGTTCCATAGATAGACCTTGGTTAGAAAATTCATTCCCTAATTAATTAACCCCTGTGAATCTAAAAATTTCACTTAGATATCTTACTATAAAGCTAGTGCTCTTGGAGAATGTCTCGGACTATCCTCAGGTGTTTTGAATGGTCCACCTATAACACAATGTAGATTATTATGAAATCAAAGAAGATATCCAAAAATTGTTCCATGTATGGATAGAAGATGAAGTTCATTAAAAACATAAACCCAAAGGAGGAATTAATAAAACTATAATTCATAATTATTATATCCTAATTTTTTTAGGGACAATGAATTGCCAAATTTTGAATATTATCCTCAAAAAGTTCCCACATGTGGTATCCATACCTGAGATCAATCTTTGTGAAGCATTTGAAACATCTAAACACATCATATAGGTAGCCAATCCATAAAATGGGTTACTTTTTATTTATAATATATTAGATTAGGAGATACTAATCAACGAAAATAAAAAAACTCCCATCCTTCTTTTTGAAAAACAAAATCAGAGCTACCCATGGGACATAATTGGTATGATAAGATCCTTCTCCTAATGGTTCTCGAAGTGAATCCTCAGCTCCCATATATTGGTATGGTCAATCCGTTATTCCATAAGAAGATATCTAAGTGGTTATAGTGTTCATGTTGATTAAAAAATACAAGTCCCACCTCATAGGAAGTCCCAAAATAACCCCACGGAAGAAGTCCATATAATTCTCCATGACTATAGGAACACATATTCCAGAATATCCCATTACTCGAATGGATAAGCTAAACAACTGAAGGAATTTGGGTTGTAGCATCCTACATAGAAGACCCACCCACTTCTCCCTGAGATCTCTCTCACCCACAGTGGTGAATCTCACCCAATATTTTTAAAGGCATGTGAATCATTTTTGGTTTATTTCAATCTTGGATCTAACTATGCCCAAAAAGTTCATACCCATGATGATATCATACAGTCACATCATCATGACCAAGAGGAAAAATTAGAAACTATATCTACAACATGATAAATTTCACTATTGGTTGGAGTGATATATCAAATAATTATTCCTTGTAGAAACATAAAGACAACACTATCGGGCTAAAGTCTCACTAGGGAGAACCTGATTACACACAAACGGTAATTTCCAAATTGAATAAATCACACCCGTGTCTATTGGTATTCAAAAAATAGTTGAATAAACCCAAATCCTTCATTTTAACATCTTGTGGAAAGATAGGTTATAATCCACCATAGCCTGTTGCTTCATGCGGCGTTGATAGCTAGCTCTATCAGGCTATCATTGGCCACCTGATGGTGGTAAAAAAAGTATCTCATAATTCCTCCCCCTATCATGTCCTCCCCCTGGAGCCCCACCTGCTCCTCTGACATCTCTACCTACATAGGGTCATCGTAACCACTACTAGGAGATCCTTGATCATGGTGATACCTCTTCCATGGTAATCAATCTTCTCTTTGTCTTCTATCCTCAATACATAAATTCGATAAATCATTCTCCATGTGACATTTCTCATTTCATACATAATATTTCCTCAATATATGGTACCATATTCAGTTTCATGGTCCTTATTTCACATGACCACATGTCTAGTTGTAGCATAGATAAGTTTCTTGATTCCCAAAAGATGTCGATTAGTGCCTGCTAGCTACAACAATTGACCCATATTAATGATTCGCATTGCCATATCTGAATGTGTAGAGTCAAATAGATATGAATCTCTCCCTCAATAGAACCATCTCTAGTAATCTATCATAAGTGGGAATTAATAGGGTTACCACACATGCACATATGTCTCTATGAAGACCCTACATGAACTCTCATTCCTAGAAGTATCCATCTCCAATCATATTGAGGGAGTATAGGATATGGTCAGTGAACCTCATAGAATTCATAAAAAGTGCGGTCCCTCCCTACTATAGCTCCTCAAACTCTTCAATCTATTGGTATAATAAGAATTTTGGATATAAATCCTCATGAAACAATTGATATAAGTATGACTATGAGAGTACCAAACCAGCAGACATCTACATGAGTAGACTCCACCAGTGCCCAACTACTCCATGGAAAATACTAGTTTCCCACACAATAATATAATTATTTGTTGATTGTATAATCCTAAATGGTCAAATTATCAACACATCAATATCCCATACTAACTAGGGATTCAGATCACCATTGAACCTCCATGGTCTCGGGCATTTCATCTCACAGAGTACGCTCGACCTAAGCACATCCTCAGCCATCCATGATTGTGAATTCTACATCTTGGTAGGTTAGGGTACTTGTACCTACCCTCTAGGTAGAAATAACTCATGATATTTCCCAAGAACTAATCCCTCACCATGTAATGACCCGTGTTTTGGGCCAATGTAAATTTCCATGGAAATTTAAATTTTTCAGTTTACATGATTCGTTATTCTTTGAAAAATGATTTGAAAGGTAATTATTAGTGGTAAAACACTTACATGTGTTATTTTAGACATATTAAATGTTCATTTTTGTGTCATAGATTCCTCATTGAGTTTCATGAGCATATGTACCTGAAAATACTATGTTGATTGTCTGTATTGGGTTTAAAGATTCTCTGAAATCATATGGCCCTCAGTAGAAAACCATGTGTTCTCCTTCAGAGGATCAAAAGGTGTCAAACGTGTTGTGCACAGTTTACCAAAACTATGCACCTAGACTATAGAGTTTTTTCCACATATGTAGTATCCTCACATTTTTAATCACATGGTTGGGTCACTGATTGGATAACCATGTTACCCAAACAATGTGTAGCTTTTTTAAAATATTAAATAAAAATTTAAATTAAAACGGAATAAATGGAGAATAAAAAGTGATTTAATAATAATAATATTATTTTTGTAGATTTTATTGTTAATATTATAATTTTTTATTTATATTTATATTATTATTATTATTGTTATTATTATTATTATAGGTTTTAAGATACCCTAAAGGGGTCTCCCCAAATATCTCTTACACAGCAAACCCCATATCACTCTTGCATGACCCATCCGATCTAAGGACCTCCAACTCACCACCTCTCTTCCCTCTAGTGACTGTTCACCTCCCTATTTGGTTTGCGGTCCTCTCTATTAAGACTCTTCTCTATTCTCCTACTTCTATTTTTTGGTTTTTCTCATCCTCTATGTGGTGTGTGCACCTAGGTCGAACCATAAATTTTTTTTGGGTTATTCCAATGTTTCTTCTTGATGATTCGGGTTCATTGACCCCATTTAGCATCATTCATATAGTGGTTATCAAAGGCAGTGAGTATCACATTGATTTTGAGTAAGTATTTTTGGTTCCATCTCTTTGGTTCAATATTTATTTAAAGATTCACTATGTTTTAGGGTTCTAAATAATTTTTCAGTTTATCTTGTTCATCCCTGAGGCAAGTTCGATTCAACAGAGACAAAGCCATGTTACAATGTAGGAAAAGGGAGGAATATATATTAATGCAGGTTACCCCATTATTTATATACTCACCCTTGGTGGAGTTAATATATATAAATATGTTTATATATATATATTGGGACTAGGTTTTCTTATGTATATATATTAAAAATGCTTATAGTTGTAATTCGAAAGGGGTATATGAAAATATAAGCACATATGTAAGGACCCACCTTATACATATTCATGGACATGAAGTTATGTACATAGGTTTTAGGTTTCCTTTTGTATATGTGCATGTTCATATGCTTAGAGGAGGGAAATAGTATCTTCACGTGGTCACTGATGAAAGCGTCAAGTGTCAAAGTTTTCATCTTGGTTCTCCATCCTTTGATGTATGATCCCTTTACTTTATCCATTTAATTTAATAATGAAATAATTTCTTTCCTTTTAAAAATTATTAAAGTATACTTATAAAAACATCTCATTTAAAATATACATTTCTAAAATTTTATTCAGTAAGATTTTTAAAATGATTCTAAATGATGCTAAATGGGGTTTTGGTAAATAGAGGCTTGTTTTTATAATAAATACCATATATGAGGTGAACTATATTCAACTGAAAAATAATATATGGGTAGCCTTGTGTTTTTTTCTTGTGATTTGTATTAATTCCCACTTTCTTTCTCTGCATTCCATCATTGCATGGCTTGCTAAATTAAATGTGTTTTTTGGTGAATTTTTATTATTCCATGAAAGGGTTTTTAAAATGGAATGGTATTGAATAAAATGATATTAATGTATTAAATTTTTGGACATATGAATTGGTCCCTATTTCATGAATTATTAAAAAAAGAAATTATTGTGTAATGGCCTTATCTTAATGTAAGAATGATACTAGGGTTTTGACTTAAAGACACCTTGGATGGAATCTCATGCCTTTATTTTAGAACAATTAATGCCTTGTAAAAATGTTGATGGTGATATCAGTAATGGTTAATAAACACTCACTGAGTAATGTCTATTTTTACAACTAAATGAGTCAAATGAGTTCCTTATGAGAGACCCCTTGGTCCGGCGTGAAGGAATGATTGTGGTACCGGTACCAAAGATAGACTCTGACCCCATCATGTGAAACAAAGTATATACTTGGAATCTAGTACTTGAATTTTGACACCATGAACTGAGTGATAGAAGGGAAATCATACATGGGTCAACATGGATGTAATCTTTATCATTGGTCATATACTGAGCCCCTAGAGTGATACTTGGAATGTATCTTTCAACATCCATGTATGGAATCAGGTGTCTCACTATGTTTTAAAGTATTAGTGAAATGTTTTATGATGAGTTTGTATTGAATTAATTAATATGTAATCATTTTAATAATGAATTATTGGATCTTCAAAAAATATAAAATGTAGGGATGTTTCTGCCAATCCCAATACCATGATTGGGGAAAACCCAACTCCTGTAACCATATTTCACATACTTTACTAATTCATGTGCCCTTTGACCAGGCATAATGTCTTAGGCGGAAGCAGATAATTGGATGGGTGTCAACGTGGAACCCAGTTCAATTATTTTAACAATTTATCTACTAATATCTAGTATTTAATTACTATGACACACTACTTAAATATATATTACACAAAATGGAGTTTTCTAGACACCATGGGTACCAAACTAATGATATTTTTATCTTACTCTCTGATCAAGTTTTGTTTGGTACCTGAGTATAATTTATGATCACATGTACAAATAAATGGATGTGTGTAGGTTATTATTCTTGATTTATATGCATTACATGGAAGGATTTGGGAAAGGGTACAATATGGGGCTCTAAATTATCATGTATCTAGAAATTTAGAAATTATTCAATCAAAACATTGTAATTTTTATTGCATCTTTTATACCACATACGTGATTCATCATATTTCATGAATACATTGTTTTCATTTGGCATTTGCATCTTTTATATTCAGTTGATATTACATTTATCTTCAACTACATCATTTTTTCTTATCTTCATTTCCACTAATATACTCTGACCTCAAGGATATAGTCTTCCCACCATGACACTATTATACCATCATTACTATGTGGTACCCTCTGGAATTTGGGGAGGTGTTCTTGAGGCCATGTGGCAACTGATCCAGCTACTGGTTTAGTTTCTAGTTGGGATGGGATGTTACAAAGAGGTATCATATTATTCATTTCCTATGTGTTAATATTTTTGGTTGGTGGAAATGAGATTTGGAATGTGTTGGTGCTTGGTAAATATCTGTGTCTTGGACTATTCATCCCACCAATATGGAAAATTCCATGTGTCCATGGCTGGGATTTTGTCCTATGTTATTTCCATTACAGTTTTTTTCTCCTTGAATTATTGGAGTGTTTTATTCTTCTTACTGGTTTATGAGATTTTTTAAATTACCCCTTTTCTGGTTCGACAAGTGATATATCATTACATTCATCGTAATAGGCACATATAAATTCACATTCTATTAATATTTCATGCCATGTTTTTTTCATTATTAGGATACATGAAACTATTGATTGGCCCTATGTGTTTCAATATAATTCCTTTACATTCCCTGTTAGGAAATTTGGATACATGTTCGGATCTCACCTACATAGGTGATCTTTTATCATGTCATGCTTATATAACATGTTTAGGATTAAGTGTTCTTGCTTAAATATCCATGCTTATGGGATGTTTATCATATGATGAATGATTTTTTAGGACGAAATTGGAGTCAACTTAAAATTCATATTGTGCATGGTCTCCATATAAGTTTAAAATTGATGAACTATATAAGAGTACTATTGTTAATGCGATTTATATAATTAAATATTTCATTATAAATATTCAAGATGATAAAAATTCATTTTACCCTGGATGAAATGGATGGGGTTAAATGAGAACTAAATACCAATTATAATTTTAATAGTATCATTATGGATCGGTATATGGTCACTCCTACCTCAGATAAATTATATAAGTGAATGCTATATTATTAAATGGTTAAGTGAGTGCGGGATATTTAAATTCAATTTTAAATTGTTTGTTTTCGTTTCTAAAATGCATAACTGGACCCAAGTAGCTCATTTGGGGAAAATTTGATTTGAGGAAACCCACTATGGGTGTTTATAATTTCAATAACAAAAAAACTACAATTTGGATTAATTCAGATGAACAAAGGTTGGCTTAGTGGGACCCACAGAGGTACCTTGTCTTTTAAAAACATAAAAGTAATTTATCTATTATAATTAATAATAAATATGAGATGTTAATAAATTTATAATGTTTTAAAAGGATGTCTGATAATACTTTCCTATATTTATTATCTGTTACCAAGTACTTTTATTTGTAAATGTCACTTGATATCCTATTCTAAACAAAATAAATGTTTAAATATTGAATTTGAATTAGTTTTCTGAACATAAAATTGAAATTATATGGATATTTTAAAAACCTAAATGCCTTAAATTCATGTAATTCATTAATATGAACATAAAATACCCTAACATGACCATATTGGGTAACAATTCTTTTTAAAATTATAGTTCCTAACCACATGGGGTTGAGTATGCTATATGAAGATGGTTAATTAAAGTGACCAATTTTTGGTGGATTCTTTTTTGAAGGGTGACCATTTTATTAGTGAATAAATTAATAATCTTGTCATGATGTTTTTATGTGATTATTTTTAAATAATAAAGTGATGATTAAAATTCGGCTTATGAAAATAATGATATAGTTTTAATGGGATGTCACTGAAAAATAATGGTTGAAAATGGCGGTTTCAAATACCTTTCATGTTATTCTTTATGGATAGTATTTTGTTTTACTTAAAAATAAATATGAAGTGTTTAAAGGGTTAACATTTTGTTGATTTAAATTCATTAAAATGAAAACATATGCGGTGTTTTATATCTTAATAATTGTGTATGGGTAGCATAGTTGTTTCATGAGTTTTCCAATGAAATAGGACACAAGGATATATGTAGGCTTCTTGATTCCTAATATTGAATCCAATGATAGGCCCTTATGCCTAGTGCATTTTTGTAGGGTTGAATTTTTTTTTCATTGGGTTTCCTCAGTTATGTACCATCCCTTAGTATATAGTGCATCGAAACATTAGAACATTTCTTAATTGTTGAGAGAATTTACTCTTTTGTGGTACTGTTCGGGTTCCATAGTCCCTTGAAGGACTCTTGGTTTATGAAATGACACCATTTATTGATGGTTGATCATGTTTTGTTTGATCCTTTCTCAAAGTGTGATCATTCTATAATGTTTTGATCTAGCAGGCTAGAAATTCCAAGGGCATGATCAACAACATAATAATGTTTTTTGAGACATCTTTCTCCTATGAAATGAAGGAATACCTTATACATTTTAATTCATTTTAATAGTCATATTGATTTGTATGACATTATGTTTAACCTATTTCATAACATCAGACACTTGAATGCATATAGCTGATAATCCTATAGATTATTTTAAGGATGGGTCATTTTATCATGCAATCTTAGGTTAGTATGTGTCGATATGTCTGGTACTCATCACATTGTTAAATGGAACATCAAACCATTTTATTTCATTGGTACTCTCTCATACCATGAGTTTTTATACGTTGAATTTCATTCAGCTATAGACTAGAGTGACCTATGAGTTGATAAATTTCTTTTCTCATACCAATGTTTGGGATGACATTTTAAGGAGAATTTGGTGATTTACATTTTGGTCAATTGTTTTGGCATGTATTCTTAATTATTTGATGCAACTTGATTTTACATAGGTGTATGACTTGGTGGGTATCTAATTAAGTTCTCTTTACATCATATTTCTCTATCATTCATTTTTGTGATTTCTATAGTGTGATGGTTACCACTAGAACCAACTATCAATATTCAGTGAAGCATATTCCATGGAATGGGATTCTATTCTCTTATAATGAGATGTAAAGAAAACTATTAAGGTGGGGAGTTCCATTTAAACTCAATTTAAATATGTCCATACATGTAAAAAGGGCACAACCTATAGGACCATTTCAAAATTATTGGACTTGCATTAAATACCATGTGGAAATTAACCATTCATTTATGTATGTGCTTTAATGAGGGCCTGATAGAGATGTTCTTGGTTTAATGTGAAACTTATAAAGGATGTTTTAGTTGGTATTGGTCCATGGTGGTTCTTTTGGTTATCATGGGGTGCTTCAGGTGGTGAGTGAGTTGTTTTCGGGCTGTAAATGCATTAGAGGATCTACTCGATAACATTTATGGATTTCGACCAGTGAAGGATCAATAGCACCTTCCGTTTCATTTGGCTGGGTTGGATAAGAAATGTATGTATCACTCATCCATATTTATGGAGAAATTGACTCAGATACATTAAATAGATAATTAAAACCTCTAATTGTACTCTCGACTTTAAGGAATAAATTTCCACTATCTTGTTATCACCTTGGTGCATTGATAGAGAGTTGATCATACTTCATGCTACTCATTTAAAGGATACTGGTTTGGTTTGTGTATTTTTGATCAGATATTTCTCTAGATGTGTGGTTGTTATTAAAGGCATGGTTAGTCCTAAGGGAATTATAGTTCTTCCATGTAAGAAATCCTAGGACAGACTCATGGATTTTATTTGTTCCCTTTGGACATGATCTCTATGTGAATTCCACAATGGGGTTAGTTGGTGTTCTACTTATGTGGATGGTTGGCTAGTACTGATGTCTCACTTGTAATATGAATATAGTTTTCCTTAGATGTGCTCCTTGGATTCCAATTGTTGACTCTGAGGTTACCCTAGAATTCATTCGGGCTTGAAAAATGTGTTTTAACCATGAATATCAAATATGAAGGATCAAAAATGTCCTTATACATGTTGTAGGTATTGAATGTTTAAATGGTATTTTAGGATAGAGCTGTGACTAAAAATAGTTTGTAGAATTCATTGCTCTAGATCAAAAGGGTATTGAGGTGCCTTCATATAGAGGCATCATGTCTAGATTTTGAATTGCAATGGACTATTAATCCAGCTTCCTTGGGGGTAGTCGACTAGGGATTGTGTGAATTGATATCCCCCTCTCATTCTATATACAGTCAGTGGGGAATCAATACTTCACTATTCCAGTTAAGATGGGTGCAAGATTGATGTCGTCCACTTCATTTCACATAATGGTCGGCAGGATCAGTTAAAATGGTATTGGTTAGAAATCAAACATTGAATCGAATCATTTATCATGTCATGGGAAACTTTAAATAACATATGATAATTATATATATTAAATAAAAAGGGTTCTAGATCTGTAATTCATAATCCCTCCTCTAATTATAAGACCTATGGTGGGGAGCACCACTAGTCGGATGCTTAAAAAGGCGGTGATGAGTACTTTTCTGTGGTTGAGCAGGGTTGGGTAAGCACTATTTAAGTGTTTTAATTAGAAATTATGTTTTTTATCATGATTTAACGACTTATGTTCTATGTGATTATTATGTTCTTGAAGGTATGTTTGGTGTTCGGTAAAATGATGTGACCATTTACATGAGACTCGATTACCCTAGTTTTTCTAGCTATGCTTTCATTACTCTTGGAGGCTTCATGGTGATGAGAAGTTCTATGGCGGGGAGGTTGTAACAATAAGTGTATTTAGCCAAGGTAAATTTCAGTGGAAATTTTATTTTTGGAAATTATTTCGATGGTCTGTTCGTTGAACTAATATTTTGGATGAAAGTACATGTTTTGGATCATTTGAATGCATTTTTAGATATTGGGTAAAGGTATGAGTGGTCCATTGGGTGTCGTGTTGAGTTTCAGGATTGTGGGGTCCTGAAAAAACCTTGATGGGTGGATTGCAAATGGTGCACGGTTTTTGTGAAACTACGTATCCCTCAGTAGCAAACCACGTGACCTTCTTTTGAGGATAAAATTTAGTTGTACGGGATACACATGGTTTACCCAAACCATGTGCCTAACCCACATGGTTAGTGACACTTAGGTAGAGAACTCACACTATTCATCTCACGATTGGTGAATTTTTTGGCTATCCATGAACCCCAAACTATGAACATTGTTTTTTAAAAGAAATTAAATTAATAAAATTAAAATAAAATAAATAAATAAATATATAATAAAAGTAAAATAAAAAAACATTCAATAATAATATTAAAAATAATATTCTTATTATTATGACAGGTTTTAAGATTCCCCAAAGGGTTCTACCATTACCTCTCCTGCACAACACGACCCCCTCCCTCCTACCTCAATTACATGACTCGTTTGACTGCAAAGCATGGATTTGCAACCAATATTCACTATTATGACCTTTATCCTCTCGATTTGGTGTGAAGTCCTCTCTGGCAAGACTCTTCTAACAAATCCTATGTCTATTTTTGTGGAGGTCATATTCTTCCGTAAGTTTCACATGCCTTGGTCCAACCAAAACTCCTTTTTGAGGTTTTAACTTGTTTTCACGATGATTAGGGTTTATTGACCCCGTTGATCATTGTTATTTATGTAGTTTTCAGATCCAGTGGGTTTTGCCTCAATTTAGAGTAAGGATTTTCTTTTACATAACTTTGGACAAATTGTTTATTAGGGATTCTAAAATATTTAGTGTTCCAAATATTTTTTACTGCATCTTGGTCATCCATGAAAGAAGATTCATGTTACTTGAGTCAGATGCAACATACCACATATTAATAGGTAGGAATATATATATATATATATATATATTTATGAATGTTACCCCATTATATATATATCCATTCATAGAGGCGTGAATATTTATATTGTGTATTTGTGTTTATATATATATATATATGAAAAATGCATATGGGTGAAAGTGAGAACATGTATATGCACATATAAGAATATATGTAAGGATCTCATTGTTATATTTATTCTCATCCAGATATGTACAGAGGGGATATGTGTCCAGATTTTTTTGCAGTGTTTTATATCCTCGATGGATGGAATGTGTAGATTTTCATGGTCACAAATGAAGGGATCATGTGAAAAAGTGTAAGGTTGGGTTCTCCCTCCTTTTAGGTATGATACCTTTCCTTTTTCCCCTTTAAATTCAATAATGAATTAATTTATTGACATTTCACCGTTATCTAATGCTATTTAGTGACACATTATTTTTAGAACAAATGTTTCTTAATTGTGATTTGAGATACACTCTGGAAATGATGTTAAATGATGATAAATGAATTTTTTGGTAAATAATATCATGTTTTTGTAATAAAACCCAACTATGAGGTGAACTTTATTCAATTAAAAAAATAATATTTTCATAACATTATAGATTTGTGCTTAGGAATAGGCTTACTTCCCTTTGTCTTTCTCCATATGCCATTGTTTCTGGGCTTGTGAAATGAAATTAGTTGTTTGGGACATTTTTCTCATTACCCAAATGGTCATTTAAAATGTAAATTTATTGACTAAAATTAATTTCATTTCATAAATTCATGGACTTTTAGACTAGTCTATATTTCTTGAATCATTACAAAGGTAATTCTTGTAAAATGTCTTTATCTTAGTTCCAGAGTGATACAAGGGGTTTCATCATAGCTACCCCTTGGAGAGTCTCTAATTGTATTATGTTTGATCTTTATATGTCATGAAAAAACACTTAGAGATATATCAACTATGCCTGAGATGGGATCATCGAGTGTTATCTATTTTTAACTCTAGAAGAGAGACACCAGTTACCAAGGGGAAACCCCTTGGACTGAATCAAAGTCTTGATGATTGTTCTGATACTTGGAAAAGACTCATACCTCTAAATGTGATACTTGGTATAGATTCAGAGGATAATATGTGATATTTAAAACTATGAATTTATAATCACACGATACTTAACACATAGTTCACTATGGATGGACTCTATGGAATTTTTCATCTATTGAGCCCCTCGAGTGATACTAGTAATGTTGAGTTAGTTTTCTATGGACAGTGTTAGGGAATCACACTATGTTATGAAGGATGATGAATTGTTTTATAAATATTCTTAATTGTTTTAATGTGAATGTCAACATTGTAAAAGAGGATTGAATCTTTATAAAATGGAAATGTAGGGATGTGTCTGTGAAGCCCAATCACAAGCTTGGGGATAGTCCAAATACTCACACCTTATATCACATACTTGGTCATCTGAGGTGCTCTTGGTTCAGACACACATGCTTAGCCTGAAGTAGGTAATTGGATGGGTTTCCTTGTGGAACCCATTCTAATTCTTTAAATTATTTATTTATTACTATATCCTATTTACTAACTATGTTACACTTCTTAAATATATATTGAAAAAAATATATTATGCTAGAAATTTCGGGTTTTAGCCTATTGAGATTTATATCTCACACCATTCTCAGGAATCATTTTTTATATGAGTACACATTATGATTGTAGATATGGATAAAGGGAAGTGTGCATATTCTGATTCTTGATTGATTTACATTACTAGGATGGAGTTCGGGAATGTTCATGAGCTGGTGCATGAGGTGCTCATGGAGTTAGTCATTGTGTAGTTATTCTATAATTATATTTTATTTCTTGTTATGAATTTTAATGTGTATAATTTTACTATCATCTTCTATACATTCATTTCTATAACATAGTGTTCGCCACCATTATATTTAGTTGATATTACTTTTGTCTTATGACCCTTTTTTATTATCTTCTTCACCACTGTATGAATCTATCTATGTGGGTATAGTCTCCCCACCATACCACCATTAGACCCTCTATACTAGTTAGTGGCCTCCGGTATACAGGGAGGTTCACTTGAGGCCATTTGGTGACTAGTCTGGCTTCCGATTTTGTAGTTATTCTGATTGGGATGTTACAAACCACTCATCATATTAACACCATGATCCTCAATTGATAACTCAGATGGATATCTTTATGGAGGAATCTGGAATGTAATCAAGAAATACCATGGTAAAATAAGAATATATATATATATGGGGATATTATTATAAATGTATATTCAAGGGACTCAATCCTATATGATGCATGTATAAATATTCCACGCAAGATATGTCTCAGTTTTCATTGTTGACAAATAGTTTAACAGAGACTTGTTGAATGTATACATCTGCCACTACACTAACACTATGTTTCTTAAACAAAAATATATTCTCGAAGAAACATTGAAATTTTTGACCTAAATTTCTAACCAAACCTCATAAGTGGAAAAAACTCCAAACACAGTCATGTGGCCAAACAACCTCTAATACCACTCTGTAACAACCCATCCCACTAGGGCCTGGTTGTCTAGTGGAAGACTGGCATTCCAGAACCCCAATCCCACCTCTACAGGACAGGTCATGGAGGTAGGTCTTGAGAAGGAATAACTAAAATGATAAACATATTCCTCAAATAACTAAATGGATGAAAATATCTATATCCATGAAAAATTACAAAGTATTAAAAATAAAATTAGTGGCATCAAGAGTAAAAATAATGTCTGTAATAACCTTTAGGGAGTACAAAAAATTCAAATAGTGTAATAAAAAATATAAAGGAAAAAATAAATTCCCACCCAGAAAAGATTTACCAAACTAATAATAATAGAAATAGAAAATATTTTAGAGATCCCATATCTTTATCTCCAAAACCAACCCTCGTATATGGTCTATGAACCCAAGTGTTCCGATGATCATTTAAAATAAAAAATGATATGTATATTATTGACATAATACATGATTTTTTTTTGAAAATATCAGGCACGATTTACTATATACATACCCGATAAGATTCCATTAACACTGAAGAGGGAGAAATAGAAGACAATATATAAGTGGTCATCTTATCCCAAAGAAATACGTTAATGAAACCCAACAATATAGATATAAATGATCATATAAGAAACCCATAAGAGTGAGAAAGGGGATCTATAACTCATAGCCCATCCAAGGTCAATGAGCCTTCCAACACCTCAAATAAGTTCATATCCATTTCCCATCATCTTTTGTTTCTCACAAAGTAACCATGTGAATGAACTACACTTATCCACCATTCCTCACAATTGAGGTGGGATAATCTTTAATAGTGGACCCATTCCATATTACGATAAGGTGGTTCCACTCAGTAGATAGGTTGAGGAACCATTTTTTAGTTTGTTAGGGGGTTCTACTAAGATGATAAAGGAACCACACCCTATTGTGTCATGGGGTTTCACCCAGTAGAGAGAGGACTCATGTCCCAGTGTGTCAGGAGGGATTTACTTAGAAGGTAGGGGATCCATTCCCTATTCCTTCAAGGGGGTTCTACTCTTTAGGTAGATCACTTATTCCCTACTCTGGTGGGAGATACACTCAGTTTATAGAGGATCAATTATTGAATGTGTTATTGGGGATCCACTTAGGTTAGTTTGAGGAGTATTAGGGGCCCCAAAACTGGTATAATAGGGGGGGCCCTAACCACTATTTTATGACCCTTTAATATCACATTCATCACTAGGAAACACCTAAAGATGCGTAAAAATAATATCATTCCATGCCATACCTACAAATCCACTAAAACGTATACCATATTGTTCTACACTAAAATATACTGTGTCTAGGCTACCCAGAGTCCAAAATTTGATGAAAAAACAGCGATATTAAAGGTTTATGTTTCTAAAAATGAGAGTAAATATCCTATATGGGGGCCAAATGACATGAGGTCCTACCTCTCTTTGTTTTCATATCCTCATCAGAACATAACTCGGTGGCCATGTCACCATACATGGAATGTTTTTGGCCCACATATAAATGTATCATTCACCTGGGGCCTAATTGTGTGCTCTTGGACAAGTTTTTGTCTTCGAGGTCATGTTGTTAACAAGATCATGCATCTTGTTGTGCTTGTGTATCTGCACATCCCCATGTACTTCCAAGGTGTGTGACATGTCCTCCCATGTATGGTCCAATCCATATGTAGCTCCCACATGCTTAGCCACTTGGGGAGTTTCACATTGTTTTTAGGCCCAAGACATAGTGTGTGATCCTTATCTTCCCCAAAATCATATCATTTCAAGCAGGGGTACTGCACAACATGTGTTCATCAAAATACACACCGTGTAGTTGGGTTTTCCACATAAAAATAATTTAATAAAGTAGATTTTAGATCCACATCAACTATAATGATCCCTATTGTTTGAAAATGTATAAATTGTTGGGGTTTGCCTCTACCCATCGATTACATTACTCATGTGGTGAAAAATTTGGTCACAATCACCTACAGTGATCTATCGGTCATCTCGTATGACTCTTATCGCCCTTTGACCATCATAGATCATATATCCATAGAAATAATGTCATATATCCCACAACTAATCTAAATTAGTCTGAAAAACTCAATCCCAAATACCATTTTCACATCCACCATGATTCTTGGTGTTCAATTGTGCTCAAAATCTCCATAAAAATGTCAAGAAGGACCTCATAGGTAAATATTGAAGAACATGGAGAAAAATGGGAGGAAAATCACAATAAAAAGAGAGAAAATAACATTCAATAAGTGTTCTCATTCAAAATTTGAAAATTGGAAAATACAAGGATAGAGCATAGAATAATTTTTTTAAAATTGAATAAATGAAATTTAATTCCAATATGGGATCATGCGAAGGGTGTGTATACACATAATCAAGGAAAGATACTCAAATATCCATGATTAAATATTTAATCAATGGTGGAAACTGAAATTTAAAATCCCTAATTTGATTTAGTATTGATCATTTGAGAAGAATTCATTCACCAATTATGAGAATGACCTGTTATTTCTATACCTGATGATCCACCTTCATCTAACCACTGATCGTTGTTCGATGTCGATTATCCAACGAATTTCATCTATGTTACTATAAATTCTCATAGATATTGTGTAGATAAACAAATAAATTATTTTAATATTGGTTTTTTAAGGGATTTAATTAATTAATTTAATAAAAAATATGTAATGTATTTATTTATTTTAATTTAATGCACCCAACAACATCTATGTCAACCAAATGATTGGTGTTGAACAACCATAAGTAAATCCTATGGTATTCAAAACTCTCCAGAATCTATCTTGTTATTATATTTTAAATTCAAAAATTGTTTTAGGATATATTCCATTATTTTTAAAAACATCATTTGATTTCTATAAATATACATAATATTATAATAAAATTAATTCTGGTCTCACCAAGGATTGTAATCTCATGTCTTCTATGCTTTTAACTCTAAAAATATTCATTGATAAATTTCAATGTTTTATCATAAACAAATATCATCTCTATAACTCCACAACCTATAATTTATAATATAATACAAGAACCATGGTACATAACACACCACATATCCTATAATTTCTGATAGAGGACAATGGAACAGGAGATACCACCACACTGAAGATCCCCACATCCAATATAATGATATACCATTACATATCCCCATGGTGTTGTGACCTAAATTTTGTATATCTATCCACACATACCCATCATATCACTATATTGTAGCCAACTCTTTCACACCACATTACTCTTATATACATATCTACTACCCTACAACATGATGATTCCATGAAAAAAATTATAGTGGAACCAAAAATTACCATTATTTAACTATATAATCACCTTCATTGTATTGATTTTAAACTCCTTTTGTGTAATTCCATAATGACAAAATAATTTGATAACATAGATGGTATATATCTTTGACACTATCAAATAGAGTAAATATTAATAAATTCTATGAACTATATTTTTTATCTCTTAAGAAAAAAAATATTTTCAAAGACACGTTCCACAAATAATTGAAGTATAAACCAACATTTCATCATTTATTTAAAAATTATTCATTTTTTTAGGTCTACTGCTTTTGATTATGAAAAAAGTGACCCTCCTATTGAGAAATTTAGAGACCCAAGAAATACATAATCTTTCAAAACATAAATATTACAAATAATAAACTAATCGAAGTGGAAAAATAATTGAAGTAACATTATTTATTACAAAATAAAAATTAATTAACATAGATGATAAAAATGATAGATAACTATTTAATTTCCTTGATTTTGAGGTTTTTATACATGACAACATTTCAAATATTCGTGATTGATCTTAGGAATCTAAAAACTATTTAATGAAGGTGTTTTGAAAAATTTATGACACAATCTATATAATATAATTATATTTGGAGTATCGTTATATGAATTATCCAATGGATTATTTATTTGAAATAATTTAAGATAGAAAAAATTAAATGAAACATGATATGTATGGGGAATAACTTAATACTACATGCTTAAATCATATCTAAATCACTATATTTCAATGAATATAATAGTGAACCTATATAGACCATCCAAATATTTAAAAAACTAATTTTCAAATTGAAATTGACAAAGGTGGGTGTATTTCCTTTTATAAATGGAAATAATAAATGCAAAGGGAAAATTTAAATAAAAATGATTTCATGACAAAGAAGTTATAAAGTGATAAATATGAATCTTATTATAAAAGATAATATAAAAGTTAATTAAGTGATTATAAAAATGGAAAACTAAAAAAATATAATTAATCTAATTATATGACTTTATATTGGATGATGTAATCTATAAATCGAAATACAGAATAATCAAAGTTTGATAAAGAATTTTGGAAATATCTTTGGGTGATCGCTTACATATCCTCCCCTCAAGTTTATATACTTTTCTTATTATACCATTTATATCAATAGAGATTAACTAACCAAATCCTCCCTTGAATTTTTATGGTATTAGCATAAAACCATGTCCCCCTTACATCAAGTGTAGTAAACACCCATCTCCCTTTATTTTTTCTGGTTGCAACAAGAATGTCGTTGTAGAAGGTAAGATGAGAAAATATATATTTTTGGTTGAACCATAACAATTATTATATCTTATCTATCAATATGGACTAATAAAATATAGTGGTGATAAATAGAAATATATGTATTAGATATTTTGATATTGACAAGTGGGAATTTTCTATTTGAGATGAGGTTGAGATTTCAAGAGATTCATCAATGATTCAATGAGATAATGATAGAGATAATTTTTTTAAAAAAATTATGATTTTAAATTATTTAAACCCTACCAATTTATTAGTTTAATCTTATATTGATCAGTTATATATTTATGGTGTGTTTTGGGATATAATGTTAAAATTTCTCAATTCTAGAATTTTAGCAGATTTTATACAAAAGGGTATTTTGGGCATAACATTTAAAATTCGATTCCAATTTGAGTGATACTTTTTTAGGATTCCTTGAGGTATTTAATTCAACTTTATATAAATAATAAAGTTATTATTCTACCATATTGAGGGCCTAGAAATCAGTAATGTTAATGAAGTTTCTGGGAAGACAGCATAGACCCCACCTCTATAACAGAAGCAAAACCCTTTATAAACAGATCCAATTGAGGTGATGAAACCTAGAATAGAGACAAGACATAATGGTTCAATCTTCCAAAAAATTTAATAGAGTAATGAGATCATAAATGTGGTCTATGAATGAAATATATTGATGGAAGATTCCAAAAACCTTCATCCAGAAACTTTTTTGGTCAATAATAATTTCATATCTTCCTCTATGCATGTGAAAATATTGTTAAATTTTGAGTCCAAATAGGAAATTAAATTTCCAACATCATAATAGAAGGTAAATTTGGATCATTATAAAATATATTGTGCCAAATAGGATCATACATTCTGGGAACAGATTCAGCTCATCAACTTTTCTTCTTTTTTTCTATCTCTTTTTTCATTCTTATTTTCATAATACCTAATTCATCTATATTCATTTAGATTTCCATTACATGGTGGGATAAAAATTTACTTTTTTTGGAAGGGTTGGTTTTCTATTATTTAATGCTTTATTTCAATAAAATTATTGAATTAAAATTCCATATTTATTCGGAAATGTTGTTTTAAATTTCAGATAGTTGTTTTTTATCATGTTTGATCATATTTGATTTTTAATTATATTATTTATTTATTTTCTTAAATATCATTATATCCATCCACTTGGTCATTGATTATATATGATGGAATATAAAAAGTCTAAAGGCTGAAATACTTGATGATCTTTAGTATGTGTAAGATGAGGAGAAACATGTTTTTCCTCTCACCATCACAATTCTACCAAAGGAGTGAGAGGAAACCTTTGTGGAATCTCACTTTAAACAATTATTTAGAAAATGTTTGATTAAAATTGAATATGGGTAGAATTGAAATTATAAAACCGACCCCAAACAAATTACCCTTTTCATATCATAGTTTTTAATATCTTATTTTGTAAATTTGTTTGCAAGCATTTTCTTAGTTCATTTTTTTTGTCTCATTCCAAAATCAAATCGATAAAACGAAATCCCATTATTTACTCTAATTATAAGTGAAAAACTATTTTCAATGCACTCTTCTTCATGTGACTTCGAAGGGTTCATCACTAGGCTAAACATAGGGAATATATATTTTTTATTATAACCCATGACAACTGTTCATTACAGTGTGGATTCAGTTGAGGGATGATGATATCCATACCACAATGGGTATCTTTTTATAGCCTCCATCAATGATAAAAAACAATGGAATATTTATTTGTCTTTGTGAATTTTCCACAACCAATTAAAAGGATAGAGACCCACTGAATTGATAAATTATCTCTTACTAGATCAGCCCTAATATATAGCCACCTAATTCCAATAGATAATTGGTGGACATTAGGGGACTCATCAGACACTTCCTTCATCCAAATACATACTAGTATACTTTCTTCTCTTATGAGGCTACTCTATTTACCACAAATTGGTTTTCACCAGTGGGAATTGCTTCCTAAAATTCTATATGTGCTTTTACTACAGTTATATCTTCCTTAAATATCCTTCAATAGAACATAAATAATTCTTCAAATATATATGGATATGAATTATTAATAGTCTATACCATTATAATGATCATTAATAATCATTTTAATACACTTTAATATCATCATTTAGTCTATAAAGGACATTATGTAATGAAAAATGGTGAGTTTAAGATCCACTCGAATGAAAATTATAGCCAAATAAGAGGGTGTTTGTGATCATGAAATCACCATGAGAGAGAGATAGGGTACAATAATGTCCCACTATTTTATGATCACAAACAAAAAATATAAAAATATATTATAATATTAACTCAATAGTGAATTAAATAGTGAATATAATTTAATCTATTTTATATTAGTATATTCATCATAATCAATAGATAAAAATAACATAATATAAACAAACTTCTATGTAAAAAAAATATATTCTCCCCAAACATACCCCAAACACATCTCCCCCATTATGATACTAAATAAATTTCTATATAACCTAAAAAAATCCCCCATGTTTAATGTCAAAAAGAATATAATGTAAAAGATAATTTATTTTAATCAATAAGTTAACTCCACATAGATGTAATAAAATTGAGTAATGAAATACTATCTAACCTGTTAAAATTTATCAAATGATTAAAAAACATGATGAGATATTAAGGAATGTATAATAAATACAATACATTTTAAATAAAAAAAATTAATGTTTATAGGTTGTATTATAGATATAATATTAATGTATGAAAAATTTATAATCAAAAATAAATGTATATACAAAAAAAATATTCATAAATCATTTCAAAATATACAGATATTATTTATTCATAACATCTCCATAAGATAAAATTTTGGAAAAAAAAATTAAAAATGATAAAAAAAAACTAAATTTAAAAAAGAATAAAAATACAATATTTAAATTTTAATGAAAATGAAATTTAAAAAATGTATGAAAAATATATTAAAAATGGAAATATTTTAATAGAAAAAGAAAAATTGATTTTTAATAAAAAGGATAAAGAATAGAAGTAATAAAATCGAAGAAAAAGAAAAACAAATCCTCTTTGAAAACTAATATTTTATAAATGAGAGAGATATAGGGTATATCTTAAAATTTTTTCAAGAGGAATTTTATTTAATAATATAATAACCCACCCCCCATATTACGAATATTGATTTCCAAACATCACCAGAAAGCTAATATATAGGCTCCTCAAAATTAGTGAATTTATTAAAGATCTTTAGGGGTAATAATGGATTAATGACTTCATGATATATAGTCGTTTTTTGTTGAGAACCAATCATATAAAATGAAAATGAAGCATTGTGAAATTTTCCTACAAAATATCAAACCAAACAACTCTTTCATAGCTAGACTTTGGATCCAAGAATGTTATATCAAAGTGACTAGAAAAAAAATCTTAGGTCCACTAAGAATGAAAAAATAATATTTAAGAAACAAAACATGTTTAGTGGGATATTATTTATTATTTATATCAGATGAAATATGCATAGATTAGGTATTACATATCTATAATTTTTGAAATTACCCTCATAAATGAAATCACTCATTCTATAATATAATTTGAAATTTTATTTTGTGAAATACCGTTTTCAAATGATTTATTTTCTCAAGGAATGTAATTATTTGAAAAAACTAAAACCATGATGATTTATATAGGACATTTAGAATCCAAAATAATATCAATATATTGACCCACATTGATGAATTAAGATATTATATTTGTAATATCATGTATTTGGGATTCCAAATTCTCAAAATTTGGTTGTTTCCCTAAATTAAAAACTAAATAATATTTATCTCTAGAAACAATGTAATTTTCATTAAGAAATTTTTTATATCTTGTTGAGAACTTTTTATTTTGAAATATTTGCATTAAATAAAATTAATATATCACTTTATTCATTAGAATATGAATATGATTTTGATAAATATGGTAAAGAGGAGGACAAATAAGAAGATTGATAAATTGAATACATAACCTCATCACCTAGCTTGATATGTGTATGGAGAATGTTGGTCTTGATTCACATGAGAAGGTTTTGTCAAGGCATTCTTCACTAGTACTCTATGTTGAGTCTTTAAAATTATTGTAACCAAAATATGTGCCCTAGTATATTTTTTGTGGAACCATGGACATTTGGAATGGAATCCAAGTTTAAATAGGCCCAAAATCATCCTAATGGTCTCCCTCATGAAGCACCTTCATGGAGGTCCCTTCCCCACAGTGAACACATGTCGTCGATATAAAAATCTCATGATTCGAACACACTCCACGATTGATCTAAATAATTTGATGAAAATATTTACATTTATGATGGAGATAAAACCTTTTGTAGACCCCACGTTTGGTTCACATTGAATCGTCGATAATCATGACTCCCCATGAAAATAAATACCCAAATCATTCCTTCTAAAAGTCATGTTTATCCAGACCTTTTTACTTTCGATATCCTGATTCGTGAAGCCCCTGATAATGATAATACAACCATAAAATAACTCATCCAAGGTACAAGAGAATCATGAAATCCCATTTACCATGTTCCTAAATACCCAAAGCTACAGTGGGGATTCCTTCCGTGAAGGCCTATTCAATTTGTGAATGAAAAAAGGACCTTCAGGGTACGTGAGGCTTCATGGATCATTAAGCCATTATAATGTACTCCTATCTAGTATTGTGACATCATTCCATAGTTGGATCCCCATGATTCATTAATCTCATTCCTTTTTTAATACTTTGTTCACTATGAATTATCTGATCATCATGAAATAGCTCTCAGTGAGGCCCCCTCCTTTACAACCCCCTCCTTTGGCAGCTCACCATGTGGACTCTCTTCTACTAATACCTCTTTAAGAATTTTGAGACCCCCAACCATCCAAATCATTCCAGGATTGGTTAAAATTCACATCAATTCCCCATGAATCCTCTCACATCCATTGATATGGTCCACTACACATATAGTGTGTCCCTAGATTCCCACTTGCTTGTTGATTTTTAGAATAGCTTTGCTAACACCTATTTGTTTTCAGAATATCTACGATAACATGGACTTCATCAGTGAAAATTATTACCCTATCATTAAAACCAACAATTTCGAAATACATGACCCTCTAAAGGGTGTATGTGAGATGGTTTATTAATCCCAGTGGGTGAGGGGTGAGACCCCCATGTCTCAGCTTCATGTTGTAGAACTGATTAACACTAAACATCCTCAACACATGAGGTTAAACTATTCCCTATTTCAGTTAATAAAATATAGGATTTAATTTGTCCAACACAAATGGAGTGAGATCCCCCACACACCTAATAAAATCCTCATAACCCTCTTTATAGAGAACAATATCCTCATATTCATCTATCCTAGAGTATGATCATAGTTTTTCTTGCTGGTGTCAATATCTTTTCTTCTCCATGTCTCCTTCAAGTACAAGGCTCGTAGTGGGGATAAGTGCCATAAACCCTTTCTATTTCCCTTGATCTCAACACCATATCCCTCTACCATAGATATTTATCACCATGGGTAGATTTCATGAATAATCTCCAATCACAAGGGATTAGATCCTCCTCACATGGAATGAGATCCTCCTTGTTTCACATCCACATGAAAGCCCCAAACCATCTATTATTGTTTCATACTTAACGACCTGATTTGTAAGTCAACTAATTTTTCTTGTTTCTCATATAGAGCATGAATCGCTAGGAATTATATGTTAATAGTGACCACAAAAACTATCCATCCTCTAGGGTCGTTTCAACATGTAATCCCAAACCATTTCTTAAATGGAATGCTTCCATTTTCAAGCCCCAACCACATGAACCATGGGTATCCTCCCTAGGTGTAAGCCAAAAACAACCCTCTAGAACTATGTGGAACTTGATTCCCACCTAATCTGGATACATTGGAAGACCCATTCAGGTTAAATTTCAACAACCTCAATGATCCATCCACTCTATAAATTTCTTTCAATCCACCCATAATCCATCTTGATTAATACCTAGACAACCACATCCTGATAATATAATGCCACCCATCTGGATTTTTCCAACATATATGCCCCATCTGTACCATGACTACTCTAAGAAGCTCCTAGGTAGCATTCATGTGTAATCCCCACAACATCGAAAATAATCAAACCAAGGGAAATATACTTGTGAAAAGAAACTCTCAAGTGTGATCTCCAACACCATCTATTTAACTACATGGTTTTTGATCAATTCGATCTAAACATGGTTCATAATATGAATCCCTATGGTTAAATACTGAAAAATAGTAAAACATGGTGCCCCCTACTAGGGGTATACCTCCTTGTCCACCTCTAGAGGTGTCAAGATCAGTCTTTATGGTGTGACATCATCCCTTTATGGGATTCTCCTTACCGGTATTTCTTTATAGGCATTCGGGTCCATCCATCAGTAAACCTTCTATGTGAAACCTCCTAGGGATAAACATATTCAATATTCCTCGATATGGAGGTTTCATTAGTTTCAATTCTTATTTGCAAGACATTAAACACATAACCTGTCACATTACTACGTCGTGTTAAATATGGGGTGCCTAAAGAAAACCATATAAGAAATTCCATTCACAATAGATACCCTTTGATCAACAAGGGATGCCTTGGGGTTCCTGCTCGAGATGCCTCCACGAGATTCCCTCCTCTGAGAATGAATGCAGGTGACCAATGTCCGAGCATCCAGACATTCCAACAATCCCCAACCAGACTACTCCACAAACTGAAGGTTGCAGCCCTGTCAAGATACCCCTTGTAATTTCTAGGAAAGAAATCATAATTATCCAAAATTCACAAAGACATGGGACCGTGAATGAGTTTCATGAACATGTATTAATCTATTATGGAGACCCAAAGTACGTTATAAATTCAAAATATGAATCCATGGAAGGAGAAACCAATATTCAATCATCTTATTTTTATCAATGACATAAAATAGAATAGCAATTTATGAATTCCACCTACCTTGAAAAAGTGGGAATTTCAGGATACAAATGCAACAATAAATTCTTTTAGGTGTGTCATGGAGAATGAATCAGAAATAGGAATGGTTAACATGATGTGAATATTTTCTCCATAAACCATGGTGATTGTCAATTTTTGTAACCAATAAAATAGATAGGGATGTTATCAGACCCAGATATATTGTTTCATGTCCCATTAGATGAATTATGGGATCAACGTGGAGCTCACCATAAATTGGGACACTTAATCATTGGTAATTCTGGTCTGTGACATCATTAGCATGGATCTCACTCCAACCATGGAATATGAAACGATATTATGGATTTGGGTATTTCTTTATGTGTATTTGTATAGACATCTAAATATTTATTGTTTGTAGGACCCAAGATATATGAACCCAATATCCCCTCACACACACTCACGAATGTGGGAGAAATGAAAATGCATAAATCTTGCACGTTGTGACCACTACTATGAATTTAATAGTGAATACAGATATCAAAATCCCATTCCCCATGTAACCTTAAAAAATCATTCATATAAGGGTGATGGACACCATGGAATGATATTATGAGTATGAGGGGGTAATTATTATGAGGGATATGGACCATCATGACCCGAATTCATATGTGCCTTGCTGATACTACCACCGTAAGGGCCATGTAGGGAGTCATTTCTCCATAGTACAACAACCAACCACTATGGGATCCACTCCCTAGATAATTCTGGAGACCTGATCCCCTACATTGATGATGTAGGGGACCCTGGGTCACCCCAACTATGATTAGCACCCGATATCTTTCTCTAACCATGCCTCTTCTGTTCTACTAATGATAAATCCATTAGGAAAAAGAACAATCATATCATTCCCCTGCTCTCCAAACTTCTGTCTGACTAGCATGACACCAATGTATGTCCCATTCATAGGAGGATTCCCTTAAATTGTTGTCATCATCCATAGCTCTAGTGGATCCACCCACCCTCGGAAGTCTCTAATAGAACCACAAAACTATTGAGTAGGGACTAATCAATTATCGGTTAGAATCAAGAACATAGCTACCCTGTAGGAAGGATGAGTTGACTCTTTCGATCATTGGCTCCACCAATAATTTCCACGGGTCAACCCATGACAATGAGATATAGTACGAAGGCCCACTCAATATCAGTATTAGATATATTGGAGGCCTTTGTCAATCTCACATAAAAAATAGAGACCCTCCATATGTTCCAAGCATCGTTCAGAGAAAAGTCCCCCCCCCAATTATTAGATGCCTAGTACCAAGGTCCCTTATGCATATGGTTCATGATATGGAGGTCGTCCCCATGTCTCTGACTAGTGATGCAAAGGATTTCTTCTTATCCCCACCAGCTCAATAAAAGGTTTTCCCTACTTCATCAATGAAAATTATGAAGATCCTCCCCATGCCATAATCAGAAGAAAGGTCATCCATTTGCTGCATAATCCTAGATTAGAGGTGATAAACACTATCGTGGAGGTCCTCCTCGTACACCCAACAACAATTATGAATTCCCTACCTATACTCATGCATCTAAACATGTATTTCCTTCCCATGTTCAGATCAATCAATAAAAAGATCCTCCTCTCACATTGAATAAAAAAAGTGGAGGTCCTACCTAATTCAATTCATAACATAGAGGTCTTCCCCATGAATCAGGTGACCAAATAATTGGTCCTCCTTGCTACATCAACTAATAAATTGGAGTCCCTCCCTTCTCCAGTAATGACAGAAACGGAGGACCTCCTTGTATCCTAAAAAAATCATAGTATGGGTCCTCCTCATGAAATAAACCCCTAGAACAAAGGTCCTCCTCATGATAAAAAGTTTTTTTCCTTGATGAGTCATCTTTGGGAATAAGGGAGTGTTATCGCTACCAAATGAATAACTTTTGGAAGTGAAAATTCTTCGTCAATACTCTTATCTTATTATATTTAGAGTCCGAATTTTATTCGATGATGGAGCAATCGCCCTAGTCTTCTATACTAATGTCTACGGTAAGTTCCCAATATGTGGAAATTGTCTTCTATGAAGTTCAGATACAACAAATCCCCAAATACCTTCACATGTACAAGTATTTGTAGGAATATTTGGATCCTTTATAGGGTATTATGGAGATTTAATCATTATAATTTCATGTTTTCATTCTCTAACTCAACACCAGATCACAGATAATTATTAGAGGATTGGATAGATAAAGGGGATATAGTTGACCCAAAAATGAATTTTCATCCCCTTATACAAGAGGCAATGGTATGTATCTAGTCCTAGATGGATGTGATGATTCATTTGACACTGCCTTTGAGAGACGACCCATGTGAATTGATTAATTAACACATGATGGAGCCCCTATATGGGCTGACTCACCACTATACTGATCCAAAATAATTCCATTGAAAGTTCCTCTGCCTACACCATTCGAATATCATTCCAATGAAGAGTCAGAACCGACTTCTGAGTAGGTGGTATTGTGGGATATCCACTCAAAAAATCCCATATCTGATGTCTTTCGGCTGATTTCAACTACCATCATCAACATTCTAGGGTATTTATCCTTTATTGTGGATACATGTTTCTGAAATACCATGTGGGTGAAAAATATTTGTCTCTGTGATGATATGTTGGTCTAAAACAAGATACAGGGACACTTTGAGGACATCGACTAGTTGTGATGCATGGTATAGTTGTAAGAACTCCTAGTGGCTATAAACCTTGTGTCACCTAGCTACAACTAGACCCTCTATTAATGATGTGATAAAAAAATCATAGCGATATGTATATTTATTGTTGTGGAATCTATGCATGTTAATATTTGGGTTTGGGGATAGTATGATTATCTTCACATCATTCCCATCCAAATGAAACCAAAATTTCATGATATCGAGGACACAACTCTTGGTATAGTCACTGTGAATATGGATGATTTTGTGGAACTAAAATATAATGACATAAATTACGAGTTTGATGAATATTTCATTCCCCCTAGGATATCCATGCATCAAATAGACCCTCATAAAGGCATCCTCACTTGACATCAAAGGCAAACACATGGCCATAGACATCGTTCTACATTGTTTTCCACTGACCACAAACACAATAAGGGAAAGGGACCTATCAATCTCTCCAATCCAAGTAATGTATGAATGCCCATTCTCTATTATAGATCCTACAAGATGAACCAAAAATGATGATACTATAACTATGGTACGTGTAAATATTCCATATCCACTAGAGTAGTTATTCAAAAATCCACAACCAGCACAGCCTTAGCAAGTGACACATCACCGAGTGAAGGATCCCAAGGCTCAGAATTTCCCACCATAGAAATGTCATGATCTACCCCAACTATATCCTCTACCCAGATAAGAAAATGTGGACTTAGCCCCTATTTAGGATCAATCCCATAATCTAGCTCATCCTCCTAGATACCCCTACCCGGTTTGGAGAAACATGAGCTATTTCATCAAGTATTCATATGTCCCTAGTTATTTCAGTAGTTCCTTGGAACAAAGGGTCTTGAAGTTACCTAATTAAAGGAATCCACTTGATCCTCATCTCACTGGTCTCTCTGAATACTACCCTTAACACACAATCCGTGTAAACACTATAAATCAATGTTATGTGTTCTTATATTAGCTCGAGGACCAGGTGAAAAAAGGTGTAGTTAGATTGATCCCTTCCCCGATGTAGTTAGCATCTCTTTCTACTGAGCTCGGTAGTGATAGAAAATTATAATAGTAGAAGGTATCCATATGTGGAACCCAAAAGTATGATGACTTGTTGGAACTCATAACAGTCTCTCATTCCCATGGTGTCATCCATTCCCACTTAAATCTTCATCATCCCAACAAAAATCTATTTGATCTTTTTATGCACTGATAACATTGTAACCGAATATATCCTACCAATATAGATAGTGATAATCACTTTCTTATTTCCCACACACTATTACTCATGATCCAGGATACGTGATCCATGATTTAATACATCCTCATCCCCAATTCAAGAGGGTGTTAGTGTATTCTCAACCATCAAAATTATAATTGGGTTATTGTGTCACACTTCTCCATTCATCATGGTCTATGAATCATGAATTCAAACATTGTGTGGTCTAGTACATGGATCATAAAATAATACTATATATAGATTCTTCCAATTAGTATTTTCTTAAAATATATGTACCATAGTCAATGATACAAGACCTTAAACTCTATTATTGGATAATACATACAGTTTGACATTATTCTTATTATGAAATAGAAGTAAAAAATTTCAAACTAAAAACCCATAAAGGGTTTTAAATGTAAAACTCAAGAATTCACGTTCCATGATTTAATCTTTAACATCTTAGGAAAAAATTTGAGCATAGTTAAAAAAAATAAAAATATCATAGGACTAATCTTATGGCCCTAGTAGAAGTTGATACTTGCTCCCTAAACACTCCTAGCCTATGTAAATATAATTGAAATGACTTATCACATCCCTTCACCTTGAAAATGTGTTAATTACATGACAACAAATATTTTATTTAGAAAACAAACATCTGTAATATCCTTCTCATTACAACCTAATTGATTTCATGAGTGTATTGAGTCTTCAAGAAACATTCATGGACATCTCTAATGAGTGTATATAGTTTGAAGGGACTACTAGGTTTTTCAGTTCATGTATTCCCCAATTTGGATCATGCATACAAGCCATCAATTTATCCCACTATTAATAAAAAATTTCACCTCGAGAAAAAGGGTTCAAAAATATTTGTTTGCCCTAACAAGATCACATTTGAACCAACCATTTTAACATGGTTAGTGATCATCCTTTTTCTACCACTAAACTATTATCATCCTTTATTTAATCACCATGAGATATTATTCAATCAACAAAATATTCAACTATTCAACTGAATTCGATATACACAATCACCCCTTTTCACTGAACCAGTCATTTTTATTTTTTAATGGATAACCTCTAGTATGTTAATAATGGTTTTATATCTAAATAAATAAGTGAGAAAAATCCATGTAGAATTCATCATTATTTTAAAAGTGACATCTCTAGTTTGTTATGGTTTTTATACCAACATCTATTTATTTGTTATGCACAAGAGGAATTCCTCATTATATGAAATAGACTAGCACTAGTGTTTCTGGGTTAGTGTTTAAATAAATAACTATCTATGAGTCACACCAAGGGTGAATTCATCATCATTTTTAATTTACTAGATCAAGTGTGTAGGTGATGATATTTATACCAATATCGACCTATGAGACACATATAGGGGGTATTCATCATCATTTTGAATGGATTGGATCTAGTGTGTATGTAACCGTGTTTATAATGATTTATTTCCATGATATATTCTTATTGGTAATTCATTTCCATTTATAATTGAATAGATCATATGTATTATTATAGGTGTTAATACTGATATTCATCCATTATCCACACCTAGAAAGAATTCATTACCATTCAAAATGTACTAGCTCTAGTGTTTCACTGTTGGTGTCAATACCAATATTCATCCATGATCCTTTCCTATGAGAAATTTTTTTTATATGAATATTAGTAAATTATGGGTAAAGTAGAATCCAAGAAATATATAATTAATAACTAAATCAAAAATTTTATTCAATGATAATAAATAGTGGATAATCTACATAGTAGAGTCTCTCTTAATGAGAAAGCTGAGCCAAATAAAATATCTAAGACATGAAGTAATTATTTTTGTGTTTCAGTTTAGAAAACACCTGATGGGGAGTATCAATTTATCATAGATGAAATGTGCACTCTGCATCTTCGTTAGGAGACAACGAACATATTTCATCCACCAAACTAGATATCCCCTATTTCTTTCTCCTATTGAACCCAAACTCAGTCATTGAGACTGAAAATTGATCCTTTTCATTCAGTAGGGGGTCTTCATGTTTATTTGTTTTTTAACTAATGGTCTAATACTTATATTGGAATCGCGATTCCTTAGTGGTCCATTGAGTAAACTATTGTGTAATTTTCATAGTATGTCCAGGCTGGTGGTTTACAGAGAAAATTCCTAAAGATATTTTTATTGGCTCATAATAATATAATGATATAAAAGAGGGGGAGAATTTTCTATTTTCAATAATCTTTGATAAGTTGTCACTTTTATTCTTCATCATGATTTATGAAAATATTTAGCATTATATTATTTAGATATGTTATGAATAAGATAAATAGTTAAGAATGATAGAACTTTTCTAATAGTGCATCGATGCAAAATAACCATATTTCACTCCACCAATTTTATCTCTTCATGATAGGTTATTTTTAAAAGATATGTTATCTTATCACAATACCATAAATACATAGTACATGTATATGATACCTAAAAATAAGGCTTTAGTCACCCTTCTTCTTCATTTACATGGAAATAAATATGCACAGATTGTCTAAGAAGCTGATACTCCACCAACAATTATGTTTGAGTATCCAATACTCAAATAAATCAATAGATATTGACTTGATTGAATAAATAAATTCAAGTTCCTATTTTCAGAAGAACTATTAGAAAAATTATTCTTCATCATCAAAAATGAATATCTATAAGAAATAATGGATTTGATGAAATCCCAATTTCAATATGATCTTTAATATAAATAGAAATAGAAAAATAGCAGCCAAAATAGGTCATTTAGTAGTGTAACATAGAAAACTATTGAAACAAATAAGTCTCCAATGTAAATAATCAAAATAAAAAAATAAATTTGATCTTTTTTCTTTTTCAGTGAATCTATACTCAAAAATATATTGCACACATGATACAAAAAACCAAAATACTCTTTGTATTTAACCATATAAACATGGATTTATTTTTTTGGAATAGGTCCAATAATGTATCTTAATAAATAATTGTTATTTGAATTCAAACCATTAAAACTATTTTTAACTTCCCATTGAAATAGTAATTATTTAATCCAATTAAGAGGATCCTCATAATCGATCATAAAATAGATTTAAAATGATATTTACTCATGACAAGACCATTTTAGAAAATGTGGATAATATCATTAATTTAAAAACATCATCATTGAACAGTCAAAGGTAGGGTTCCTTTATGTAGTGAAAAAATAAAAAATCATTTTTGAAAATTAATGGTTGTTCAAAAAAGTACGGTTGGCAAACCATACGATTATTCTTTCATATATTTGGTTTCTTACAAACATAGGGTTGTTGATCCATACTTTTTCAACAATGTAGGATATATGATCTATATGTTTCATTCCAAACATATGGTTTCAGACAATACATTACACTTACAAATGTATGGTATAAATATATTTTCTAAAATACTTTCAAATATATTCAAAATACATTATCAAATATTTTAAACAATATAATTAGTCCAACTTCTCAAGAAATATATTCTTAAAAATACATTAAATAAAATTATTTTTAAAAAAACAAGGCTATTTGTCATCATCAAAATCAATAATATTTTATAGTATTGTTGAGCAAATACATTTTCAACAATCTCTCTGTTTTGATGACAACACAACCCATAAAACATAACTTATATAAAATATAGTATTTTTTAAATCAAATGAAATAATATATTTAAATATATAATAGAAATTATAAAAGATAATCTAGTTGATATTTTTAATTAATTTGTATATTTTATAGTTCAATTATGTAGTAAAAATTTAAATTGGGTAGTAAAAATTTAAACTATTCAGTAGATATTTAAATTTTGACTCCATTTAGTAAAAAAGTGTAATATGAAATTAAGAACGTTTTTTTTGTCCAATTTTCTACCCCTTTCTGTGATATCAAAAAATAATTTAATATAAAATTGGTAAAAACACATTCAATGTAGTAAATAACTATAAATGAATTTCTATAATATTATAAGACAAAAATTTTAAAGGTTATGATATTAGAAATAAAAATAAATTAGTAGAAAATAAAAGAGATAAATATAATATAAAAAAATAAAATAATATATTATTTTGTGTCTAATAAATTTTTGACCTAAATATTTGAATAGGGTAGATTCAATGAGGTTGAATTTACTTGTTCTGAACATATTTTAATATCGGGAATTCCTCAAATAGCCTGATGAACATCCTTTAGCTCTTCCAAAAAAATTACAAAACCCTTTATTTATGTTATCAACCAACTATCACATCAAAATATTAAATATTTTTCAACATTTAAACATTAAACTAAATTTACATTCAAGAATTTATGTATATTATATTTTGACTGAACAAATAGTGAGATCATTTCTCATAACTGATAGAATATATTTTTCATACAATGCTATCCAGATGATTATTTATCCATAAAATTTCTCTATTTGTCCAAAATACATTTAAATAAGCATGGATACACTGAAGTAAATGTAGGAATTCATTTAAATCCACCAAAACTGCAATAATCAATTCAAAACATTATATTAAAGCATGAAAAGTTTTAGGGGTATAAGTGGATGGTCTAGACTGATTGGAAGTACTACTGACTGATTCAAACTAACACCCTAAATAACTCCTTAAATCTCTAAAATATATCTTTGAAACAGATTATTTTATCATCTTTCAAACCCAATCATTTATTTTTCTTTAATAGGCATAACAATCAATTTTGTAACATGAAATTTATTTGATAAGAAGATGTCGGGGTTGAAATGATTTGAAATCCTATTTAGGAATTGTTGATATTCTCAAACCTTCCAAATATTTTCTTGTAAACACAATATCACTTTGAAGATTATAATTTTCCTCTTACATCATGTTAAAAATGATGGAAAACTATTTTAATTTTTTAATCATAGAATCAAAATATTCTTATTCTTAATTTCATAATGGTTGTCCTCATTTAACCACATCTTAGAATTTACAATTATTTGTAAAACTATAGGAGGGATATGAAATTTTAATAACGTTATTCCGAATATTAGATGCATAAATAATATTATCCAATGAATCTGTAATAAAATAGATTGTTGGGATCTTAGTCAACCAAGAATATTTTACTACTAATTGTTATTCCTTCCCATCTCCTTGACCAATTTCTTCATCTTGGAATTTTTTAATCTTATTTTCATCATGAATCTATTTATCTTAATTTTCATTTTGAATTTTATAATGATCTTCTTATATTTCTCAATTTCTTGTTTGAATATCAATTTTTTATTAGGAGTAGTTGTTACTCCTATAACCATTTTTTGGTCGAATTCACTAGCTATAGTAGCTGTGACATCTATAACAAGAGCTTTGAGATCCTAATTAGTTGGATCACATATTTATCTAGGTCAGGTGAAAAGGTCCTCATTGGTTTCTTCTTCAAAATTTGCTTCAATGGATTGAGTAAGATATCTTTATTTCTCAGGATTGGGTACATAATTTATATTTATTAAAAAGTATCTACTATTATGGATTCTCCTACACCTCTATTATGAATAAGAACTAATCTAGTCGATCTAAAAATTCCTTCCTCTCCCTGAGTAATAGGACTAGATTCATGTTGTATATCTTAACAGACAGGTAACAACATTTTTCATTTTGTATCCCAAAAGAAACCTATCATTCTCAATGTTATAGCATTAAGAATTTTACTGTGATTAAAATAGTGTTCATCAATACGTCTCAAATCATTAATTTTTTTTACAAAACAATAGATATTATACTTATAAAAAGATAAAAATACATAATTTATTCTCATTTACCATAGTGTAGAATGTATCAAAGCATATATATTGGGAAATTAAACTTGATATCACTCAACATCAAATGTATAACACACATTTCAGGATATAGAATTTTCTCTAACTCTTCAATTTCGAGGTATTGATTACTAGATGAATTTTCTTAGTACCTTCTGGACTTATACAATATAATTTAAAAAAAAATTTCAAATCAAGGTTGATCCAGAAATATAAGGTATTATATCTTCATATTCATGTTCATTATTTCCAATAGGTCCCATGTTGAAATAAAAAACTTCTTCATGGATACACTGAAAAATATTTTTAATTTCTATAGAAGAAATTAAAATATCACTAATATTTATCATTGAAATGATAATATATTTAGGGTATCTAAAATCAAAATAAAAATTTTAATTATGGTATTTTACGTCTATTTCAAACAAAAATTCATTATTTTATTCATCAGAAAATATTTTTTATCCTTGAAATGAAAGATATTTCCACAGAATAATATTCATCTAATTGAGCCATCTGATGTCTATGACCATTCCATGAAGAAATTTTATACAGTTGATGCATTGATGCTTCATTCAACAGGGTTCAAATTCAACTATACTATTGATCATCAACATTTCCAAGTATCTAAGGGTTGAGGTGTTAGAAATTTTTGTTTTAAAGAGAACATGGGAGATCTAGATGTCAACAGGGTTCAAATACATAGGATAAGAGTGAGGGGGGTTGATGGTTTGGATTGATGTATGTTTTTGCTTCTTGATCTAAATATGCAATGTAATAATTATTTAAAATTATTAAAAGGTGATTTTTTAAAAACCCAATTTAAAAAATATGTAAAGAAACGAATAATAGTTTTCAAAATAATTATATTATTTAATACAAAATTTTATTCATAATAATTTATTTTAAAATTATATAATCATAACACCGACTTGAAAAATTAAAAATTATTAGTGGGAAGTGGTTTAATAAAAAGATCAATAAGTTGATATTCATTATTTAGAAAATCTAAAGATATATATTTTTGAATAACATGACCACATATAATATAGTGAATTATATCAGTATTATTGGTTCTTATTTGAATTAAATTATTTCATAAAATATTTTTTTTCACATATGATTGGGAAAATTTTGAAATAAATTCAAAAGACTAATAAGGTGGGTTTCATTAAAAACAATTGTGCAAAACAACTACCAAAATATATATTTTCTGCCTTATTTATTGTACATGAAACTGAATGTTGTATCTTATAAGGCCCTGAAACTAAGGATTTTACTAAATATATACATGTTCTAGATGTACCATTTTTCTAATCAATAAGCTCTAAACATATCATCAGGGTTTTAAATTAAATTCAATTTATAAGATCTTGGAAATGTATAGATTGAAAAAAGTGTCTTTTAAATATTTTAAATATCTTCTAACAGCACTAACATGAGATTCTTTTGGGATTCATTGAAATCTATCCCATAGATTGAAAAAACATAATTTCAAGTATTCTAATAGTATATTATAATAAATCACTAATAACTACTCTGTTTAACTTGTTTTCAACTGTTTTCACAGCTTCACCCAAGTCATGTTTTACATTTTTACACATCAGTGTTGTACAATTTATACATATTTTATGTCCAAACCTTTTCAATAAATCAATAATATATTTGATATTATTTAAAATATTTTAGTAGTTTATTTTATAAAATTGAAATACAAAAAAGAAATTTAATTCTATAAATATTTAGATATCCTATAATAGTTTCTAAAGGGTTATCCTTTAGGTATCTAGCTTTTATAAACAAGAATCCTTCAGGTTTTTTATTTTCATTTTCTTCTAAACTAGACTGAATTTTTTTTATATTATTTCACAAATTATTTTCAGTTGATTGATGTCTCATGTAGTCTAAAGAGTCAATAATTTCATATGTTTTATATTTTCTTTTAAGAATGGTATTACATTCATCAAACATTACATGAACAGATTCATTAATAACCCTTGACATTTTATTATACACTATATGGTCTTTATAGGTAGAATACTATCCATGAAATATTCAAATAAGCCTTTATAAATAATTTTTCCTGTGTTTCCATAGTATTCAAGATATAAACATAAAATCCCAATATATTAAATTACTTGTCATTGGGTTTTCAATTATTGCATAGTTTATTCAGTGTATTTTTATAAAAGGGTATTATTAAAACTCTATACATGATATTTCAATCTATGATTACATATTTTACCCAAAAATAATTTGGAATCCTATATTAATTTAATGTAGTCCTTTTCATTTCTAAAATACTTATATTTATTCTTTAGTTAATTCAATTTTTTTGATGTTTTGAAGGTGTAGATAATGTGTGTTTAATAACTAAGTTTGAGAAAAATAGTTAAAATGTGGATTCTAATATTCTCCACAGTGATAACTTTTTAATAATATTAGGTTAAAATATTTTTCATCTTGATAATTTTTACAAAAGATTTTGAAAATTTTCAAAGCTTCACTTTTAATTTTTAATAAATAAACCCATTTAAATCTTAAAAACTCTCGAACTAAAACATTAACATATTGTTTTCTATTCAAACATTATAGTTTTATTGGTCCAAAAAAATCCAAATGGAAAAGTTCAAGTGGTTCGTATGTAGCGACTTTGTAAATGGATTTGAAGGATGAATTGTGTTTCTTTTTAAATTGACGCGCAGCACAGAACCTATCTTAATTAAATTTAATACTAGGGAAATAAAAAAATAAGTGGTTTATAGATAATTTATATAAATTAAATATATTATAATATCTTGTTATATTAATTCATAACTAATATTCATTTTTATGATGTATTAAGCAATTCACTTTTTTTTAATATAAAAAATTACTATCAAAGGTATAAACATTTTCAGTTTTAGGTGCACTGGATTTAAGTAATTTATCATGAAAAATGTGTAGAAGTTATTAGTGATGTCAAAAATAAAATTCATCACCATAGAGAAGATAAATACTTACCATATTGTGATTTATTCCTTGAACATATTGCACATTGATGACCCAAATTGAATATGGATCCCCAACTAATGTAATGATAACAACTTTCCATTTATCATTATATCTAAAGGTAACCAGCCTCCATTTAATTTTTGTAGTGTAATAAAATTGGAAGAGTCTCCTCTCATGTGCCTTGATTTTACAAATTCCATATAAAATACAAAATTTTTATTCCTGTGTTGTTTTCCATACCAAAAATTTCAATAGAACTTTTGTTTGGTACTCATATATTCTTGGCTCCAACTGTGTTAGTATGTGAACATAGAGGTAATCAGATATTTCATATTTTTTCATAGTTTATATTTTATGATTTGGAATTATTTTTGGAAATTAATGAACTTTTATTTCCACTAATATATGAATTTCTTAAATAGAAAACACAAAATTAATTTCCATTAATTCCCTGATAAAAACAATTATCTCTTGTTATGTTATTATTTTTCAAACAAGGTAAAATTATTTGTTATATAATTTATATTCTTCACTAGTTCTTCCAATTAATTGTTTTTTGATAAAATTATTTCCAAGAATCTCATTCAGATTTTTAATATTTTAGTCATATCATTGAAGCACTTTTAAATGATTCTACATCATCTTGTAATTCATTTATTCTGTTGTACATATTAGTATGGTTTAAGGTGGAATTTTATTCTTTTTCTTTTAATTAGTGATGTCATTTTAATATAGAATTTTTTGCGCATAAAACCACATTATGAAAAATTTTATTGGATTAATATTTTTTACTAAAGAGTTCTATCATTATTTAATCATGGAATAAAAAGCAGCTAATTTTAGGATAGAAAAGCTTTCAAAATCAGATGTAGAAGAATATTATGAATGTAAATAATCTTCTTCCTTATCAATATGGAACATATTTGAAATAATATTTCTTCCGCTTTTTCTGAGTGTGATTATTAATTGTTGTTCGAGTCTTCATATACAATTCAATTATCCTTTATAGATTTCTATTTTTCACTAATAATAAGCTCTCTTCAGATTTTTCGTTTATTTTATCGCCATTTCTATCTTTAATTCCTTAAATAATTAAAAAGATGACATGATATATACCATATCCTTACATTCATAACATATAATTTTTTTTGATCCTCCTTCAGCCTTTCTGAAAGTGTTCTTGAAGCATCTTTTCTTCATATAGAGTTTACTGAATCATATATCGAGTTTATTCGTCTCCCTTTCATAATTTAAATAATTTTTATAATATTTATCTACTTTTTTTCAACTCATACTTCTGATCTACAGAATTATGTGTGTAAATTTACCATATTAATATTTTATGATTTTAAGCTTTAGGATGAATCTATACTCTGTACATCATCCAAGTTCTAATTAATTATTTGATTTTAAAATCATTGATTGGTTATGATAATTGTATACTAGTAGATATTTCATTTTATTTAGATGGTAGAAATCTGCATACATTAAATTCTTGATTTGATTTTGAAATATAATTTCTTAATTTATAAATCCTATTGGATATATCTTTCAATATTCCATTCATTTGGGGGATGATTTTACAATAAGACATTCTGAAAGTCTCAAATTTCATCTTTGTAGTAGCATACCTTATTTTTATGACAATGTTAGTTCCTTTAAAAGAAGTATATATAGTTTTCTATGTAAAATATGCTGTCTTAAATTGAGATACTTCATTCAATTCATCTAGACTAAGTCCACATTTAATGTAACTAATCGATTTTGAATTAATATCATATTAATCTTATTTGATAGAATCCCATATTTCTGGTTTTTTAGAGATTACATAATGGTTGTAAATATTTATGTATACTTTGAATCCTTTATTTTTTAAATATAAAATCATATAAAATTTCTAGCATCCATATTACTGACAATATAAGTAAGGAGAACAAACCATTGACATACCTTCATTTACTTCTATCACGGACATTTGACTTTGTAATGACCATGTATATTAATATTTCTAGAGCTTATCTTCCTTATTTAAAAAATAACTCCATTCATACCAATATTTTATATAAATATATTACATCTATATACAAGAGTGGGTAAATATTATTTTATCAATAATCTTTTATAGACATAGCCTTTTACCATACCATTTGATTTATACAGATATGAATCATGTATTATTTATATAGTATATGCAGTGGATAAATAGAGAATAACACACTAATTATTATAGTGGTATGGGGGATAAAGATCCCCTAATCCACTCCAAATATTCTCTCTTAGAAAGATTAGTAATTTTACTAGACAATTTATCTTATCACATGACTGTAAAAATTGGGTACAAGTGGTTGAGACCTTTAAAATATTATATTTACATGTCCTTATGGTTCTTTTACAGGGAATCCAAAATCCACATATTAGATTGAGAAGTTGATACTCTACTAAAAACTGAGTCTGAGCTGTCGAAACTCTATTAAATCAATAGAAATTGATTTCATTGAACAAAAATAGTATTTTTCATAGATATAATAGAAAATAAAAGAAATATGTATATTTATTATTCAAATATGAGTGACATTAAAAACTTATATCTTCAATCATATCATTGTTTCAAAAAGATCATTAATATTAAAGATAGGAAGATAATATCAATAATATTATAATTAGTAGTATTACATTCAACATGATTGAAACACGCAATTCTCCAATGTGTGTATTCTTAATAACAAATGATACATTCAATTTGTCTTTTTTAGCAACTAGGTATTCAATCATATATCACAAACATGATAAGGAAAATGAAAATACTATTTCTATTTAATAATAGAGACATGGAATTATTTTGTTCGAATATATAAAATAATATAACCTGATAAATTATGGTGATTTAAATGTAAACCATTGAAGAGAGTCATAACTTCAATCAAAAATTGGAATGATTTAATCTGATCAACAAAAGAATTTGAATCAGTCATAAAAATATTTAAATTAAAGTTAACTACTAGTGAGACCATTTCTTAAAAAGTGAATAATATATTTAATAAAAAAAAATATGTTGTTGACCGGTCCAATCTGGGTTCCTTAATGTATTGAAAAGACATAAATGTATGGCAGAAAATGTATGGTTCTTAAAAAAAAATTCATTGATGAACAATCTGTTTATACCATTAAATGTAATGTGTCTTCTTAACGTAGAGTTTATGATCCTTAATTTTTCAATAGGGTACGACACATAGTGCATATGTTTTATTCCAAATATATGGTACCCAAATCATAAATTAAGCTTACAAATATAGGTTACAAAAAATGATTACAGAATAAATTCAAACACATTTAGAATACATAATAAAATCATTTGACACATAAAACAAGATAAATATTTCAAGAAATATATTCCAAATAATAATAAAAGTAACATCATTATTAAAACAAACAAGGATTTTTTAGCATAAAAATAAATAAGAATTATATAGTATTATTGATACAAAACTTGCCCATCACATCCTCTAGTGTTAATAGTTTCTCATGTATAATCTCTATCTTATAGATAAAATAATATAACCCCTGATAGTCAAATCCAACGGTGTTGTGGCCAATGAACAATGTATTAAGACATATAGTCATACTCTTTATCTTAGTAAATGTAGTTCAGGTGATAAGGTAGTACAATAGTTTCCACCCCCTTTCATGAATTGAGGGGTTAATGTATTTAGCTCCTGAATCAAGAATTAAATTATCTTCGAGAACATAAATGTATTAAAGAATATAATAACTAATTTATTTACCCTAACATTGTTGGTAATGAGATGATTGGGATATGGATTAGGAATTATTTTTCCGGAGAAAATTTACTTGTAGAAGCTTGGATGACACTAATGTCACCAAATTCAGTAATGACATTTATCTCCTACGATGTTATACCATACCCTGGATTGCAATATTGGAAATTATGAGGACATTATTGGAAGTAATGACCTTTTATTTAATTATTAAGGAACTCGACTAAGTAATGTCTACATCTTATGATAATTATTATAATTTTCCCCTTTAAATTATGTTATATATATTTATATATTGACTCTACATATTACTTGTCGTGGTAACATTCAATCCATGATTAAGAATACCTAAGGGACATTCCAATTACAACCTCAAATGGAAGTATTGTAATTGGAATGTTTATATCAACTCACAACAAAATTATATAGAATTGATCACATATCATTGGTTGTCGCGTATTTAGAATCCCTTATAAACTAGGATATTTCACCTCATAAAAACAGTGAAACTGATTCCCAAACATAGATTCCATATAGGGTTTACAATTTGGGACCCCATCAACACTTTTCATAATATTTTCCTCTGGATGATTAATCTGATATGATCATGTGATTGTTGAGTCATTGATACCCATCGCCAATGTGATGGTGGGAGTATTGTAAGGTGTGAAGAAAAAAACGAATGGTTTCCCATAAGGTGATATATAAATTAATGTCCATGAATATGGGATATACACATATAATATATATTAGTGTAGGCCTAAATAATCTTGGGTTCAAGGTTGTGCCTCGGATTATATATTTCAATACACACTAATATGGAGACATTTAAGAGTTTCATAATGTTACAGGTTCTATAAGGTGATTTACCCCACAAAACATTATCAAAAAATTCATAGATTTTCCCCAAATATAGAGAAAAGAGATTCATTATTATACCAAATTAAAACCAATACAACATTAAAAAATTAATTTCACATAGCGTGATATATGCATTTCAAGATGGTAACTATCGTACACTGAGAAACATATAGAGAAACCCATCTAGTTAATGATATGAGCCAACTCCAGACTAATTTTGTTCCATCATAGTATATACATAACATCAATAAAGATATAATACAAACGATTTTGTGGAATTCAAAATTTATGGTTAAGGAAGGATCATTTCATTTTGAATCTAGGTCTTGATATTTATGTAACCAAGTATTTTTTGATCCATGTACTCAAATCGTCATGAAGAGTGGCATGAATTTCCATTATCAACTCCCTTTAAAAATATTCTAAGAGATCCCTTTATATTATATTATTTCTCTTGACCTTTTCCAAAATGCAATATGGAGGATTTAATTAATCAAACATATTCCCTACGATAGGGATCCCATTAATGTCATTGATATCCTAGAGACTAATTCCAACATTTTTGTGCTATAGATGAAACATGTTAGTCACAAAAACCACCAACCGACCATCATAGAGATGATATAATGAACAAATTAGATAAATAAACTATGAAGTAAAGACATCCATTTAATGTACAATAGTTAAAATGATATTTTCATCTCTGAGATAATGTTGGGTAATCTAATAAGACCATGGATATTCCTTGGAGATGTTTCTCCAAGGTTAAAGGACCCATTGAAGCCTTAATACTCTACCATGGATCTGAAATAATTATTTTTTAATCAATAAATATGACATGAATTCATCCTTAATATATATTTTAGTATAAACCTGACGATATGATATTTCTTTAATGGATTAATGGGTAATATCATCATTAAGATAAATATTTACCCTAGATGTACTCTATGTAAAAAAATCTAAATGTCAAAGTGGTATCCATCAGAAAAATGGGTATTAATAGGTAGGATAACCCCATAAAATGGAATTTTATTCCACATTAGAAAATTTATAAAAGGTGGTGAGATATGTCTTGCACTATTTTGATGGAACATCTTGATTTCATTTGGTGATTTGAAATCAAAAACAGCAATAATTTCATTTATGTGGTCACCAATATCTTCATATAAAATGGGATCATATTCTCAGCCATCTGAGTCTTAACATAAAAAAATGATGATTCATTAAAAAAGAAAATACATATGTAATGTGAAATTACTCAATAATAGAATGGTGTAATCTCTAACAATAGCTAAAAATTTGATGAATTCTAATATTTTCTAACCCATATAGTTCTCCCAAACAATGTATATAAATTTGTCTATGTTAAAATATTTATCACACTTGTAGTTTACACAAGTTCCCGAAGTGGTTTTTCCATTTTCATCTTTCATGTCTATCACCCAATAATATCACAATGGGTGGGACCACACACAATATTTGTTCTCAACCTATGCACCTAACATTATGTAACCCCAAAATCTTCCATTATACGATACTAATTGAATAATACAATAGTGTGTGATGTACGCAACACAGAGTTCAAGTGCACCACAACCTATCAAACTAGCCATTTAGAAAGTCGTTAAGAATATTAATAAAAAAATTGAATTTTATATATATCCCATATAATTTTAACCTTCATATATTATGTTTCTTATGCATAATATATGGTAAAATTCAATATTTCATTAAAAAATAAGTATCTTAAAAAAATGCAGGTTTTCCACTATTTAGTAGAAAACCATTTTTAAATATAATATTTGACACTTTTATATCTTAAATTTGATGTAATCAAATTATTCATTAGAATCAGGACATAAAAAGTTAGTTTGGATAAAATTTTCTTGTTATTTTGATAACATTTATATTTTGATGAATAGATAAAGATAATAAATTTTAATTGAAAAGAAATTTTTTAATCAAAATAGTTTATAGTGTTAAGTTATAAATTTGAATTGTTTTGAAATATAATTAGATTATATTTTTTCATTTAATCCAATGCTTTTAATTGGATGTAATTTCACTATTAAATAGGACATAAACACATATCAATCTTTTGATTGTTTTTACTTCCTGAAAACCCGCTTTCTGGTTTTGACAATGGGAATTAATTTTAAATTAATTCATGTAAAATCTATGTATAGAATATGGTAAAAGAGGCATTACTTTTGGTTTCGGAGTATCAAAACTAGATAATGGTGAATTTTTTTATTTTTTTGAAAACATTAAATTTTTCATGAATAGTGAAAAACAATATATTATTGTTTAAAACCCAATTTTTTATTTAAATATTTAATTAATTAATGTAAATTTATTTTAATTAAAAATATGTACATAATAATTATGTTAGATAAATTTAATTAATTCGTGTAATTCTATTATATAGTTAGATGTAAAAAATATTATTGAATATTTTATCTTCTTTTACCCACCCACTAGAAATGTTAAAATATTGGCATAAAACATAATTTTACCACTTCTATAAATTGAATTTATAAAATACTAGATACATGGATGACATAATAATGTTAAATTTGGTTCAATAATATGAATATAATATTTGTTGAATAGTGTGATTTGAATTTAATTTACAACAGTTTAAAGTAAATTGGGTAATAAAAGATAAAAATGATATTATAATTACCCTAAAACATGTCATAATTCTACTGGATAAGTGTATTTTTACCAAAATCAACCTTATTAATAAAATATGATCCTTTTGGTCCACTTGGTTTATATTTGTACATTTATTATTGTTTAATTTAAATAAGAGTTCAAGTGTTAAATTCAAATTTTAATGACAAATACATTTTTAACATACGGTTATACATATGATAATTTTAACTATAAATATTCGTTTTGTATATAAGAATATTTCCAGCATCATGGTTTTTTATTTATAATTTTTAGACTTTAAAACGTTAAATTTATAAATGACACAATGATAATGCAATAATTAACTTATTAATGAATGATTAAAATAATTGATATTATAAATATTAAAATAAATGTAAATAGATATTTTTGATGAATTAGAAAAATGTAGTTTAATATTACTTATTATATTTGATTATATTTATTTTTTTCAAATAAATCATATTTTATGACTTTAAGAAAAACCAAATACTAAATAATTTAAAAATTGTCATAAATGAGTTTTTAAAAGAAATACAATATTATTAAATGATATAATAGCCCTAAAAATATAAGTATCATCCAAAGGACTTATATAATAATAGATATGTCATTAATGAACCACACGGGGTTCTCTTGACATTTTATTTTATGTTTATTAACTATATAATATAAAAAGAAAAGGGGATATGGTAAATGATAAACTATTTAACCAAGAGTTAAATTTAAAATATAAGGTTAATACGGTGACCTAAAACTATCTAAAACCATATTTTTGAGAGGTAATTGACCCAGACCCTCCTTATCCTCAAAATTAATTCTTTTATAGCTATTATTAATCAAATATGATTTTATAGAAATAATAATATTTCAATGTTTTCTTAAAGTGACCCACACCTCTCTTATTAAAGGGTACTCCCCCTTATATAAAAATCACACCTCCTTAAAAATTTGGCTCAGCCATACCCTACTGAAGTATATTTCAAACTTCCCTCACTTCACTCTATAGTCCTTACATTGATCAGAAATCCAAACTAAGGAACCCTTTTGATCAAATCAAAACAAATCACCCGAAGAAGATGTAATTAATTCATCACCTCCTTCAATGATCCTTTCGTCTTCCACTTCCCATTTATTTTTTGATTCCATACCAAAATAAAAAATCCATTATCTTAAGCATACTGAAATGTTATTATATATATGGTCCCACCATATTCATTATTTTATCTATCCAATGAATGACAAAGTCACCACAAATGTGTACGTACCACTTACCGTCTCCACGTCGTGGTGCTGTTTGTTATTCAACAATTAATTATTCTTATGGGTATAATAAATATGTATAATTGATTTAAATAATAAAAATAAACTATAAATTATTCTTTATAAATGATATAACACCAATTACATATGATTTCACTATCAATAGAATGGTATCGTCGCTCGTGCGTACATACGGATTACCATCTCCACTAACGCGATTTGATTAATTTTCCATCGTAACCATTCAAGAATAAATAGCCATTTATGATTAATAAATAATTCTTAAGAAGATAATATTGTTATGGATACAAATAAAATACATACCATCAATAAAAAAATGAATTACATTACAAAATATGTAAAGAAAAATGAATCAATTAACCCCTTAAACAATGATACCGTTGAAATAATATTAACATTGAAATATTAAAATATCATATATGATATCATATTTATGTATATGGTTCTTTTATAATTTAATAAAAATAATTTCACCATTATACAAGATCTTAAAATATCCTCAAATAAGGAAAATTACAAGGTAAGGGGTTTTTATCTCATTGTTATTCCTGTGAGATTGTTGCTATATTTTCCACTATTACATATTGTGCAGTGTATGTACAGCCCATGATTTTATTATTTGTGTAATATAATTTAATTTTTATGTATTTACATCATCATTTTATGATAATTATTTCATGGGTTGTATGTTTTGTATGTTACCAAATCGGTAAGGGAATTTCAAATTCCAATTTCCACTCATTGGGTTTTATGCAAACTTCATTGATTATTTTACTCCAAGATTATGTGTCAAATCACTATTTATTTATTTATGTAGTAACTTACACAACCCTTTGTGTGGGTATACTTTTTATACACATAATAAATCCATTTATAATTTCTAACGTCATTGATATGAACCTGATAAGAGTAATTTTAACTCAATTTCTATTCATCGAGATAAACATCCATGTCTTTTAGTGTTGTTTTTACAAGAGTATTTGTGAATGTAATATGATTGATTTTAACTGAATATCTATTCATATTTAGTGTATTTATATTTTTCACACATAATCATGTCATTGATTTATCATTACACAATCGATATAGTTTTATAAAGGATTTCATCTCAATTTACATTCCATTGATACTTCTTTATTGTTATGTACCAATTTATATTTATTTGGTGTATATATTGTACTTTGATATAGTATATCATTAATCCCTTTACACTCATGATATTATAATGATTTTATTACCTCGAGTACTTTTATTCAAGCGTCTCTCATTTGTTTAGGAACTCAAAAAAAATTATCATATTAAATGTTTTAAAGATTTACAAATCAATGTCTTTGTCAATAATGTCCATGTTTTAAAAATGGTTTTAAGGAATTATTTATATGAACATTAATATTTTAAAATTAAAATTCTTTTTAATAGTTTCAAATTGGTATGTAAAATTTTGATTCAAAAATCTATTGTAAATATCTACTTGATAAATTGTGATAGTTTTAAATGTTTTCAAAAAATGGGAAATATTCTCTAAAATAGTTTTGATGATTATTTTCATCTATGCCAATATCCATCATTATTATCGATCGAGGATAATTTATTATAATAAAATAATCTGATTGTATTGAATGAGTTATGTTTGACTGTGGATGTTCCATTTTTATACCATTCATGGTATGTGGTTAAAATATTTACATTTTTAAGCTAGTTTTATTACGAATATTTAGATTTTGTTTCAACCATTTCATATAAGGAATGAATTAGACTTAGTAACTAACGGGTGGAGCCTGCTATTTCTCTTTGATGCATCTGTAGGTATCATGAAACAAACTAGTATCTTGGCATAAGGCCTTGAAAAAATCTTATATTTATTCATGGCATGAGGCTATGACTATGTGGCTATAATGTTTGGAATTATGCATTCCATCATTATGAAATTGGAGATGGAAATTACATGTGATTATTCCACTAGTAGAATATCCATATTAGTAAGTGAATGGAAGTATTTTATTTATATTTTTTATTTTAGACTGATGTTTATGTATAAAAGCCTTGTATTCTAGTCTTATACATTACCTTAAAAGTTTAATCTTATTTATGAATGTTTCTGCGATATTTTTATCCTTAATGAGTATCTGAGCTCACCCCTTTCTATGTATTATTTTTCCCAGGATGTGAAGAAGTACATTATGATTAGGATACATGAATTGGCTATGGGATATGATTTTGTTCAAAGGGGACACAATGTTGTTTTTCATTTTTTCATGACGTAATGTAAAACAACTGTATATATCTAGTACTTCTATGGATACTAAAGTAATCGGTATTTCTGGACATGATCTCTTAGGATCATGATAATGATATGTAATAATGCACCGTATCTGGGTAACTAGGGTAAGTATTTTGTAGTTGGAATAAGATAAATTTTAGTACAAACAATGGAATCTAGATTTAGAAAAACTTGTATTAATGAACATTACACTATGATTGACATTGGAAATTAGTTTAGAACAACATCCAATAAAATTGGTAATGTAAATATTATGTAGTGTTACCATGAAATAAATCCACATATATATATAAGTAGTTTTATGTGACTCTGTAACAGATGTACCTATTGGAAAATCCTAAAAAAAACAACATTAAGCTAGACTTGAACGAGAACTAGTGCACGACAATGAGCTTTTCTACACTATTGGTTACGAAACTCCTAGGGATATGCATAGGATAATTCACATTTTCTTTACAAAATGATTTGATAAATTTTAATATAATATGAGAATAAATAACCTGGGATAATCCTAAGTGATTTTAGATTGAAAATAATGTTTCATGATATTCTATAAAATATTTTATTTCTATGTCTACTCACATAATGAATTATTGTTCTAGGAAATATATAGATTCCAAGGAAGTCATAGTAACATTGAACAATATTTGCAAGGTTGGCAGGTTGTGTAAATGAGCAATGAAATCGAATGTTTATAGGAATTAAAGATATCATGTTCTTGCCAAATAATTATTCGTAAAATATGACCTACACGATATAAATTAACCAACCCCCAGACTCAACAAAGAAGAGAAATGCGGTGAATGATAAAATCTCCAGTAGTATAGACCATGGAAAAAGGAAAGCTCAATTTCCATCATACTGGAAATATGGAAGGAGACACTCAGGAAATTGTCTCAATGGAAAAAAGAAATTATTTATGAGTGGGAAACAAGACATAATGTAAACAATTGCCAATAAAAATGAATAGGACTATAGAAGAAAATAAAAATGATCCCAAAAATCCATTTACAGTCATTTACCATAAATTTAGGGGACCTAGGAATTACCTAAGTCAATGCACTATTCTATAGGATAACCTCTTAGTCATGGATGAACCTATGTGAAAATAAATGGATTGAGAAATGTTTAAAATTATTATTTCACTTTGCTGATAGGATTCTATTGGATGACTTTTCTCTCATATGTGGAACCCTGTAGTTTGTTATGTGAAAATTCTATTCGAGTAAGAATTATCTTTTCTTTTTTGGATATAGTTATAAATAACATGTTGTGTTTATATTATCCTTGAATTTTAGGCAGTTATAAGTTACTAATATTTGGGATGAAAATAAGAGTTATGTGATAACATTTGTGGTTAAATTATGTTATGTTTATTTTGATAAATTTATCAAATTTTGTTAATGTTATTAAATATATATTTTGAAAATTGACAACACACAGACCATGTGACAACCCGTCACATCAGACAATACTGCAGGAATCGAACCCACAACCAATGTGAAACTGGGATTTATCGCCTACCATTGGACTACGTCAAGTCCCTGGTTAGTGTGAATAATTTTTTTATTTAAATTATTTTATTGATCAATAATAACTTGATATTGGGAACATATGTTTAATCAAATGGATATCCTTAGTATAGGAAAATGATTCGGTGATTAAGTGATTAATGTTATTTTGGAAGACATTCGTTCTATTGGGGACACTAGATGCCTATGGAAAATAGAATACTATGGGATTTTATTTGAGGAGTAATTGTGGGTTTTTATATATGTATTTATTGTAGATATTTAGGGATTTTGGTTATTTATGGAAATGAATAACCTATCATCATGAATATGTGATTAGGATAACTAATTTAATGGATGTGACATTATGAGTAGTCAATGTTATTTTGAGATAAATTTATTTGTGGAAGAATATGTAATCAAATTCTTTAGAGTTTTGTGTTTTTATCATATCTTGGATTATATTGAAGGATTTTTAGGACAATTGTTTATTGAATGCTATTTATTGAACATCAGATATTGTTTGTTTAATTTAATAAATTAGTATTTATATTTCATTCTCTAAAGGATTATTCATTTTGGGGATCACATAACCTTGTACTAATAATTTAGGTATTGGTTAATCTCTAATGACAAGGGAAATATATAGTTTATATTTTTGGATTATGTGATTCCATATAAGTTTATTATAGCGCTTCAGGTGGGACCAAGTCATCTTCAATAATCATCATTTGGATTGAAAGATGAGTTTGTGGTGTAAATTAGTTAATGGATGGAACTTTAATTGTCATGTTTTTTTCATTCAATGAATAAATTAATTCTTAAACATTAGGGAAATGATCTTAAACCAAAAAATGTATTATCCTAATACCTTATGTTATTCATTATTTATTTTTGACTTTGAGTCCCTCCATTTTTCATTCAGTTGTCTGTGATTGTTGAACTCAATCACTCTCTATAAATTTTTACATTTTTACTCGAATTATAATTGCAACCGATGTACTCATATTCAAAATCATAATTTGAATGTGTATTTTTCATTTCCCTTTCCCACTTATTAAGACTAAATTTTATTAAACCTATTTCTGATGTGGGTTTTCCACAATGTCTTTTTCTATTTTATTTATCCATAATTTTTTTGAACTACATAATTTTGTGAAGACCAAATTTATTGAAGGAGATAAGAATGTAACACCCCAAGAATCCACAGTACAATTATCATTAAATAATACAATTGAGTGTGTTGTACGCAACACCGAGTTCAAGCGCACCACAACCTATCAAACTAATTATATTTAAAGTCATTATGAGTTTTAATAACAAAATTTTAAATTTTATATATATCCCATATAATTTTAACATTCATATTTAGTGTTTCTTACACATAACATATTTACAAATTCAATTTTTCATATAAACGAATTATTTTTAAAAAAATGAAGTTCTTCCACCATTTAATGGAGAACCCTTTCTAAATAGAATATTCAAAACTTTTATATATTTTATTTGACGAAATTAAATTCTTCATTAAAATAGGGGAAAAAATTGAAATTTTTTTGGTGTTTTTCTGATGACCTTAATATTTTTTTGAATAGTGAAGATACTAAAATTTAATTAAAAATAACTTTTTTTTAAAAAATAACATATATTGTTAAATTATAAATTTGAATGGTTATGATGTTTAATTAGATTATATTTTTATCATTTAATCTAATGTTGGTCATTTTATGTAATTTCACTTTTAAACTGGATATAAACAGAAGTCAATCTTTTGATTGTTTTGACTTCTCAAAAACCTGCTTTTTGGTTTTGACAGAAGAAATTAATTTTCAATTAATTAATGAAAGTTATGTGTATTTAATTTGGTATAATAGTCATCATTTTTGGATTTGGAATATCAAAATTATATTAGAGTGATGTTTTGGTATTTTTATGAAAATATTCATTTTTTGTCGAATATTAAATAAAATATGTGTTATTGTTTAAAAACTAACTTTTTATTTAAATAATTATTTATTTTATTAAAAAAAAATTTAGGTCAAAAAAGATACTTAATACCTATATTGGTTTAATTTAATTCATTAGAGTCATTTTATAATAAAAGTCGATGTATAAAATTTTACTGAATTTTTAACGTCTTTCACACACCTTCTATGAATGTTAGCAAATTTGCATAAAACATAATTTTACAGCTTTTGTGAAAAGAATTTAAAAAATTTGAGAGAAAAATTTGACATCAGTAAATAAAATTATGTTCAATAAGATAAAAATAATATCTGTTGAATATTAACTTTTAAATTTTATTTACCATTGTTAAAATTAAATATGGTAATTAAAAGAATAAATGATATTATAATTACCCTAACACATGTCATAATTCTATTGTATAAGTTAATTTCGACCAAAATCAACCTTAGGAATAAAATATGTTCATTTTGGTCCAATTCGTTTAGATTAAGACATTTATTATAATCTTATTTAAATAATATTTAAAAGTGATAAATTCAAATTTTAATAACTAAAAAAAAATTATATAGAGTTTTACAAAAGATAATTTTGACTATAAATATTAATTATAAATCATCTAATATTTTCTAGATCGTGGTATTTTATTTATTATTTTTAGACATTAAATATCTTAATTTATTTATGACACAATGATGATGGAGTAATTACCTTATTAATGAAATATAAATATAATTGATATGATAAATATTAAAATAAATGTTAAATGAGTCTTTTGATTCATTAAAAATTACTAGGTTAATATTACATGTTAGGGTTGATTCAGTTATTTTTAACAAATCATATTTTTTTGACTTTCACAAAAACCAACAACAAAATAATGTCAAAATTAACATAAATGAGCTTTTAAAAAATAATTATATTATTAAATGATATAATAGTCTTAAAAATATATGGGTCAGCCAAAAGACTTATATAATAATAGATATGTAATTAATGAATCAATGGGGGTACTGTTGAGAATTTATAGTTATTATATTTATCATATAATATAAAAAAACAAGGATACATGGTAAATGATAAACTATTTAACCTAGAGTTAAATCTAAAAGATATGGTTAATATTGTGACATAACCTTTATAAAACAACTTTTTTGAGAGTTTTTTGAAATGTCCCCACTTTATCCAAAAATTATATCATTTTGGAGCAATTATAAACATAATATGATGGTATTATAAAATAATATTTCAAGGTTTTTTTAAGGTGACCCTCACCTCTATTATATAAAGGTACTTCTCCTTCTCTCCAAATCACACCTCCAATGCCATTTGTCTCGGCCAAACCCTACTAAAATATCATCCCAACTACCCTTAATTCAACCAAGAGGATTTAATTTCATTATAAATCCAACATAAGGATCCCTTTTGATCAAATCAAAAGGAATCACTTGAAGAATAGATAATTATTTCATCACATCTTTCAATGTACTTTTATTCTTCCAATTCTTCTTTATTTGTTGTGTGAACAACAAAATATTAAATATTGTACCTTATACAAACTGATATTTTATTATAAATATGTTACAACTATATTCATTATTTGATCCATCCAATAAATGAAAAATTCACAATACGTGCGTACGTATTAATTAACATCTCCATGTCATGGTGTAGTTTCTTATTCAACACTTAATTATTTTAAGGGGTATAAAAATTAGTATAATTGATGTAAAAAATAAATATAACATGTTACTGATTATTTATATATGATATAACATCTAATTACAAACAATTTCACCACTAATAAAATGGTATTGTCTCCTGTGCATACGTATGGATTATCGTCTCCAAGAATGTGATGAGATTCATTCCACATAGTAACCATTCATGAAAAAATATCTATTTTTGATTAAAATAAAAATTTAACAACATAATATCATTCTGTATGTAAATAAAATACATTATATCCATTACAAACATGAATTTTGTAATAAAACATATAATTAAAAATGAATCATTTATCACCAGAAACAATTATACAACTGAAATATTATTAAAAATGTAATATTTAAAGATAATATATGATATCTAATTTATTTGTATGTTTCTTTTATAATTTAATAACAATTATTTCTCCATTATAGAGGGGTTTAACATACACTCAACTGAGAAAAACAACAAGGTAAGGGGTTTTCATCTCACTTTTATTGCTGTGAGATTCATGCTATATTTTCCACTATTACCTTTTGTGGCATATATGTACACCCCATTATTGTATTATTTGGGTAATATACATTAATTTATCGGTATTTACATAATCATTTTATTATCATTCTTTCATAACGTGTATGCTTTTTTATGTTACCAAATCAGTACCAGAATTTCAGATTTCAATTTCCACTCACTGTGTTTTAAGCTCACTTCAGTGATTATTTTACTCAAATATTATGTTTGAAATACCTATTTATTTACTTATTTAGTAATTTACATGACCATTTGTGAAGATATAATTTTTATAAAAATAATAAATTCATTGATAAATTCTCAAGTCATCTATTTGAACTTGATAAGAGTAATTTTTACTCAATTGCTATTCTTTGTGTTAAACATCCATTAATTCGTTTTGTTTTTACAAGAATATATGTGAATGTCCTCTTATTTATTTACACTAAATAACCAATAATATTGAGTATATTTATATAATTCACACATAATTATGTATTTGATTTATCCTTATCCTAAGAGTACATTCTTTATATAGGATTTAATCTCTATTTACATTTCATTGAGACATTTTTGTTGTTATGTGCCAATTCACATTTATATATGGTATATATTTTAATTTGACATAGTATATTATGAATACCTTTATTATAATGAAATTATAACAATTTTATTAACTGAATTATTTGTTTTCAATCGTCTCTATTTTGGTTAGGAACACTAACTAAAATATCATTTTAAATGTTTTGACGAGTTATTCTTTGAAATCATTCTCAATAATGTACATGTTTTAAAAATGGTTTCAAGGATTTATTTATATGGAAATTAATGTTTAAAGTTTAATATTCCTTTTAAAAATTTCAATGGTGTAAGGGAAACATGGATTCAAAAATCTATTTTAAATGGATTCTTGATAAATTGTGACACTTTTAAATGTTTTTAATAAAATGGGGATATTTCTATCAAATAGTTTTGATGAATATTTTCATCTATGTCAATATCCTTAATTATTCTTGATTAAGTTTAATTTATTATTATAAAATCATCCATATTGTATTGAATGAGTTATTTTTAACTGTGGATGTGCTATTTTTATACCATTCATGGATTGTGGTTATAATATTGACATATCGTATGCTGGTTTCAATACGAATGTTTTGATTATCTTCCAGCCTTTTCATACGAGGAATGAATTGGAATTAGTAACTGACGGGTGGAGCTTGCTATATCTCCTTGATGCATCAATAGGTCTCTTGAGACAAACTAGTTTCTTGGCACAAGGCCATGAAAAAATATTATTTGTATTCTTAGCCTGAGGCCTTGACTATGTTGTTATATTGTCTGCCATTATTAATTAAATAATTATGAAATTGTATATTGATATTGCATTTGATTATTCAAATAGTAGAATATCCATGTGAATAAGTAAATTGTATTATTGGATTTATATTTTCCATATTATGTTTATGTTTATGTTTAAAAGGATTATGTTTTAGTATTATACATTTCCTTAAATGATAACGCTAAATTAGGAAATATTCTACTATATTGTTATCCTTACTAAGCATCTGAGCTCACCCCTTTCTATGTATTATTTTTCACAATATGGAAATAAGTATATCATGACTAAATGATAGGAATAAGATAAGGGATATGAGTGTGTTCAAAGGGGACACAATGTTGTTTTCCTTTATTTCATGATGCAATGTAAAACTTATTTATGTATCTAGTACTTCCAAGTCAACTAAACAAATTTGTATTTCGAGACTAGTTCTCTTTTGATCATGCTAATGATATGTAATAATGGACCTACTCTGGGAAAATAGCATCAGGGCACTACACATTGCTTCCCTAAATACCGGGTACAAAACCCGATGTAGTACATACCTTGAGTGAGCAATGATAGAAAGAGAACCGAGATCACTACAAATAATATCCTTTGAATAAAAATGACTAGAAAGATGATGGGTTCTCATACCCCTAAACATGAAGATACATGTGATGACAAGACAATCCATTCATATAGGTAGCATCCATTAATGATTTTTGAATATCACTACCATGAGTTAACCACATAAGAAGACGATAATAATCCTATTAGATATATTAATTCATGTTAGTGTCTCTCTTAACCCCAGATTAAATCATACATGTTCCAATCAGATCTAATCATGATAGGGGGGATTAGTTATTATTTTCCTTACAGTAAAAGGAGGAAGCCTGTGAAGAAGGAATGCCTCAGAGACATAAATTAAAAACACCATGGATAAAGAAAACATAAACAGCACTATGTCCCTTAGATTTCACAAAAGATGACCCCTTTCATAACACCTACATGGCAATGAAACACACAAAAGGATTTCCTAAATGAATCACTAGTGTGAGTTTATACCTTTTCCTAGGGTCTCATGTATTCCTATAAATAGAACCCATGTGCCCACTGTTTACACATTTTTGAATATAAAGAGACATCCTAAAGCTCTTCTCACACTAGTTTCTCACCCAAATCCTTAAATTCCCCTAGGATTATTATTCAATCAATTAATAGGGGAGTTAAAAAATATAGAGGTCATTTTATTTCCTAATGGATTAAAACATCAATAAGGATTATGAGGAACATCTTTCTCCAAAGTCTAGTAACACTAAGATGAAAGACCCATAACCAAATGAACATCTTTTCACCCATCATCTAAATTGAACCATGGAAACCTCCTATAATTTTGTTGGTGCTTCCCTCAAATATTATTTCATCGAGAAACACTGTTTTTAGGCATCACCATTTTGAATTCTTCATCACTTCACCCAAATAATCACTTGGGAAAAATATTTATCACTTATCACTAACGTCACCTGGGTGAAGCCTTCACCACTTCACCCCTCGATCACATGGATGAAGTTTTTGTCACTTCACCTTAGCATCACCATGGTATATCTTTCATCACTTTGATGTATCTTCACAGGGACAAAGGATTTCAACATTCCCTCGTATTACATGTTATAGGTATGCATCTAAATTTTTAGTAGGTAAATTCATATCCTAATAGTATAATACTGATGAACCATGAACACCATGGATTCAATTTTAGTTTATACCTTAATCTAATTTTCTTATTTGGGCCTTCAATTATTAAGGCCACCTCAAATCCATTTAATGGGTGAAATCAAAATATGCACACCAGTGTGATCCTCTTCTGATTATTAATTCCTTTGACACAGGGTGTCACTTGTATGTCTCCACCAATATATATAATCACTTGAGGTTTTAAAAACATATATTTACTTGATAATGAGGTTTAAAATCCTAAATATCTTTCTGAGAATCCCCTTGGAATAACAATTAAAACATGGTTAACCTAGATCGGAGCTTGATCGTCCTGGGTGCTTGATGTACAATTAAATATATGTGGGGGGAAATACAAAAAATTTATAATAATCCCTCCATATACCAATTCATTCCAAAAACTAGGTTTAAGACTCCTATGTATTTCTTAAATGGGGTGACCTTCACTCCTTCAATTTTATAATTTCATATGTACAATATATTTGTCAACCCTAATGGTATAACTATTAATAGTGAGAGCCTAATATCTTTCTATCCACCACTACAATGTGGGAGGAGGAAATAAATCCTAGATTAAGCCCATAACCTTTAATACATGATGTAATATTCCTAAAACGTCTCATATCTCATCTTCCATATATCAGAAAATGAGGAATATATTCCAATTAAGGGATTAATTTTCAGGTATAAGTCCTATAAAAATCTAATTAAGGTTTTACCTAATCATCCACCATCTCTTATTTCTCTCACCAAGAACAAATCATGTGGGGTTAGAGATATATGATGAATAATCCATCATTATGTTTAAAATTTCTCCTTGTTGGTCCTCTTTATTATATCTAACTGTCTGTAACCATGTTATCCCTCAAAACGGTCCATATTCCCACAGAGACACTTCTTTAGTTGTTCATATTTCCAATGAAGAATTTTAGGGTAGCCTCATATTAATAACCCCCACTCAATACTAAATTATCACACCTCATATGATAATATTTTCTTCAACATCAGAATTATGCATACTCTGATTCCTACCTTCAAATGATATTTAGGGCACCACTCAAAGAATCGATCCTCGTAAACAATATATAAATTCCCCCATGTATACATCTTTTTACAACCCCATAGATTAAAATTAAATAACATGGACAATGTCCTTGTAACATTATGTTAATCTTTATGACTATATCCTTACCACATGATGTCAAAATTGGATGTTACAGTCTTGAAATATTAACTTAAAAATGTTATTTGAACTGTGTGGGATTTGATTCTTTTTGTTTTGGGACATATAGGATGCCTCTACATGGTTCAAACCCAACTTCATATTTATTCTGTTCATCTCTATTATGGTCTTATTCTTTATGGACCATCGTTCTCTCCAGCCATATTCTTCGTAATATAATTTCCCAAATAATAGGTCTATATTCCCTCTGGGTCTCGTGATGTTACTCTCATTAGTCCATATTCACTGCGAAACATGTCTTCACAATGAGATATTTCTAATGATACCAACTTATCAATGTAGGGAAATATTTAATTCACTTTTATCTAGAACGGGGTTTTCATGTAATAATTCCATACAAATGATTTAAAGGAAAATATCACCTAGTAGCCCTTACCACATGATATAAAAAATCATGGATCAATCCCTATTGCATGACCTTCAAAAAGTAAAAAACATCAAGTTATGTATAGCTAAACCCTGTGTGTTCTGATTCCATTTACAGGGATACATAAGTATTCCATTAATGGACTTGATCTAAACACCATAAGCACCAACCACCGTTATAGTTGGAGATGAACACTTGTGTGTCCACTGTGGGGAAGTAAAATATAGTGACTGATAAAACAACATCACTAAGTAAAAATAAGATAATTAGGGGGAAACTATAAAAAAAATGGAATCATCAATGGATATATTATGCTACATACATATTTTCATGTTGATAATAGAACTGTAATGTGTTAGTACATTAACGTAATCATACGCAAATAAGACATTACTAATGTTGTGGTAACTATCCTTGTATCATGCTTCTTGAATGATTCATGAACATTAATTATAATCATAATAGAGTCCTGGATTAAAAAATTATTCCCCCAATAGAGTGTGAGGAGCCTAACCTCACATAATCATGAACAGTGTGAGTTCCTAAGGTCCATGGGTAAGACACCTCTATGACCACCTGCCTTTATAATGAATGACCTTTTTTATGTATGTAATAGTTGTTGGGTTATTCGAGTTCCCTGAATAAACCTATTTTGAAACCATCTGAGACTATAGCTGTGAACTGACATAAGGATTTTGTTGCCAAACATATCACCTAACAAACAAGTGCTCCAAGACACATCATAATAGGTTAAACATATATCTAACAGTATAATTTCATTCTATTTTAGTTTTGGTTACTTTCAATGAAGGTCAAATTGATGATGATCATGTTTTTAATATTCTTAATGAATGACAGGTGTATTATTAAATAATGAGTTTATCAATAATTTCAGAATATTATAAAAAAAATTATTTATATCATTTTATATCATTAATTACATTCTCATATTCATCCATGATATAAATTCATATAATTTTTCAAGTACTTGGTTAAACCAACCTAATCATGAACGTACCTTGATCAATGGATGGTTATGTGTTGTTTTTGTTGTAATAACATTATAACATGGTTAGAAAGATCTTATATTTTTATTTGTGTCATATATCATAATTTAAAGGAAACATGGTAAGAATTATAATATAAAAATATATTAAATAATTTGAATAACAATATTTCTCTTTTAGTATGCATGTTTTGGACTATAGAACTAATGATGATCATTTTCGGATCATATCATTAATAGGTTCCCCAATTCCTCATACAAGAATAATATTGATATTATATAAATAATATTTATCAATTAATAACATTCTTGGGAACATCCATGAAAGCTATGGTAATAAAACTAACACATTGATTTATGTAGGTGGTCGTCCTCACATACCCATGAATCACGTTTTCGTTTTTCACAAGCGAAGTGGAATATATTGTTAATGGTTATTAACATAGTTTAAAAACATTAATTATATAACCTGAAACTATTTATTTATATATCTATTAGAAAATTATAAATTTAAATGTAATATAGAAATGAAATAATTTAGTAAAAACGATTACTCATGTTGAGAACATTGAAATTTTCTAGGTGGATCCCTTAGAAATAGAGAGATTAGGATAACATATTGTTAAGAGAAGATAATATAAGAAATATTAGAATAATGTAGAAGGAATAAATCATAGGTTTTTTAGAGGAATCTAATATTTATTAATGGTATTTAAGGCTTTATCATATACAATTTTATAAGTGAAAATGGTTGGAATATTTTGTAAATATATATAACATTTTAATAACGGGAAGTCACTCGCAAGGAAAGTCGATAAATATTGATAAATATCTTATTCAGAAAGAGGTATGGTCATTAAACCCTTATATTTAATTTTACACAAGTTCAAAATATTATTTCAATTCATGTACATTTGATCTTATTCTTTTATCATTTTACCTCTTACCATTAAATCTAGTTTTTAACATAGTAATATATCATTTATTACTAAATTTAAAATATTACTTATTAATTCATTTTATGTTAATTGTTCAAAAATTTAAAATCCAGTTTTTTAAAATAATTTATAAATGTGAAATAAATTAATATTACAATAACCAATGAATATTTTATTAAAAATTGTTTCATGAGAAAAAAAAATACACTTGTAATAAAATATAAATTATATATTTATAGACATCAATACATGATATTTATGTATCTAAATAATCTATAAAATCCAAATTTCTTTTATAAAACATTAAAAACATTCTAGGTCATTCTTATATACTAATAATGTCACTATATTATGTTATTTTTAAAAATTATATATTTAACTATTTAACATAAAATAAATATTTTCATAAAAATTAAAAAAACTTATCTAAAAAAATATTACTCTAATTGATCCGAATACAATATTCTTTTCTAAATTTAATGTTAAAAAATATAAAAAATTTCCTTTAAAAAAATAATTATAATATATAATAAAAAAAAATTATAAGGAAAATGAATTTTCTAGAAAAATATTTATTTGTATTATTTCATGTCATTTAATAATAACTGTTAAATTTTATTAATATAAATATATTTTTACAATAACTATTCAAAAGATTTATATGATGTAAAAATATATTTTATTCAATATATTTATAAAAGATACAATTTAGTACTAAAAATTATATTATTAGTCATTTAGAATATACTAAATGTATGTGATTCATATTAAAAGTTCCCTTAATTTTAATTCTATAAATATTTCTTAAAGCAGCCACTCTTATTAATTATAACTATTCAAAATCTCAGTTTTAATAGTCATACATACAAATTTATATTTTATATGAATATTTAATTGTTTTATTTATGTTCGATGTTTTATATTGAGTGAGTTATCAAACACATTGAGTTATTTAAATGTAATCATTTATTAAAAACAATCGGGGATGCATTTTATGTATTTGTAATAATTTACGATGTAAATAGACATCGTTAAGGAACAAAAATATTAGGAAAATTGATAGTGATATATTTTTAATATACTCTGTAGTAATAAATCATGTATTGAGCATTCAATTAATTGTATACGGCTAATATCTTACATGATGCATACTACCTCACAAAAAAATGAAATGTATTCTATTTTTTGGAAAAAATTTCATTATTTAGTCTGTATGCATTATAAATTTCAAAGACCCAAAATAATGTAAATGATACTGAGAACAATCTCCCAGAACATGAAATAATGTCACAACTATTTAATAATCCATTGCTCCTAATAGAAAAATTCTCAAAATAAAAACAAATCAATGATCAAACACTATATCCATAAAAAATTTAATGATATATCCAATACACTACCAGTTTTTGTGGTTGGATGGAGAACAAAAAAAATCAATTCAAATTTGGTCAAGCCAATAAACACACTGGCTAACTAAAATTTACTTGCCAAAAATGAAATGTGTTCAAATAAAAAACATTCTAATGGAAACCTTGATGATTAATATAAATTGTATCACTCTAAAAAACCATATATAAACGCATAGAAACCTTATATAATGTCAAAAAAAATCCCATGATTCCTAAGGAAATCCAAAACTCCATTAACAACAATAAAATATAATCTCTTTTACAACCATAATCAAATATTGGTCTAAATAGGTCACATTGATTGTCACATAGGCCACATGACACTGCCTACCTTCATCATCAAAGATCCCATCTACATTAGTGCCAGAGAACACACATTAAACCAGTTAGCACAACCACATTGAACAAGGAAAATATCAAACTAAAAAAATTCAATGACCACTCGTAGAAAAATAGAGAAGAAATGAAGAGAAATATAAATAGACAAACAACAATATCATCTCACCCTGAATTGTCACAGGGGAAGAAATCTTATAGATAAATAAGAAAAAATCCCAAGCCCCATCAGTCAAAAACAAATTCATCATTCCTTTAATAATACCTCCATGAATAATACCAATAAAAAAAATATGTAAATGGGGACTTAATACAACCATACCATATCTAAAACATTACCTTCCTAAATAAAAAACACTAATAAGTCATCTTTTACTATATGAAATGATACAAGTAAATTAAACAAAAACTAAAAGAAAAAACCCAATTTGAGGAAACAACAACAAGGGAACCCTAACAGAAAATTGAAGTAAAAAATAAATCATTCGAGAAAAAATACCACAAATAGTAATTTTGATGTTTTATGTGATAAATCTCCCTTGTCCCAAAAAATGAAAACATACAAATAAAATAAAAAAGGTTTTCAAATCCTATTAATCTCCAATTCAATGGACTCATATTATATTGACAAAAAATAGGGGACCATCTGAAAAACCAAATAAAGGATCCAAAAATACCATCATTAGATTTTCACAATCTATTTTTCCAAGGACCCTTTATACATTACTATTTAAAAAATTAAAAAATGTTGTATCACAGAAAATATATTTGATGAAATTTTTAGTATGTAGTTCCTCAACAATCACATAAATATGTTTCAAGTAGGTAGTCAGTATAAGAAAAATGAAATGTATAATCTGATAGAAATGAGGAATCTCGTAATCAAAGAAAAATGATTCGGAATAACCATTGTGAAAAAACAATAAATGACGGATCATGAAAAAATAATCACAATGTGGGAAAAGAGGGTGTGAACACATAGAAATTTACATTCTCTAGTGATAGGATGAGGCCTTTATTGAGACAATCTATATTACACTGAGCATTTAAATCCAATAAAAATTCCACCCACATTGCAAAAAATGTTAGAAAACCCAAAACACTGAAGAAACATGTATGAAAATCCCCATGTATAATTTATGAGAGGTAATAAACTAAAAAACCAGTTACTAGATCAATCTTAGTCACATCATTTTATGTTTCATTCATTGTTTTCAACATGAATCAATAAATACAATTGAATGATACATATAGGAAATGATATAAATTCAAGAGGATGATACACATTTTATTTTATAGTAACATATAATGGAAGTTAAAATATATGGTTTTCCTATTAGTGGATAAAAAATAACATCCTTATATGTTTAGGAACAACAAGTATTTATATATTTAGAAGAAGACTCAATGCATCTAATCCAATTACATGTGATAAATATATATCATTTGGGTCATATATATATGAAAAATGTTAATTGGATGAAATTTTGTTAATATTACATTCATACTATCATATGTTTCTCATTATTAATTTGAACTCTTATAAGCTTTTTGTTCTATATGTAACATAAATATATTTTCATATATATTATTAAAAGAACTTTTTCAAATATCATTGTAATAATAAATCATGTATATATATAAATTTATATATGACATGGTTATTGAAAAGTATAAGTTGAATTTGTGTCTACGGAAATCACTCTCACAAAACTCCCACGTACTTTAGATCTGACTATGAACTACACTCAACTTATAAGCTCTCACATAAATAATAATGCTTCATGTAAGTTATGGATCTATTCATCGGTATTTATGTAGATACTATGATTACATTAATTTTACATCCTTAAATAAAACCACTAATGATTTTATATTCATAAAGTATACACCTCCTTCCCCTATCAAAACCTCAATTTCATGGTCTTTTTCATTGTTACAATATTATTAAAATATATATAATTATAATTAAATACATTCCTAAAATACCATGATCTGGGATAAAATAAAATATTTAAAAAACATTTATAAATATTTCAGAATCCAAATTATAGATATATTTTATCAAATATGATTCCACTAACTTTAATTATAATATTTATCTGATATTATATGCCTAATTGTGAGGCAGGATCAATCTATTCACTTTGATGGATTGGTTTTTCCCCTTTGATAATTAAACCGCCTCTATCTTTAGGTAATTGTAATATATCAATTATATGACTTATTTACTAATAAATAGTTATATCATTATCTTGGTGTAGTTGTATTGATTTTATTTATACATGATCATCATTATCTATGCATATAAAATATCAAATCAAGTAACTCTAATGGAAAATATAATATATTCCATAACTAAGGAATATTTTAGTATCCTAGGATTCATATATAATTATATTAAAATTTTCTTTATGAAAATTTAGTACATTATAAAAACACATGCCTCAGGACAGTAATAGTTTAGTGCCTTAGGAAACATCGAAACACAAACAACTAATTCATAAATAAACTAAATCATCTCCCACTATGATCATTAGTACAAGAACACTTCCTAAACATATAATATTTAATACATTTTTTAATAACATGGGGAAAGGAAACATAATAAAATATGATCTTATATTGTTAGTAAGAGTTAATAAGGGATATAGATAACCACAATTGTTATATTCGGGTATTAGAACATGTGAAAACCCTATCAAAACCATAAAATTATTATCATATATCATAAGCAAGAGTCAGGGAATAAATATATTCAGTTTATAAGACATAAATCATAATGGAATCAATGAACATAAGTCATGAGATCTTAACATTTGCAGAAGACAATGATTTTTGGTACATACAAAATCAAACAATATCTTCATTCAAGGCTTCCCACCAAGACATTTATCACATATGTGGCTTGAGATAACGTTTCATGCATCATATTTGTGCATGTGATAAACCCTCATGTTCCCTCATTTTTTCATGGGATTACCCCACATTTACCCTCTTTTGGGATTTGAATAACCAATTATGTACCCTATTAGGCCATGTCCCAACCACATGTCTACCATTTTAGATCATGTTACATTAATCATTGCCCAATGGACTTTAGAGAGATATATGTATCACCCTTCACATGGTGAAAATCATGTAAACATATTCCAAAATATCATATTAAATTCATCATATCCAAACCCATGAAAATTAATGGGTGTCAAAATAACTTATTTGTTTCATCATAGCATACCTTTTGGAAAATGAATAATTATTTATAATAATTTTATCATTTTATAACATGGATTATAGAAACAGGTTTTATAAACATATTTTTATAATCAACATAAAACATTTATATAGAGAATATTATTTTTTTTACTAGGATAATATCCCATGTAAATTATATTTATCATTAAAGGATATCGTATTATATGAATATTTTTTTAAAATATCACATAAAACATTTTTTTGAGGAAAATATATTTTTCACTTTAAAAAATAGTTTTTTAAACAGAAGTTGTTTTCAAGAACATATTATTTAAAAATTAAATTTAAAGATCATATAAAACATTACAGAGGAAAATCTCTTTTCCATTTGAAAAAAAATAAACCTTTTAAAAAAAATTCTTAAAAACATGTTTTATGATAAAAAAGGGGGTTTGATCCAATAGAAAATAAATATATTCTCTCTTAAAAAAATTATTTTGAAATATTGGGTGTTGAAAGAAATGAATATGAAGGAAAACCATGTTATATCATTACATAACCAATGGAGAATAAAATTTATGACCATTATTATACGGTTTATCATAGTATTTAAATATATCAAATAGAATAATAAATTTTCTTGGTTGACAATGAGATCGTAACATAAAATCTTTACCACTATAGTAACATTGAAACACACACAACATGATAGTGATATCGTAAAATGGATATATAAATTCCTATAATATTTTGTATAATAATCATAAAATAAATTCATAATAAGTAAATACACAACATAAATGAAATAGGTGTTGAATATTCAATATGTCTCATGTAAGTAAAATGTGAGATAGAAATCACTTATCGCTTTAATAATATTTTTAATCATATGATCTACAAATTTATGAAATAAAATGAAACATTAAATATCAATAAAAGTGTTATATTAATGATATTAAATCTCAAAGGGGTATTATATACCCCACAAAGAATAAATTAGTGGTGGATTTTTATATGTCTCCTAGAAATAAAATTGATACTAGAAACTCATTAGCATAAGTCACATCATTCTTCACACACATTTGAAAATACTATATAATAAAGAATATGTTATTCTAATTATATTATATAACCATAATAATATGAATAATACCATATATGACTTACTTATGACCATTTATTACATTTTTATTAACATGTCCTTGTTAAAATCATGTTTTTGGAAAAGATCTCAATGAATTTGTTTATGTTTTGATTTGTTATTTTTAGAAATCATTCATATATTATGGTTACGTAGTATAAATAATAATAATAATGAAATAATTAATCTATTTATAGATATATTATAATATTAATACTAATAATTAATTATTTTTTTAGTAATTAAGTACATTACGATCATGGATACTGTTAGTTGAATATATGCATGAGTAACGTTTCCATTTTTCAATGATCATTTTTGAAATGAGGTAAGTAATATTTTTTATTTACGGAATAATTTTAATATCAAAAATTCCATTAATATTTCATTAAATAGTATTATAAATATCATCAATTTGAAATGTTTTAGAAATGAGAGAGTCACATCGTTTTTTGAATGAGGTGTTCCACACATACAAGAATGAAGTTATTATATTTCTCTGAGTGAAATGGTAAGAAAAGATATGATATATTATCTTTTAAGAAAGATAAATATGCAATTAATTTCATAATTATTTCATTAAATTACATATATTCATTAAAATTAACGTTATTATTCTTCATTTAAATATTTAGTGAAAATGAATAACATCACTTTATGAGGCGGTAGTACCCTATATACATGAGCAACATTGTCATATCCCCTACAGAATAGAAATTATAGCGGTATATATGATATAATGACTATATAGGTATAATTATGTTATAAATATAATATATATATATATATATATATATTTGATTTATAACCATCATTAGAGATAATCATGAGATGTGGTAATGGAAAAATGAATGGCATCAGTTCAAGAGGTGGTAGTCTACCGTACACACGAGTATTGATTTCATAACCAATTTTATGGAAGTAAAGATGGTTTTAGGACATTATATTAATATAAAAATATTTAATTATATGTATTTTACATATTTAAAAATAAAAGTATTGTTTAATATGAATATATGGATGTCGAGGATGAAATGAAATAAAAAATTTTTTTGAATAAAGTTAGGTCTCCTTGAGTAACCACATTCTGTTTACACCAAATTCCTATCTAGGTTTTCATTATTACAAAAATAAGTTATATATAATTACATTATGGAATTATGGAATATATTTTAGTGGTTATTGGTTAACTAAAAAGGTTTTAAGGTGTGAAAAGGGTAGAGAGGGGCTAGCCTTTTAATAGTAAAGTGATTGACATACCTTTAATTTTTAAATGAAAAACGTATACCCACATTTCTCAAATAATGAAAAGAACAAAAATATATTATTATAGATCCTTAGAAAATATATTTTTTACATATGGAAAAAAAAATTATATTTTATAATTTTTTTGGTCATTTTAACCCATATCGTCTTAGTTTAACCCCCTATAAACTCATTTTACCTTAATATTGGTAATTAATTTTCATTGTTTTCACGACTCATTAAGGTGAAAAATTATGTTTACCTTCTTATATAGTATAAATTTTTATGATTCAAAATTTATAATCAATTTTTACAAATTCGATTCACAAAATAAGAAAATGTTACTTTAAAATTAGTTTTACAGATGTGATGAGAAAATAGGTTTTCAACGTGAAAATGTTCAAAAGTTTACAAAGATTTTATATCAAATTTGAAATGAAAATATATTCCAATGGAATAAATTAGATTAATATATATATATATATATATAATTAAACTAATTTTACATTAAATATAATTTTAAATATAATATTAATTAATAAATAATCTAAACTAAAAGACAGTTTTTAATTAAAATTTTACAATTTTCACTATTTAGTTTAAAAAATTAATCTTTTTTTAAAATAATGAGAAAAATACATAAGATAATTATGATTTTATGATTTAAAAAATAAATTTTAATTTTCAAAGTAATTTTTTCAAAATGATAAAATAAAAAATTAAAATAAGTACACTCAAAAAGAGACAAACTGCTTTATAGAAAAATATAGTTCTTAAGAGCAAAATTTGATCTATTATAATCTTCTATCTATATGAATAATGTTATGAATTTTAATTAGTTATTTGAATACATAATATTTAAATTATATTTAAATACTACACAAAAAAGTTATTTTTTAATTTAATAAGGTAAAAAGTGATTGTTTATTTAAAAATAGTTATTTTCAAAAAGATAGCCTTTATTTCAAAATAGTTTTCTAGTTTTATTTTTAATTATTTTATCACTGTTTCTGAGGATTTCGTCGGGTTGTGCGCTTCTATCTGCTTGAGTACGAAAGTCGTGGTTTTTTTATCGCATTCTAGCATTCTAAAGGTGGGTGGCATCTGTTCCTTGTTCAGGAACATTTGCTCATTGATAGAAACGGGATGTTGGGATGTCATTTATTACTTGAATATAATCCTCCTCAGAACTTGTCACCTAGTCTGGGACTCCCTAATTGATTTAAGACTCGTTTTGTTAAACTATTTCTAGGGCCATATCTTCATTAGAACCGGTTAATTACACTGCTTCTGTTGGGACATTCCAAAGGGTCCAGTCAGGGCAGCAACCTTTGGTTAGTAGAGTAGTTACGTTTGATATCAATGGCATGATTGTACACTGGGACACTGGAAGATCTATGTTTCTTCCCCTTATTGCGGGGGCTTCTCGATGGAGAGAAATCTCAAGGAATCCCACATCAAAATTAGGGAATGTTATAACATTGTCATGTATCTAAGGTTTTCCATAGCTTCCCATGTTTAACACAGGGTATACCACTGGATTAACGTCCGGCAAAGATGGATTAGATAGAACAAAACACTAATTAATGTGGATCAGATGGGTGCACCCTCTGGAAGAAACACTGATGTTCGGTCCAGTGTGTGGTTATCTTCCTGATTGTTTTTAGGGGAATGGGGAATGAGGTGGCATGATCCCATCAGGATGTGGTGGCCCAGGTAAGAATTAGGATGGATGGTGGAGTGTTGAATGAAGTGGATGGTGATTGAGATAGCACCGCCATGAGGATTTCAATAAATTTGGGCTTCAGCCTCAAAGAGGATTCTTATGTATCCTCGTGTAAGGGAATCAAAGTCCTTGTAGTACATCTGATGAAAACATACCACTAATTGGGCATTTCAATGGCTTACGACTGGATGGGGATGTCGACGGCTTGCCACTGGACTGGGTCATGACGACTTACCACTAGATGGGGTCACAATGGCTTACCGCTGGATGGGATTGACAACGGATTACCGCTGAATGGCATCACAACGGCTTACCATTGGACCGGGCCACAACAGATTATTGTTGGATGGGGTTGACAACAACTTACCACTAAATGGAATTGCAACAACTTACTGATTGATGGAGTCGCAATGACTTTCTGCAGAACATTGTCATACCTCAGAGAGGATTCAAACGTACCTTATCTAAGAGACAAGGATCAAACCCGCATATTTCCTGTGGTATGGGGGTTGGTAAAATGACTTAGAGGAGGACCTGAGGTCCAATGGTTATTGTGCTCGAGCCTCAAAGAGGTGTCCTACATACCTTGTCATGGCAAGGATCATTGTCTTCATAGCTTGTGTGGGTGCAACGGCTTACCACTGACTAGGGGAAACAATGGATCACCGCTGATTAGGGGAGATAATAGCTTACCGCTGATTGCGATGCACAGTTTATCGTCATGCAGGACGGGGGTGAACCGACATGAAGGGGGTCAGAATGACTAGGTGTTGGGCTTGAACCTCAGGGGAGATTCGTACATAACTTGCCTTGTCAAAGACCAAAGACCATGTAGTTCAAGAGGTGGGAACCCACATGAAGGTTTTCGGAACCAATGGGGTATTGGTATTGAACCTCATGGTGGTTTCCAATGTACCATTCCTTGGAAAGGATAAATGACCATGATGTTCAGGTGGTGGAAACTGACGTGAAGGGGGTTGGAATGACCGGGTGTTGGTCTTGATCTTCAGTGAGCCTTCCAACGTACATCTCCTTGAAAAGTATCAAAGACCACATAGTTCAGGTGGGGGAACTAGCATCTAGGGGGTCGGAACAACTAGGTGTTGGGCTTGAACCTATGCGAGGCTTCCTACCCACCTCGCCTTGACAAGGATCAAAGACCACATAGTTCTCAATGGGTGTGAGGCATACACTCTATGCTGTCATGAGAGGATTTCCTGGTCAATTCTTGATATAATTACACACGAGTCATGCTCGGTGTTAGAAATAAGAGACATCAAAGACCATGAGATCACATCAAGAAAGGTGAGTCTGTGGGATGTAGAGTGGGGTTTACACATGGATAGCAGCCCAAAGAGGAAATAGGGTCTTATGCCTTGATAGAACCACAGGGTGATGGAGACTGGGACTTACTGTAGGATGGAGCCCCAGGTGGTGACAAAGCCAAGTGGGAGAGGGATTTGTCACCCAGGAAGAGAAGATGATCATAGGTGAAGCCTCCTACAATGAATGCTAGGGGCTTACACCAGGAGGTTTCATGTTCCCCACGGATAGACACCGCTCTGATAAAAAGATTGTCATTCCATGTGAGGAATGATCTTACTCCCGTGAAAACCAGTGGGCGTAGAGAATATCCGAGATGGTCACCCCGCGTTCACGGCACCGAGTGAGGTCACAATGTAACATCATGTGCTAAGTATGAAGGAGTTTCTAAGATTAACATCTTGATGAACAGATGAGGTGGGCTTACTCCGAACCCGATGGATGTACAAGACTGCCCCCCACTACACCTTGGAGATGTGAAGGGACCAAAAACATCGTGGTTGGGGTGTTTTGGAGAAAACCGTTGTGGGCCCATGGTATCATGGATTTGGGAAGAAAAAATATCTGTTATCCTGAAAATTTGAAGAATCATGAGGCAAAGCAACATAATGTGAAACCCTTCCCAATAAACAATGAAATTTCATAGTATGATCCTAGATGGTCGTACGAGATAACGGTGTGTCAAGAAAAAAATTTTGGCGTGGGATGTGCCTGAAAATGATGTCTGCAAGAGAGAAATTGAACACGTGCACTAAAGGAGAGAGGTTTTCATTCAAAAGGAATAGTTTCACGGAAAATGGTGGGCTGGTGTGAAAAAGAGGCTCTTGCACAGAAAATGACCAGCTCGGCGCGCAATTGAGCCGCTTGCGCAAAAAATGCCACGTCTACGTGCAATTGGAGAGGCCCGGAGTAGAAAGGGGAGAAGATGTTTTATGAAGAACTAGAGTAGATTGTGAGCATGTCATACGGTTTTCCTGAAATTTAAAGGAATTGAGCGAAATTAGATGGGATTGCATGAAATTGGAAGGGATTTCGTGCATTTGGAACCGATTGTGCACAATTTAAAGGGATTGCACACATGGTACATGACTCGAAGGGATTTGGAAGTGGGTTATTCCTGTGTAGTCTCGTGCGAAGGTGGCCCCTTGGGTGACATGTTGCGAATAATCATGTACTTAAAGGCGATCTTGTCTGTCTAAGAGAGGTGGATTTTGTGTAGAGGAAACGGTTCAGATTCTATATCCATTGGAAGTTGAAGGGGAACACTTCTATTTATAGAAGCTCGAGGATGCCCGATCCGCACTGAAACATGTCCGCGTGATTGTTTGTGCCCCGGTTTAGGCAGGGTGAAATATTTTGTTTCATAGGATGGCGCACACAATATTCTACACCATTGGTCGGTGGCACTGAAATTTGTGCACTGGGGCAGAAGTTTCCACAAGGCATGGGAGTTTTCTACACATGGGTGGAAGTTTCTGCACGGTGTATGAGTTTTCGCCCAGCTGTGGCAGTTTCCGTGTTGCGTGGGATTTTTCACATAGGCATGGAAAACAGCCTCAGATCCTGTAGTTTTCCATGCGGGAGAGTTTTTTTTCACGCCCATCTTCTATTTTTTTGTGCAGCTTTTATGCCCCCCCAAGAATGGATCTCCGAGTCCAAATATTTCTTCGTTTTGTCCTGTATAAATATCATTTATCACATGATCATTTTTTGGTATCTACAAATGCCACCTCTAGGAATCGGATCGGCGAGGGGGACACAGAGGAAAAATTTTGAGGGAAATGTCGAAATGAATAACTGCCTCGAGTCTGCATGCGAAAAACCCATAAAATCGTGAAAAACTGGGAAGTCTCATGCAAATCATTTTCTGCGGACATGAAAAATTTATGTTCCACACCTTTAATAACCCTCACAGTTCCCTCAATCGATAAAAAAGTTTATCATGTGATAAGTCATGATCTGTCATGCACAAAAAAACTATCCCTGTCTTACGTGAAAAACCGCTTCAATTGCGCATAATTCCCCGAGTTGAATTGTCATTTTACGTGAAAACCTGAGGCTTTTCATGTCACGAACTCTGTTTTTCATGCCTACTCTTGATTTTTTGCATGGACTCCTAATTTATTGCGCTGACTATTATTTTATCACATCACCTTTTAGTTTTTCGTGTCGGCTCCATGAGACCTCGCTAGAAGAAGATGGCTTTCAATCGGGTTGACACTGAGAGATAGTTGTGTTCACCACTCGAAGGGAAGATATGGTTGCCAAACATGAGGTTTATGGCACTCTAAATATAGTATCCAACAATGATAATCTCTTTAACTTGTTGACCCGATCCCCGAAAGAGTATGCACAGTCCGAAATTTTTTTAAAATGGGACTTCTGTATTTTGGAGGAGGTACATGTGCCCCAATTTCAAGTCGACACACCATGGTTTTGGGTGACCTATGAGGATGAACGACATTGATTTAATATCACAAAAAATGGACATCCTTCCATAGAAACATTGAATATGGATGTTTACATCCCGATTCCCAGGGCTAGAACCATTTCGGGAGGTGACCTCGTCGTAGAGGACTCCCCATCCCATTACACATGTACTTTCAAATAGAGTGTCACTGACGAAACTAAAGGCCGGTTGTTGGACTGGGATCTACGGTATGGGGGAAATTTGACCCGTGAATGGGCCTGGGGGGAATTGGGTATGCCATATAGGTAACTAGTTTGTGGCCGAACTGCGCTACATCGGGTTGTTCGAGGCGGTGTAGACGTCACAATTCCATTTCTACTGTCAGCATGAACAAAGGCCTGAGTTGTTTACGCGATGGTCCCCTGATACCAATACCATACATATTCACTATGGGGAATTTGGTATTATCAAATCATACATTTATTACATCGAGGGTTTCTCTTTGTAAGAGCACCAGTACAATGATTTAATTCCGACAAAGAACATCTGGGGAGACACATCACAATCTCTTACCCTAACCTGGCATCTGTTAGAGCTTTTTATGATGAGTTTGGGAGTCAAGGAGTTTTTGAAGGGAATTTCCTTCAAAAAAACAATATTTCTTGTTTCTGAAAAAGGACCTAGAATTCATGATTCCAGTGTGAGGAAGGAGGTGTCCGACCGTGGCACAAAAGAGGAAGGGTGGATCATACTAGAGGATCCTCTAGGTGGCATAGTATCAATCATGGGGATTCAGTATAAATGAGATTCAGGACCCGAACATTTGGTACACTAGATTTCTGTGAACCTACCTGAGTGGGTGGCTCCTACCAGTGAGGGACGAAAGGATGAGAGTTTGTCCAATGACATTGGTGATGGCTGTCATCATGGAAACAAATCTGAGGAATATTCTAGGAGTCCCCGTGTTATCCCATTTTTAAGCTATCCTAGGGTTCATTTCGAGAGGGGTCTCACCAAGAAGTATATGTGGTCCCCTACAGATCATCCATGGTAGGATCATGGGTCTTTGTGGCAGATAAACATTTCCCAACACCATTCATCTTTTGGGTAATGGCCTGTGACCATCCTTGGAGAATATATCAAAGGCCATGCCATTGATGCTCAATAAATACGTGTTAAGGATCAGAATCAGAACTCATGAAAACATCACATTTATCACATTCCCCACTCTAACTGGACAAATTATAGACAACAGATAAGGCTCACTAGAGTAAAGAGAATACTTCTATAGCATCAGAGGTGGGGTTTTTGTCACCCAGATTGATGGAATATTTTTATTTCTGAGCCCTACATGCCATTATGATTTTCCAGGCACTTTGCATGCCTCTAGCTGATGCTGAAGAAGGTGTATATAGATTTTCAAGAGGAGAGGCATCCCTGCGTTCTTCTCCAAATATGGATGAATTTCAAAACCCATGACTCTTCAACGTCATTACCATTTCCACCACTGGAGTTCATGCTCGACTCTTTAAAGAATATGCCGAGAATTGGGCCATAGAATACCTTGAAGGACTTTTATATTTGTGAGTTCGACAGCTCAAGGTAACCCGTGTTGAACATAGGTAGCGAGAGAGTAGACATGACATTTCTAGGGAGGAAAGGTCGGAAATATGTCGAGAAACCTAGCCCAAAGTGATTCGGACTACAATAGTGAGAACATCACATAGAATGGTCACACCATCGTCACCTAGTGAGAGAGGGGCTCACAGAGTGGTCAGCGAACTTCCCAATAGGTAGATAAATTATTTTCTTCAACCTTATAATGATGCAATTTTCTCAGCATTGTGGTCAGCCTGGTTGACCCTACGGTAGTCAATGGGTACTGAAGCCCCCAGGAAAAAGATAACATGAGACTGAGTCCAGTTGCCAGAGGTTGGACTTATCCGTGTTGATGACAGGGTAAAAATCCATCGTCTTCACATGTTCCTGAGAGACATGGATGTATATCCATGCCAGTGAGATCAGCATGAGGAACCACCCCTCTTGGAGAAAGTAATGCTCGACCAGAAGCATGATCCAGACAAGATTCCACCCAAGTATGATGACAGTGTCGAGGAGTTGGAGGGTAGTTGGATAGAATAGGAGGATGTGTATGGAGAAGGTGAAGGATAAGTGGAAGGAGAAGGTGAAAGAGAAATGGAGATCCAAGGTGTACAGTCTCTGGAAACATCCCACTAAGGGAGATGTCAGGAGTGTGGAGATGTCATTGGATGTGACGTATATATAACTGAGCTACTCGAGGTATGCCTCGGACCTAACCTATCATTCCTCCATTGTTAGTTCTTGTAACCCCCAATTAGATATCCTTATTCTGCTCAGGTGCATATTGGTGTCGACCAAGAGGCTCTATACAAAGGGGGAGAGGAGGCACCGATAGAACAAGGTGGGGAGCTGCCACCCACTATTGAGCTAAAAAGTGTTGAGGGATCCCCCACTATGACAGTTACTGTGGCGAAGGGAATTCCACGGGCTGAGGCACTGAGTTCTAGTATGTTTATTTTCACTTAGCTACTTGAATGGGCTATTGGAGAACCTAGTTGATCCGGGTGTTCATTTTTTGTGCAGTAATTATAGAATTGTAGGCTTGAAAGGATAATGAATCTAGTTCATCCATGAGTGATTCGATGGAAAATGTGTCAGCCCATTCATGGCACATATCCAAAACCAAGTGGTCATGGGCACTTGGTGAACAAAGAGTTGTAGATATCATTTTTATTAATACTGGGGAATGGCCTAAAGACGGTGGATGAGTTTTCGAGACTGAGGAAAGAGAGGAATGTTTCCCAGACCTTGAAGAGCTTATCCCCTTGAGGGGGGTAACTAAAAAAGACATTGCTGCTGATTTCATGGATGCTTTCCCCAACTATCGGCCAGAAGATCTGGAGGAGATAAATGATTCTGATTCAAGGGCAGCTGATGAGAGTCGTATGATGCAGAATACGGGGTGGAAATGTATCAAGCCTCTACTCAGTCAGCCTTAGAAAGAATGTCTAAAACAGAAGGGATCACTCAACACATAGTTGCGCTTTCTCTGTGGTGGAGGGATGAATTCTCACCATCATCATTTGACAGTCCACGTCTACACAGCATAGAATTTATGCAAGAGAAGCTGACGTTCTGACGTTTCCCTTTATCAGAATGTTCCTGGGAGTACCCATGAAATCATGAAGGTGGAATAAGAAGCCCAGTGTCTTGAAGAAAAATTAAAATAAAATGAGGTATTTATCGCCAACTATTCCGAGCATTTGGAGCAATTGGGGGGCCTAGATTGTGGACGCCCAAGGGAATCTATTGGAAGCGGGTCACCAAATGATTAAAAATAAAACTGAACAGGAACAAGTATTGACTAGGGAAATTGCACTGTACTATATGGTCGATGATGAAGAGAGGGTTATCAGGGTACGAGAAGAAATCATGGAGGACACAAGTTAAAAGGTAACAACACCAGAATGAAATATCCAAGATATTGATCCTTAAGGGCCCTTCATTGGTCCAACTCATATACTCATATCTACTTACTACCTCTTGTTTTGAATTGCATGTATGAATTAATTGATTTACTTGTATGATGGGTTTAATACATTCAACCACAATCCTGAAATAAATATAAATCCATTTATAAGCTCGTGTGGGTCGTACATGGGGTGAGATATTAGGGATGCTTGAACTATTACTTCGTTTAAATGTAGGATTTCCAACCAGGCATAGGGAACCAGATGGTCAAACAAAAAATCTGGATTCCCAAAAAGATATGGGAGATACCTGACTAAATAATGAATTTCTCAGAATAGTCCAATTACTGTTTTCCTAGTGTGCTATTATGCACAAATGGTGTAATGCCTGGGGGATGGAATAAATCCAAACAGGTGGGGGATAGAAGGTACGAACCACAATACCCAAGATTCAAAACACTTTACTGATGGAATGAAAATTAATAATGACTGTTGATCGTGTTCGAAACACATTATCCTCAATGTGTTATCCGAAAATGGGGATAACAAATGAGGGTCGATCGCTGAACATGTTCGAAACACGGGGCCTAAATCAAAATGTCATCCATTAGTCTTCCTGAACATTTTCCCAGGATAATATGGGAGACATAGGCCATGGATCCATATAGTTAGGGGGTACCTCAGGATGTGAATGATTGTGAGGATCTGAATAAAAGGCACACAACGAGTGGAGAGTAGAGAGATGGTTTTGTTAGACTGGATTCCAACACTATTGAAATTATTCCACCATGGTGGAAATGCAATAAGTGGGTAAATCGATTACATCTAGGATCAAACATAATTCCACATAGAACCCCTCTATCTAGGAAATGGTCGCTTCCCAACGTTATCTTGGGGCATCCTGAACGTGTTCTGGATAGAGCTACAGTTTCATGGTTCCTTAAAAGTGCTCAGGTGAAGGGGCCGAAAAATAGGGGGAACACGAATGTTGATTCCTGGGGATGGACCCAGAGACAGGATGTCTAAGTGTTTCTACATATCCCATGATAATGGGAATCAATCCAATCATAGTTCTTGGGTCATGGTGTGGTCAGAGACCAAAAGCAGTTGGAGAATTTTCTCTAGAGAGGAAACTGATGCATCCCATGATTATCATAGGAAATATTGAAATTGTTATGGGTAGAACAATAGTTTAGTGTCATGAATTTTGGATATATGGACTCGTACATCTTAACGACATACGATATGATGTGGAGTGAATGGGAAGATCCCAGGAATGAAGTATGTTGTGTGGTAGCTACAAAACTGAGGTGAATGTGGACTCAAAGTCCGGATCACACAACGTATCCCCGATGGAAACTCTTCAGGTAAAGGGAATGAAAGTAAAAATTAGGATGGGCCTGAAAGAAATTGGTCGAGTGTTCATACGTACCCCATGAGGATGGGAATCAAGTAATACGTAGTTCTGAGAGTGCAGTTTAACATTATGCAAGACGAGGAAATGTATGTGTGGCATGGTTGTGCCAGTACATGTCCTACCATATATACTAAGCCCACGGGATTCATTCTTGATGTGGGAAACTTTAATAGTGATGGGACACTCCTAGAATAGGGAGGCACAAGTTAGGAAAGATGGGAAACTAGGAAAATGATGTCTCACTGACAATAAGCAGCCTATATAGCGCACCTAGATGCAAGAAGGATTAAAGTTGAGTATGTTGGAATTATAATTGAAAATAAGGATTTGGAAACATGTGAATCTTGATGCTCGATATCTAGACCACAATAATAGTGAATTGATTACAGGGGATAGTGTTTGAACTTTTTCGAAACACATCATCTATACCGCGTTAGCCTGAAATGGGGACACAGAAATGAGGTTCGACTGTTGACCGTGTTAGAAACACATGACTGGTCACAAATGTTATTTGAGATCATTCGGGATATTGGCCCAAGATGGTATGTAAACCACTGTGGCTTCTGACCAGACCGCAAAGGGGGACCCTTTATACATTTAATAGGATGAGGATCCAAATGACGAGCTCATGAATCTTGGACATGGAACGAGGGGAATGTCCTCGTGAAAATACCATATGTCAGACTCTTTGTCAAAACACATCTGAATACGACTACAAGATGTATCAGATAGAAGGAGTTGAATCCCTTACCAAAGATAAGGGTCCTAGTGTCATAAAATTTTAACTTAACGTCCTTATATGGACCATTAAGGGGTCTTGATTTAATGGATTGTGCACTAGGTAGTGAAATAGCCAGACCTGGCGCACAGTTCCCATAGGGAGATCGTAGTTTTGGGTCATAGAATTCGGACCACGCTATGAAAAGATATAGGATGCACATGCTGTGACTATTAAAAATCCTGACATGAACGATAACCGAAGAGGTAGTCGCCACACCACATGACCCCAAATGAGTTTAGGCTAAGGGGACAAAAAAGAAGGGACATGATTTGTTGATTCCTAGGGCAGGACATATAGACAAAAACTCCTGGGTGTTCCTACATATCCAATGAGGATGGGAATCAATCCAAACGTTGTACTGGAATATATTTTCCAGTTTAACAACCTATATCATGGACGTTGAGTGGTTTTATTTTATGGTTATATAGCTTGGACTACAGATGGTAGGAAATATGATACACATGACAGTGTAATTACAAGACCCTATGTGAATGAGGGCATGGTGTGGATCACCATGTTCTTATTGGGGGAGGTTTTAGGTCGAGGGACCGAAAACGTAAGTAAGGCTGAGCCTGAGAGAAGGTACATAGTCTTTCTTATATACCCCATGAGGTTGGGGATCATTTATTATATAGTTCTAAGGATGGAATGGTATGATATCGTGGCTAGAGAAAATAAGGTTGTGTGGGTTCAGACCTTACACCAAAAGAATAAGTATTTGATATATCTTGTTTTTCATTTAGGATGAATGAGGTTTTTTTGTGTAGTGACGGGCCTAGGATAGAATGTCCAGGCATCGCCACAAGAATCAAGCTATATGTAGGTGTTGAAAAATAGTATGGCATGTGACTGATAACAAACGTGATTCCCCATGAATGAGGACACCAAAATGCAGTGCCGTTTTTTGTCTTGTGGCCATGATGATGATGTCATATATTAGGGTCATGTGATGGGACCAACCATGCATTTTTTTTACATCGTACAATGTAGAAGCAATAGCTTAAATTCATGGGGGACTAAGAATCATATTTTAAAGTCATATGTCTTAGACGTATATAGGGGGGATTAGGTTCCAGAGGGGATGCACATGAATTGATAAATCATAACTGGCATGAATGAGGACAAGGTTTACACCATACCGTGCGCAATAACATGGAGGAAACCTCAGGCCGAGGATTCAGGAATGATTTAAGAAAAAGGGGGTAAGAGAAACTACCTCCCAATTGAGATGGACTCGAAGACGAGATGTTTGGGTGTTCTTACATATCCCATGAGAATGGGAAGCAAGCCACCCATTGTTCCTGTAAGAAACATTTAAGGTCTTCTGTGAAAAAATATAGTTTAATTTCATGTGGCACATGATGTCGGAGGGATAACTCCTACAAAGGGGCATATATGGTGTGGATAATGCAAACCCAATGTGAATGAGAACAGAATCCCATACCACACCACGCAGTCACCAAAAGAGTTAATGCCCCAAAGGAAGAATAGAAGAGATAAATTGGTGTAACTCTAGCTAGACCGAAAGAAAAGATGGCCTGACATCCCTATATATAGCATGGTAATGGGAATCAAGCTGTACGTAGTCCTAAAATAGGTCTTATTTTATGGTCTTAGATCTTAGACCATAGAGGAATGAAATCCATACAAGTAAGTGCAAACCTCATCCCAATACCTATGCCCGCGTGAGTCAATATCTGTGTGAGATACAAGGATTGAAGAGGTTTTTTGCAATACCTGGATTGTACACCAATGGGAAATTAGATCAGAGCCCTTAATGATTCTGTTACCATGGATTTTCCCCCTAACATGCAAATCCGTACTGAGGGATAATGTAAGGAGTGTCAAAATTCCATTTGTATATCATGGGGTGGAAAATAATGGGAATCATGTAAAAAACATTTAATGCTTCAGTGGGCTGGTGTGATGATGGAGGATATACATTGACCGTGTTCAAAACACAACATCCATATCACGTTATCATGAAATGGGGACAAACAAATGAGTGCCGATTGCTGGCCATATTTGAAATTTGGGACTTGTATCGATTTTTTGCCTGAAACCCATGAGGACGTTGCCCATAATGTTATGAGATCAATTAGGCCTTGCATCTAGGTAATTTGGGGGGTCCCTTTTTTGTGAAATATTATGGAAGCACAAATGAAGGGGAACATAAAGACTAGAAAATGGGTGAAAGCATCTCCAGTTTAAATTTGAGATAGTAGATGCTAAACCAGTGTACTCTTGGGCACATTAGTGAACCACCGAAGAGTGTTGGGGGGCTCAAATTGAGAGAAACCAATTTGAAAAGATGTGTATATAATTAAGTGATTAAGAACTCTCATGAAAAAGAGATGAATGGCATGTTTGTTAAAAATATGACATGAATGAAGACATAATCTCCTAATGCACCATATATCCCTCTCATGGAAGAATGTTGGCCAAGGGGCCTAGAAAAAAGGGAGATCTCTATGAGATGGGGATGGGACTACTGAAAAAATGTTTGGGTGTTCCTACGTATCCCATGAAGATGGGAATCAATCAACACATAGTTCTATAAAAGGGTAATGTGCAGTTTAACGTCATGAAACAAGGACACAAATGGGTAATATACCCCAAACAAGGGAGGTGTATGTCCCGGCGTGTAACCTAACGTGAATGAGGAAATAATCTGATACCACACCGTATATTCCTGATTGAAGAATTGGGTCGGGGCCCGAAAAGGCTAAGGGGCCTGAGGCTGGGCCTTAGACAGGAATTCCCGGATAGTTTACAGTTTAACGTCTTGTAGTGCAGACGAAGGTAGAGGTAATGTATCTCATTTAGGGATGTCTATGGCATGGGGAGCAACCCTACATGAATGAGGACATAATACTACACCACACTGTACAACCCTCAGTGATAACTTGGGCCAGGGCCCGAATAGGCCAACAGGCATGAGGCTTGGCCATGTACGGAACCTCATGTCCTGCCTACAGTTTAACGTCTTTTAGTGAGGAAGGAAGTTATCATAGTATTGGGTAATAGGACTGAAACCGTATATGCCTAGTTTAATGTCAAATGTGTGTGACAAAAGGGTGAATAATCATTCTTAGTGAAGACCACAAAGCAACAATGATAATTGAGGACAACTTTTGACCAGGTTCACAACATAGTATCCACCATTGAGTGACCAGAATTTGGGGAAAACCATTGAGTGTCAACCACTAACCATATCGGAACACGAGACTTGTATCAAATTTTCAGTCGCAATCCTCATGGGTGTTAGCATGTAACGGTAGGGGAGCCGTTAGAACGTGCATCCATGCTATTCGAGGGGCTGTCTGGATATAGAGGGTGACAGAAACCCAAATGGAGGGTCATGCCGAGCATGGAAGAGTCTGTGCTCATGGAACAGATGATAAATGAAGGAAGGTATATCTCATGGGGATATGTGTGGAATGGGTAAATATCCCGACATGAATGAGGATGTGATTCTGTACCGCCCACCATGATCCTAAAAGAGAACATGGGTGAGGGGCTCGGAGGGGTCTAAGGACTTGAGGCTGAGTGTCCTATCAAACTGTATTCATAAGACCTCTTGTGCAGTTACAACCTCATCACAGCTCTTAATCCCACGTGAGCAGTGCTCGGTTTGTGAAACAAGGAGATGGATTCGGCGTTCCCAATCATATAATGGTATGATAGCTGGCATCACCCGAATCGAGTCACAACTCGAAGATACAATGGGGAAGATGAACCACCTAACACAATGCATGGGATCTACGAGGGTGGTGAAAATGGAAAAGTATAGCCACTAACCATGTTCAAAACAAATCTTCCTTATAGTGTGACCTGAAATTGGAACAACAAATGAGAATCAACCACTGTCCTTATTTGCAACACGAGACTTGTATCAATTTTTTTCTCATATCCTCAAGGGCGTTGGACCAAAGTGGTAGGAGATCCCTTGGGTTGAGCATCCATGCTTGTTGGGGGTCCTTTTGGATGTACAAGATGATAGAGTCTGAATCAAAGGAGTGGGTGAAACATAGATGTGCCCATGCATTTTAATTTCAAGCAGCGCGTTGAGAATGATGGACATCTCCAGGGAGTGGGATGTATGGTGTGATTGAGATGAGATCGACTTGAATTGGGGAAAAATATTGTATCAACATATGTTTCAACCTGAGGGGGAATTCTGATGTATGGTCTGGGCCAATAGAAAAAATGTTCAAGAATTCCTACATATCCCATGAGGATGGGAATCAAGCCGTACGTAGTTCTTAAAAGCCATGAATTTTAACGACGTGTAGTAGAGATGTGGGAGGATAGAAGAATGATGAGGGGGGAAATGGTATGACTGTCATAATCCTTACATGAGTGGGGCTATAGAATCCTACACTATACCATTAAAGGTTCCTCCAAGATAACTATACCTAGGGGAGATTGTTGAATAGAAGAGTCTAGGGGCTGGACTTAGGACTGAGCGTCTGAACATTCCTACTTATCCCATAAGGATGTAAATCAATATTTATTTAGTTATAGATGACCCATATAGTTTAACATTTTGCAGGACGATGAAATTTTTAATGTAGTGTGTGATGAGGCAGTTTAGGGTCATGTAGGACCCGATAGATTCATGTCATGCAGGACCAGCTAGCTTAGGAAAAGTATTGCTTGAGAATATAGGCATTGGTGGGAGGATTTATACGCTCACCATCCACGGTCCCCTGTGAGTATGAACCATTGGGTTCAAACATGTGAACAAAGAAATATTCTTCCCATTTGGGCTCGAACATGGATGGTTTCCTGCTAGGTATCATTGGTTTCTGGTGGGCCAGTACCAGATCAGCTAGAAGGAAAGATCAAAGGTGCAAATTATTGTTGAATGCTCTAGATATTTTGTACTGGTGTGTTTCCAGTTTGTGTACAGCATGGAGACTATTCCCGTCAAGTGCTTCCAATTCATCATAATGAATTCCAACTTCCTTATCTGGAGCCAGCTAGTCGTTGTCCACTGTGCGTAACGAAGGTAATTAAATATCGATGGCCCAGAATGCTTTTGTTCCATATACCAGGGAATATGGGCACACCTTTGTGGAATTATGTGTTGTTTTCCCCAAATCCCAAATGTCATTGGGGAGCCTTTACATCCAACTCTTCATGTTATCACCATCCATTTTCTACAACATCTTAGAGAGGGTTTTGTTGAACACCTCGATCTTCCCATTTTCATGCGCATGATAGTAGGAGGAATGTTTGGAGAAAATGTTTTATGTGGAATTAAACTTATTCATATCAGCTTCTCGGATGTTGGTGCCATTATCAGTGAGGATGGTGTGAGGGGCACCAAATCAGTAGATGATATTGGAGTGCACTATGTCAACGATACAATGAGCCTTAACCTCCTTGAGCGGAACTACCTCTTACCACATGGAAAAGAAATCTGTGGCGGTAATGAAAAACTTTCATTGGTGAGCCGTCTCTAGTGGAAATGGTCCCATGATATCTAGTCCTTATACTACGAAGGGAAAAGAGTACATTGTAGTGTAGAGAGGCTCTGGCTGTAGATACATAATGTTAGCATGAATTTGGAACAAATGAAATCTATTTGTGATCCCGTTGCAATCATGAATCCTGGGAAGACAAAAGTACACTAGTCTCTGGATCTAGTGAAATAGCTTCAGCCCGATCAGATGAGCCCCACAGGAACTGGCAGGAACCTTTTAAATGTCCCGAGCAGTATACACTCCTTGGATTAAATGGAGTAAAAACCCATCGAACCCGTGCATGTAGAAGATCTTCTCAAGACTGGGACCACTCTAGAGGGTAAATTCTAGTGCGCGACATCATATTTGCACGCGTTTGGCCTGATCAGCTGGGAGGTATCCATTTTGGAGATTCCCGAAATAGGGGGATCTCCAGTTGGGAGTCTCTTGACCCACTACATTTGGGTGTCCTGGAATGGAGGCTCCGGTAGTAAGATTTCTCACCTGCTTGTCGTTTCATTGTTTGGGGTGATGGGAGAAATGAATGTCCAAAGTTCCATGTGGATAATCAGATCATCCTACACAGGTTCTGCAAGTTATGCAGCATAGACAACCAAGACATCATCTCATCCGTTCTGGGAACAAGGGACATGAGTGACATCCGACCAAGATAGGAACTGGGCCATTAACTGGAGAGTGTGCTCCAAAAATGGAACGAGCTCTGGAATTCTAATTATTTTGTCACCTTTGATCTAATTGATGACTAGTTTGGAATCCCCTTTCACATGAAATTGGTGAACATCAATATCAATGGCCAGCTCGAGGACTTTGATAAGAGCCTAATACTCAAACTCATTGTTTGTGCAGCCATCTGACAACAAGAATGAGTACGACATAATGGCATGTACTTGGGTAAGAAAGACGATACCGAAGCCTACCATGTTGAGTCTGGGAACATTGAGCCTTCTATCGGTGGGGCTTTGGAATGCACCATCGAATTACATCTGCCAGCATGGAGTGGCTTGGTTTACCAAGATGATCACCTCATCAGGGAAATTGAGATCCATGGACTGGTCAGCAGGAGCCAGATGCGAAGCAAGGTAGTTTTCCAATGCTTTACCCTTAATAAATTTCTCAGGGTCAAACATGAAATCAAAATATTGAATAATCACTAACCACTGAGTTAGATGGAATGTCAACATGGGGAAGTTCCAAATTTACTTCAATGGGTCTACCTGAGACACCAGTTGTACCTCGCGGTGTTGCAAGTAATGTTGCAATTTTGGTATTGCGAATTCCAGTGAAGGGTATCTCTTTTTGAGGGGGGCGGGGGTATATGGTCTCCATATCGATGAGAATATGAATGGGGGTAGTAGAGGCTATTTTCTGTCCCCACATTGTTCTTCTAGGTGAGAAGGGTAATGAGAGATCATTCAAGGGATGTCACAAAATGTACAAATGGATTTCCGGAGATGGGTGGAATTAAGACTGGACGATGGAAAAGATACTTCTTGATTTCCTCGAATGCATTCTGGCTCTCTTCATCCCACTCATAAGTGGTTCCATTCTTCATGAGCCAAGAATATGGAATACACATGCCGTTCAGATTCACAACAAATCAGTGTACGTAGGCTATGTGGCATTGAAAACCTCGATGCTCCCAAATATTGATCGGGGGAGGAATCTAGCTGATGGCCTTGATCTTCTCTGAATCGATTAAGATACCCCAAATTTTGATAACAACGCCAAGGAACTTTCCAGAGGTGACCCAATGGTGAATTTCAATGGGTTCATCTTCAGGGGGTGAGAACAGAGGAATCCAAATGAATTATCAAGGTCCATGAAATGGTCCTGGCGCTAGAACGATTTTACCACCCAATCATACTCAAATATTTCTACCAATGTCCCGATAATTGTCTTAAATATGTAATGAATGGCCCATAAATAGGTGAAACATGCATTCATTAAGCTGAAAGGCAGGACCTGGTAACAAAATGTACCTTGTAGTGACTTGAAGGCTGTAAAATCCTCTTCCTCAAGGGCCATTTGGATCTGGTTTTATCCGGAGTAACCATCCATGAAGGAGATGTCTTGGAGCCTAACTGTAGCATCGATCAACAATTTCATCCCAGAAGGGTAAAATCATTCTTCTTTCAGTGATGGTTGGGATCTCGAAAATTGATGAAAACTCTGGTCTGTCTGTTCTTCTACCTGATTGGAACAATGTTGGATAGACATTTGGGGTACTGGACCTCCTTAATGAAATTGGATCTGATGATCTTATCAACTTCCTCCTCCACCATGGAACTATGAGAAGTGGAATCTTCCTGGGAGGTTGTTTTAACCCGCAATGATTTGCAGGGAGACTGAGGTGGTGGACGACTACTTGAGGATCTCAACCTAGAATCTCGTCATAACTCTATTAGAATACAAAATTATGTCGTTTTAGGATGTCTACATACTGATGCTACTCCTCGGGAGGCATGGCAGCACTGGTCAGTGTGGGTCACAGATCTGCCTTTCTACCATGGTGCACCTATACCAACTCGTCGATTGTGGCAGAGACACCCTCTTCAAACATGGGGGAGTCTCCTTTAAAACCTCTTCTTCTCTTGTGGAGGAGGGACACCCAGCTGATGGAGCTTCTTCTATGCCATTAGATTCTGATGGGGGGTTGGTACCAGCATGAGCTGTAGTGGTCACTACATTATGAGTTTCCAGTGTTACCGAATCCTTAGCAATGAAGGCTATCAACCTGATCCCATATGGTCTTCATCCCATGGGGTCACGTTTGATGATATCAAAGAAATAGTGGCGCATCGGCTTGAGCTGGTATATTCTAGACCGATGGAACATGCATGTATGACGTATTGTCGTTTCCATTGGGTGGACATCATGATACCTTATGGGAGTAGGGGGCTCAGGGATCACCAAGTATTGATTTGTATAAGAATACCAAGTGATCTTCTGAAATCGCTAGGACCTAATAATATGCTTCCCCCTTTTAACATATACAACCAAACATTTCCCCATATTAGTGTTTGTGGCCTCCAATCGATGTATCTGGAAGACGTAGGCGTCATCCAGACCTAGCCAGGGGTCATTTGAAACCCCAACGAGTTCGAACACACTGGCTGGAATCTGCTGGTCCTAGCTCTTATAATAGTCAACATCCATGTAGCGGGATTCACAAGAGGCGTAAGGAGACACATCACCTTGGAGCATTCCCACTCGACCATTGAGGATGTACTTGAGGCACTGGTGATATTATGAGGGGACCTTCATGTGAAGGTGGAGCCATGGTCAACATAATAATGCATTGTATGCGGTGTATTTGGAGACAACCATAAACTCGGTACTGGCAACTTGGACACCGAACTGTGTATTCAAATGGATCTTGCGGACCGAGGACTGCTTTGTCCTATCATATCGCAATATTTTTAGGTTGGAGGGAGTCAAGTCATCTTCAAATAACCCTAGCTTTTGCTTTGTCTGTGTCAGGATAAGGTTAATCCTGGAGCCAATGTCAACAAGACAATGGCGAACCTCTACACCATTGAATTGGCTGGTGATGTACATTGGGGAAATGTGCCCCTATATGGGAGAACCTTAATCTTCTATGGAGAAGGAGATAATTTCCAGGAATTCAACATTATCTATCACTTCTGCATGAAAGTCCTCTACAGCTGCTACCTCAGTCTCAAAATGGAGGAGGCTTCTTAAAGCCTCAGCGAGGGCCTCCCGCAAATGTGGTGATAGGAGAATTGAATCAAGGATGGAAATCATTTCTAGGACTATTTCAAGGTGAATGAGAACATGAAACATCTACACCATTTATAATATTATACTTACAGGAGATCTCTCTATGATAGGTAGTACGGTGGCCCCTGCCGGCAGGGCTGACAACTCACTGGTGCTGGGTATACCCCCCTTCCCACTTGTTGAGGCCTACAGGGTGGTGACCAGATGAGGGTCAGGAAACTAAGGCCGAACTATAGTAGGGAATTGATGGTTGTGGAATGTTCAACAAGACTCTGCCTGATTTAGTAGCACAAAATGTGGTGATGGTGTATAAGGCCCCATCCTTAAACCTTACTTAATCTTGAGTTATTACAAGATTACACATTGAGGATCTTTTCGGGTTTAGAGTTTTAGAGAATTAGATCATAAAACATGCATTACATTCCACATATAAACAAAGTGGTTACATAAAGATAGTATTCTTCATTCCCATCAATGGAAACACATTTAAAATAAAACATGGATTATTTCTTGACACATCCTTGACTTTATCATCTTATCATGTACCTTTCCCTTGACCTGTGAAAAACATTTCAAAAACTTGGGTTGAGCATAAAAACTCAGTATGGTTTATAAAAAAAACATGGAAAGGAAACATGAGTTCATATATACATAAGAACGAAATCATACTTTACCCATAAAACATAGGCTCTTTAACATACCTCATAAAATAATGAATAAATCATAGAAATCATAAGACATAAAGGTAACTTGAGGTATTCATAACATTCTTACATAGGGAGTAACCCTCTTGGTTACGTTTGGAATACCCATCACAGTATATTCCCTAAAATCTCTTCGGAGAAAACTTAATGTTTCACTCCTTCGCGTTAACCAATGCATTGGAGAGCTATAATGGGCTCACCCGCCCTTAGTTTATCACGGAACCACCCGTCTTCATAATAATGCCCAAGAACCATAACATAATCATATCACATAAAACATGTATAAAGGAAACATAAAATTTCCACATTTCAGTCACGAGATATCAATACAACACATTGATATAAAAACATTATGAAAACCATTTTCAATACTAAAATAAAAGAAAAGTAAAACATGGTATTTATTTTTCTTTTAAAAAGAAGGTATGGCTTGTAGAGGAAGCCGAAACTCAAATAAAGGTCACGACGGTGGAGAAGTCGTTGTCGCCGCATACGTACGACAAAAACATTCCCTTTTGTCGTTTAGTAAACGCTTCGTATAAAAAAGATTCCTTTTGAATAAACGTAAAAGTCAAAGGGGTTTATACACCGTATAAAAGAAAGTTGTGTATAAAATAAAACATGCCTCAACGAAAGGAGATTGAGACGAATTCCCATACCTCGTATCCGACTTGACCCGACCGTTCTTTAATATCCTGAATAATAAACTTGAGTTAATCTCTACTTGCTTATGAATCTTTTTCAAGTTCATTATTCCTTTTATACCATGTTATGAACATCATGTAATCAGTTATGTTAATAATGTTCATTTTGTCGGTATTTGGTTCTTAAGTCAAAAATAGACTTCTTACACTTACATGTTGTTAATTTGGTCAAAGGTTCATTATATCCAGAATGGTATTCATGATGTAGATATCATATATGTCATATATATCCAGTACATACATGCATTTAAAATATTACACAATCATTTAGAGGTAAGAAAAGAAATGCACCGTTTATGGAGACGGTAAGCCGTACGTACGCATGAACGCTACTTTCATTTCTATTTCGTATTTTATAGAATGGAATCATAATTATATAAAGGTATATTATAATTCCAGTATAATATCATATATAATATCATAGTTCCATCCTTTATATGTCCCACATATGGTATTTAACGAATCAAATCACTTTGAGGGGCGGTAGTCCGCACTTCCTAAAATGAAGATATCATGTTTACCCATAATGGAAACCATAAAGGTATGCCCAAAATGAAAAAAACAGAAGCTTAAGGAAAACATAAAAATATCATATATCATATATAAAAATAGTGAAATCATAATGTCCTCCATTGAAGGTGTGAAATGAGTATTGAACAATCATCGTTTCGGGAGGCAGAATTTCGCCATCCACAGAAACCGTATGTTCTTTAACCATTTGATGTAGTTGTGTGAGAGTGTAGCTCAATTAAATCTTATAACAACATCCTAGTATATTTAATATACTGTTTTTGTTACAAAAGGAGTAAATAAAAAGAGTTTAGGGGGTTGGAGAAGGAAAATAAAACAAATGAACATGAGAGAATGAATTACCTTAAAAAGTGTAACTCCTTTTGATTTGAGCCTAAAGGCTTCCTTTGAAAGGATTCTGCCCAAAGGGAATCCTATAGGATGAGGAGAGAGATGTGGAGAGACTAAATGGGCAGGGGTTGGCCGAGCCAAAGGCTTGAGGTGTGTGTGATATGAGGTAGAGGTGGGGGCCTTTTATAAGAGGAGAGGAGGGGCACTTTTGGAAAGTAAAGAAATATTACATTATTTGATAATGTGATTCGGTTTCAAAAAGTCCCACATTGATATAATTCGTGGATAAGGTGATAAGGCTTCTAAATACACTCATAAAATACGTTTTGGACATGTGTAGTTCATAGATTTTACATTATCTTTCCATTTTATTTAAATCGTCAAATAATGATGTCATCGCTGTATCATTATTATGTCATAAATAATTTAATTTATTTAATGTCTAAAAATCATAAAAAAATACTAGGATGTAGGAAATATTTTTATCATTACAATGACTATTTATAATCAAATATCTTATCTTTATAACCCCATGTAAAAATTGTTTTCGTGACACATATTATGTTTGTGTCATTTTTACTTTAACATTAAATAAAAAGTTATTTATGTCATTTCCCAACCAAAATGTCTCCATGGGGTCCCCAAGTTGACCCATGGCTTGTCTTGGTCGGACATGACACAAACAATAAGGTTGGGACATGTTTCTAGATCATTTCATATTATTAAAGCATTATTTATACATTAAACTAAACTAATTACCACTAATCGCGATTAAAAACTTAATAAGTTACTATTCACCAAAAAAATTATTTTTATCACATTGAACCACATTTTACTTCTTAATGACAACCATGTATGTCAGATTTTCAAAATTCAATACACATTAGTGGTAAACATTCATTTAACTGAAAAATCAGTTTGCTTGATTACCACTTAGTGGTTTCACTATTCATCAAAAATTGAAGTTTTTCAGAAAATTACGAAAAATTCACCCTAAGCTATATTTGATATTATGAATTCAAAAATGAAGTCTATATTACAAAATTCAAATCATATAAGTCACATTAATTAATTTAATAATTAATTCCCGCTGTCAGAGCAAATAGCGTGTTTTTACAAAACAATAAGTATCAAAATATTGACACCAGTTTAAGTCTAATTTCAAAGTGAAAATGATTCCAATGATCACCATTGTATAAAATGGTAAAAATATATTCTAATTTCACTTAAAAACCAATTCAAAACATAATATAATCATATAAATAAATTAGATTAAAAACAGTTTTGATGTAAAATGCAATATTTTTCACTATTCATTAAAAAATGAACATTGTCAGAAAAATACCAAAAATTCACACAAGGTAAATTTTGATGTCCCAATCATAAAGAATAAGTTTATTTTGAAAAACATAGTTTATAAAATTGTCAAAATATAGATTCAAAAATGTTTTTCCATCAAAAGGCTCTAAAACAATCTTTTAAGATTATTAGTGTATTCCATGCATAAGATTGTATTTATTTTTATTTTAAGCCTATATAACACTATCTTAATCATTAATAGACATAGATAAAAATATATATCATTCATTACTTACTTGGGATGTTACATCCTTCCCCCCTTTAGAAAATTGTGTCCCCTCAATTTATTTACTTATCGAATAAATGGGGGTACATATCCCTCATTGCATTTTCAGATTCCCATGTTGCCTCTTCAATCATGTGGTTTTTTCACAAAACCTTTACCTGATTAATCACCTTATTCCGTAGCACTTGCTCCCTGTGGTCAAGAATCTGGACCGGTTGTTCCTCATAAGATAGGTTCTCTTCCAGCTGAACTACCTCTGGGCTCAAAACATGAGATGGATCTGGCATATACTTTCTCAACATCGAAATGTGAAAAACATTGTGTACCTGAGATAAACTCGGAGGTAAAGCCACTCAGTATGCAATTGATCCAACTCTCTCCAGAATTTCGTATGGTCCAATGAACCTTGGACTCAACCTTCCTTTCTTACCAAATCTCATCACACTTTTCCAAAGAGAAACCTTGAGAAAAACATGATCACCTACCTCGAAAGATAGATCCTTCCTCCGGTTATCCGCATAACTCTTCTGCCTGCTCTGAGCTGTTCTCATGTGTTTCTGAATCAGCTGAACTTTTTCTTCCATCTCTTCTACCAATTCTGGTCCCATCAACATCCTTTCACCCACTTCATCCCAGAAATCTGGAGTTCGACACCGCTTCCCATATAATGCCTGAAATGGTGCCATCTGTATACTGGAATGAAAACTGTTATTATATGAAAACTCAACCAAAGAAAGATGTTGGTCCCAACTTCCTTGATAATCCATAGAACAAGCTCGTAGCATATCCTCCAATGTCTGAATTGTTCGTTCTGACTGCCCATCTGATTGAGGATGAAAAGCTGTACTAAAATTTAATTCAGTACCCAACGACTTCTGAAGGCCTTTCCAAAAGATAGAAGTAAACCTGGGATCACGATCCGATACAATGGAGAGAGGAACTCCATGTAACCTGACTATCTCTTTAAGATACAAACGGGAAAGTTGATCAAGAGAGAAAGTATCTCGTATAGCAAGGAAATGAGCAGATTTGGTCAAGCGATCAACAATAACCCAGATTGCATTATTACCTTGAGATGTATTCGGTAATCTAACAACAAAGTCCATGGATATATTCTCCCATTTCCACTCTGGCACTGGTAAAGGCTGAAGCATCCCTTTCGGTAACTGCAGCTCTGCTTTAACCTGCTGACAAGTCAAACACTTCACAGTAAAATCAGCAATATCTCTTTTCATTCCATCCCACCAGTAATACTCCCGCAGATCTCTATACATCTTAGTACTGCCCGGATAAACTGAAAACGGAGAACTATGAGCTTCACATAACAACTCTCTCTTCAACTGTGAATCACAAGGCACACACAATCTCTTCCCAAATCTCAAAACACAATCATTATCAATGTTGAATTCAGGCAACTTACCTTTCTGAACCAGCTCTACCTTTTTCTGCAACTCACTATCTTGCTTCTGTGCTTGCTTGATTTTATCTGATAGAGATGATCTCACTGATACCTGAAACAAAACAGAAGGACTTCCTGCACCAACAACTTCTATGCCAAAGTTCATCAAATCCTTAACCAAAGGATCACGTTCCAAATGCAACATTGCTAATGAAGCATTACTTTTTCGACTCAAAGCATCAGCCACTTTATTTGCTTTTCCCGGATGGTAATCAATTGTACAATCATAATACTTGATTAATTATAGCCATCTCCTTTGACTCATGTTTAACTCTTTCTGAGTGAATATATACTTTAAACTTTTGTGATCGGTATATATTTTACACTTTACTCCATACAAATGATGCCTCCAAATTTTTAAAGCAAAAACAACAGCAGCTAATTCCAAATCATGTGTAGGGTAATTTACCTCATGAGTTTTCAACTGTCGTGAAGAATAAGCAATTACCTGATCATTCTGCATTAGGATGCAACCAAGTCCTTTCAATGAAGCATCAATGTATATAACAAACTCACCATTCCTTGATGGTAGTGCCAAAACTGGATCATTCACCAATCTTCTTTTCAATTCCTGAAAACAATCATCACATTCTTTTGTCCAGATAAACTTAACACCATTCCGAGTTAGCTTAGTCATTGGACTAGATAACCGTGAAAAATTTCTAACAAACCTTCGGTAATAGCCCGCCAAACCAAGGAAGCTACGAATCTCGGTTACATTTGTGGGTCTTGGCCATTCTTCCACAACATTTGTTTTTGCAGGATCAACAGTTATTCCATCTTTAGAAACAATGTGACCAAGGAAGGAAATTTGTTGCAACCAAAACTCACACTTTCTGAATTTCCCATACAGTTTCTTTTCTTTTAAGGTTTGCATGATAACCCTTAAATGTTTTTCATGCTCCTCTTTACTTTTAAAAAACACCAAAATATCATCAATGAAAACCACCACAAACTTATCCAGGAACTCATGGAAAATTCTATTCATTAAGTCCATGAATACAGCAGGTGCATTGGTTAGCCCAAAAGGCATTACTACAAATTCATAATGGCCATATCTCGTATGGAATGCGGTCTTCGGAATATCTTCCTCCTTTACCTTCAGCTAATGGTACCCCGATCTCAAGTCAATCTTTGAAAAAAACTAAGCTCCCTGGAGCTGATCAAACAAATCATCAATATGTGGCAAAGGATATTTGTTCTTAACAGTGATATTATTCAAGGCTCTATAATCAATGCAAAGTCTCATAGAACCATCTTTCTTTTTATCAAATAAAACAGGAGCACCCGATGGTGATGTGCTAGGTCTAATGAAACCTTTCTCTAATAAATCATGCAATTTCTCATTCAACTCTAAAAGTTCAATTTGTGCCATTCGATAAGGGGGTTTTGAAATTGGCTTAGCATCAGGAACTAAGTCAACAGTAAACTCAACTTTCTGATCTGGTATTATTCCAGGAAACTCATCAGGAAAAACATCAGGATACTCATTTACCACTAGCACATCATTAATCTGAACAGTTCCTTTATTTTCAAAGACGTGTGCAAGGTAACATTCATTTCCATCTTTTAAATGTTTCTCGGCCTCTTGATATGTTATCAAAAGTAAGGGTTCATTCCTGTAAACAAACTGAAATTCTTTCTAAAAAGAAACTTCTTTAGCTCTACAGTCAATCTTAGCAAGGAAAATAGAGAGACAATCCATACCCAGGATAGCATGAAACTCTACTAGAGGTAGAACAATAAGGTTTGCAAGTAGGTTCTTTCCACAGATAAAGATAGGAAGATTCTTATAAATTCATTTTGCCTCGACACTTCCCCGAGGTGTTTTTACCAAAAGTTCTGGAGTCATTTCTTGAGATGGTATTCCCATTTTACTAGAAAAGGTTTCAGAGATGAAAGAATGTGTAGACCCCGAATCAAACAACACACTAGCATAATCTGAAAAAACAAACAAAGTACCTGATACAACTTCATTTGATGGCCCGACATCTGCTGAAGTAGTTGCAAAGGATTTCACCACCCCTTTCTGCTTGTAGTCTAATAGCTTCCCATCACTCAAGCTCCTTGTCGGACACTCGTTTGCATAGTGACCCATCTCATTTCACTTATAACATTTCACTAACTGTAAATAAAATTTTTTCTTACCTTCACCTTGATCCTTTTCAGTGCAATCACGAGCCTTATGTCCCATCTTACCACATCAGTAGCACTTCCCAGAATTCAGAAGACATTCCCCAGCATGCCTTGCCACATTTATCACAAACTGGAAACTTAGTTTTCTTACCATGATACATTTTTGAAGAATTCTTACCTTTCTCATGCCACCTCGGTCTCTTCTTCTGCTGGTTGTTATAGAACACTTGGTCATCGGCAAACTACATTTCCACATTCTCAGCACATCGAACAAGATTTTCATAACTTTTAAACTCACGAGAAGCTAATGCCCTTCGATATTTTGGCTTTAATCCTGAGTAAAAACGATTGATTTTACTATCAAGGTCCCGGATAAAATTTGGAGCATACCTTGCCAATCGAGTGAACCTTTCTTCATAGGCAACCACTGAGTCTTCCTCTTGCCTCAATTCCAAGAATTGCTATTCCATCCTAAGTCGAACAGCCTTTGGAAAATACTTCTCAAGAAACATACCTTTGAATTCATCCCAGTCAAGAGCATCAATCTCATCGGCGTCCCTGGTATTTTTAACCATAGACCACCACTGATCTGCTTCACCCTCCAAACGGTAAATAGCAAGACTAGCCTTTTGGTTGTCTGAACATCCCATGACATCAAAAATCTTCTCCAGTGCTTTAATCCACCCTTCAGCTAGCACAGGGTCGGATGATCCTCTGAATGATGGTGGATTTTGCCTCATGAAATGTTCCACCACTGACATGTTCCTCTGCGGTTGATCTGGCTGATCTCGTGCATGGATACCACCGCCATTTATCGCTTGATTCAACTGCGCCATCACTGCAACAAATTGTTCGGTTCCAATTCCGACCATTTCTGGATGCTGATTCGGAAGGTTATTTCCTTCTGTATGCCTTCCTATCACTGCTTCCCTGTTTCCTCTGCGGAATACCATTCTGAACAAACATGTATTAGATGAAGCAACATGGTAATCTTTAAATTCTATACCATTTAAAAAAAATATTTTTTGGATAATCATTTAATAGAATTCTAACTCCTAAAGTTATCTAAACCGACCTTTGATACCAACTATAAGGCCCCAACCTTAAACCTTACTTAATCTTGAGTTATTACAAGATTACACATTGAGGATCTTTTCGGGTTTAGAGTTTTAGATAATTAGATCATAAAACATGCATTACATTCCACATATAAACAAAGTGGTTACATAAAGATAGTATTCTTCATTCCCATCAATGGAAACACATTTAAAATAAAACATGGATTATTTCTTGACACATCCTTGACTTTATCATCTTATCATGTACCTTTCCCTTGACCTGTGAAAAAAATTTCAAAAACATGGGATGAGCATAAAAACTCAGTATGGGTTATAAAAAAACATGGAAAGGAAACATGAGTTCATATATACATAAGAACGAAATCATACTTTACCCATAAAACATAGGCACTTTAACATACCTCATAAAATCATGAATAAATCATAGAAATCATAAGACATAAATGTAACTTGAGGCATTCTTAACATTCTTACGTAGGGAGTAACCCTCTTGGTTACGTTTGGAATACCCATCACAGTATATTCCCTAAAATCTCTTCAGAGAAACCTTAACATTTCACTCCTTCGCGTTACCCAATGCATTGGAGAGCTATGACGGGCTCACCCACCCTTAGTTTATCACAGAAACACCCGTCTTCATAATAATGCCTAAGAACCATAACATAATCATATCACATAAAACATGTATAAAGGAAACATAAAATTTCCACATTTCAATCACGAGATATCAATACAACACATTGATATAAAAACATTATGAAAACAATTTTCAATAATAAAAGAAAAGAAATGTAAAACATGGTATTTATTTTTCTTTTAAAAAGAAGGTATGGCTTCTAGAGGAAGCCGAAACTCAAATAACGGTCACGACGGCGGAGAAGTCGTTGTCGCCGCATATGTACGACAAAAACATTCCCTTTTGTTGTTTAGTAAACGATTCTTATAAAAAATATTCCTTTTGAATAAACGTAAAAGTATAAGGGGTTTATACACCGTATAAAAGAAAGTTGTGTATAAGAAAAATATGCCTCAATGAAAGGAGATTGAGACGAAGTCCCATACCTCGTATCCGACTTGACCCGACCGTTCTTTAATATCCTGAATAATAAACTTGATTTAATCTATACTTGATTATGAATCTTTTTCAAGTTCATTATTCCTTTTATACCATGTTATGAACATCATGTAATCAGTTAAGTTAATAATGTTCATTTTTTCGGTATTTGGTTCTTAAGTCAAAAATAGACTTCTTACACTTACATGTTGTTAATTTGGTCAAAGGTTCATTATATCCAGAATGGTATTCATTATTTAGATATCATATATGTCATATATATCCAGTACATACATGCATTTATAATATTACATAATCATTTAGAGGTAAGAAAAGAAATGCACCGTTCATGGAGACGGTAAGCCGTACGTACGCATGAACGCTACTTTCATTTCTATTTCGTATTTTATAGAATGGAATCATAATGATATAAATGTATATTATAATTCCAGTATAATATCATATATAATATCATAGTTCCATACTTTATATGTCCCACATATGGTATTTAACGAATCAAATCACTTTGAGGGGCGGTAGTCCGCACTTCCTAAAATGAAGATATCGTGTTTACCCATAATGGAAACCATAAAGTTATGCCCAAAATGAAAAAAACAGAAGCTTAATGAAAAAATAAACATATCATATATCATATATAAAAATAGTGACATCATAATGGCCATCATTGAAGGTGTTAAATGAGTATTGAACAATCATCGTTTCGGGAGGCAGAATTTCGCCATCCACGGAAACCGTATGTTCTTTAACCATTTGATGTAGTTGTGTGAGAGTTTAGCTCAAATAAATCTTATAACAACATGCTAGTATATTAAATATACTGTTGTTGTTACAAAAGGAGTAAATAAAAAGAGTTTAGGGGGTTGGAGAAGCAAAATAAAACAAATGAACATGAGAGAATGAATTACCTTAAAAAGTGTAACTCCTTTTGATTGGAGCCTAAAGGCTTCCTTTGAAAGGATTCTGCCCAAAGGGAATCCAATAGGATGAGGAGATGGATGTGGAGAGAGGAAATGGGCAGGGGTTGGCCGAGCCAAAGGCATGAGGTGTGTGTGAAATGAGGTAGAGGTGGGGGCCTTTTATAAGAGGAGTGGAGGGGCACTTTTGGAAAGTGAAGAAATATTACATTATTTGATAATGTGTTTCGGTTTCAAAAGGTCCCACATTGATATAATTCGTGGATAAGGTGATAAGGCTTCGAAATCCACTCATCCAATAAGTTTTGGACATGTTTAGTTCATAGATTTTACATTATCTTTTCATTTTATTTAAATCGTCAAATAATGATGTCATCGATGCATCATTATTATGTCATAAATAATTTAATTTATTTAATGTCTAAAAATCATTAAAAAAATACTATGATGTAGGAAATATTTTTAGATTTCCAATGAATATTTATAATCAAATATCTGATCTTTATAACCCCATATAAAAATTGTTTTTGTGAAACATATTATGTTTGTGTCATTTTTACTTTAACATTTAATAAAAAGTTATTTATGCCATTTCCCAACCAAAATGTCTCCATGGGGTCCCCAAGTTGACCCACGGCTTGTCTAGGTCGGCCATGACACAACCAATAAGTTTGGGACATGTGTCTAGGTCATTTCATATTATTAAAGCATTATTTATACCTTAAACTACACTAATTACCACTAATCGCGATTAAAAACTTAATAAGTTACTATTCACCAAAAAATTATTTTAATCTCATTGAACCACATTTTACTTCTTAATGACAACCATGTATGTAGGATTTTCAAAATTCAATACACATTAGTGGTAAACATTCATTTAACTGAAAAATCAGTTTGCTTGATTACCACTTAGTGGTTTCACTATTCATCAAAAATTGAAGTTTTTCCGAAAATTACCAAAACATCACCCTAAGCTATATATGATATTCTGAATTCAAAAATGAAGTCTATTTTACAAAATTCAAATCATATAAGTCACATTAATTTATTTAATAATTAATTCCCACTGCCAGAGCAAATAGCGTGTTTTTACAAAATAATAAGTATCAAATATTGACACCAGTTTAAGTCTAATTTCAAAGTAAATTGATTCCAATGATCACCATTGGATAAAATGGTAAACATATATTCTAATTTCACTTCAAAAACAATTCAAAACATAATCTAATCATATAAATAAATTAGATTAAAAATAGTTTTGATGTAAAATGCAGTATTTTTCACTATTCATTAAAAAATGAACATTGTCAGAAAAATACCAAAAATTCACACAAGGTAAATTTTGATGTCCCAATAATAAATAATAAGTTTATTTTGACAAACATAGTTTATAAAATTGTCAAAATATAGATTCAAAAATGGTTTTCCATCAAAAGGCACTAAAACAATCTTATAAGAATATTAGTGTATTCCATGCATAAGATTGTATTTATTTTCATTTTAAGCCTCTATAACACTATCTTAAACATTAATAGACATAGATTAAAATATCTATCATTCTTTACTTACTTGGGATGTTACATGGCGGGCCTGATGACACTGGATGAGGAGGCTTCACACGCTGAGCTCTGCGAATGGCATGTTGTCTGGTATCAGTGGCATGCAATGTATGGATAGAACTGCCAACTGATGTTCCTATACGACCCATATGATCATAGCTCTGCCATCGTTGGCATCTACTAGGGATATTGGGGACATCTGTCTGGCACTCCCTGTCATCGGGAGTCATTTAGGGTTTTACTAGCTCCACGGTGTTAACTGAAGTGTACCCTTGGCTATCACTCGAAGAGTCATCCACAACTGGGAAGATCGTGGGATGAATCACCTTTTCTTGGGGCATGAAATCTCCGATAGTATGGGGAAAAGATGGAATTGGGGGGTGCATTTCATTCCATTGTGCCATAGGTGTTTTCTCTTCTAGGAATAGGCCAACTGAGATGATGATGCAGAAGTGGTGGTCGCATCCACTAAAGTATCTGGCCGATTCAGGCATGAAAAAATTACACCATAGGCATAGGTGACTATTTTGAGAGCCATCCAGTCATCATATTTCTGGGTTCCATGACTAGAAACCATATACCACTTTACCCCACTGTTGTTTTTGATGTTTGGCCCCACAAAGACACATGCTACATGCAACAGGGCTAGGCCCAACGTGACTATCTTGTTATCGACCTGATATTGGTGATAGACTTTGATCACATCACACTTCTTGATAGTGTGCCCCAGGATCCAGTGATAGTGGATGTAGTTGGGGCGATTACTATGGTTTGCCTCTTTTGGCCTTCTCCACTCTGGAAAATGCACAATCCCATGTTCCAAGTCACTTTTAAATAGTTGGGGACCTGATTCTTATTATACAAGTAGGTCCAGTTTCATAGGTTTGAAAATGGGGGCCTCATAGCTTGGCCCTCACGAGAAGCTGGAAGAGCCTATCGAGAGGGTAGAGCATGGTTATCCTTCCTGGGTGGTGGTCGCTTGTTTTGTGGGGCCACCTATCGATTTTGAGGTGGATGCTTCTGGGCTGGAGGATATGCCTCTAGTATAGGGCCTCAACGAGGTTGCAGAGGCAGCTCCACTAGTAATAATTTATTTTTTCTGGGGGCCTAGAATTCGTCCACCATGGCGGGCTCAGTTCTGGAAGCCCTCCTTGCAGAAATTATAGGCGGCAACAGAGGTGCCTACCAGGCCAATTACATGGCTTCTTCCAAGAGCTGGGCCTTATAAGAGAAGTCTCTAAATCCTCCAGTGTTGTTATAGGTGATTAAAGAGTGAACCAGTTCTATCTTAACATTTCCCACACAAATCATATATAATTGCTCTGGAGTCAGTGGCATGTCAAGGGAGAATGGTAGTCCTTTCCACCGGGTGATTAGGTCCGTGACTCACTCACCAGGTCCCTTTTTTCACTTGAAGAGGTTTGTGATGCTTGTTTTCTACGCGGTGGAGCTAAACTGGTAGAGGAATTGCCAACGGAGGTCGTCCCAGAAAGTCACTAATCTGATGGGAAGCTGGTAGTAGCAGACGATACATGCCCCTCCATTGTCCACAAAACCCATCGTAGCTTGGTAGCCTCAAACTGCATTGGAGTCCCTAAAATGGTCCAACACTATGAGTTTATGTGGTCTAGAACCTGCGGAAGGTCCCCTGTCCCATTAAATAGGGAAAAGGTGGGATTCCCCAAACCCGGAGGTGCCGACATATCATCCACCAAAGCTGGATATGAATTTCAATAAGGTTGGAGTTCTACCTATCAGATTTCCAATGCCTCAAGTTGGGAAATTAGTGCTGCCATTAGATCATATGGATGGGGGTCATTATTATGATAGGGATCCCTAACCACGAGTGCATTGGTGGGTTCTTCAAAATCGTATGGTGGCTCGGCGGCTCGTAGACCTGCTCATGGAGCAACCTGCAGGGCAGCTCGAGGAACCCGATATGGGTTCCTTATATTATTGTGCCATTCCAGAGGGTTTGGTGAGTCATATCATGCTCTCTTGACCTATGTTCAGGCCTCAACCCTTTCTGCGGGGGTAGGATAGTTAGGGTCACCCGGAGGCAGCTCGTCGAGAGGAAGTTGTTCCTGCCCCTATATCCCTGGCCTAGGATTGTTGTATTATGGTCATCGCACTGTAGCGCGTTCAACAAGGATTTTATCGACCAAATTCATCTATTCGGCATGTTCTTGATGCTACACATCCTTCTCAAAGTCCTCCTCCATCTTCTTCATTGAGGTGGATGAGTGAGATTGTTTGGCATATCCTATGTGTTGTTTACCCTTACCATGATTTTGGATAAGGACTAATGAATCGGTGAGAATAGGGAGTCCTAGTGGATTCCTCTATTTGATAGTAAGTCTTCTTGATGCATCCAGTAGTAGTGGCATGCCCTCGGGGGGTAAGTCCCCATCCTGAAGCTTCAGCTCGTTCTCCTCATCCAATATGTCTTCCATGTGGACATTATCCCTTCCTTGGGGAATGTCTTAAATATCTCCAAGTGAGTCACGCTGCCATCAGATAGGACTCAAGAGGAGGGCATCATACTACCCCCAGCATCATATCTGTAGGTGGTTAGTAGCCTCCTTTATAATCTTGTAGAGTACCTTAAAACTCCGACTGCATTGCTGTTAGAGGGCCTTACGACGGCCTGGTGACTTAGGGCGAAGGGCCATAGTAAGTGAAACTTGGTCAACCAGATGACATTACTAGTTTATTTCCATGAAATGTTCTTTGATACTAGGATAAACCACTCGTTGATGATGGAGGTGAAAGTGCGTCGCCCTGAGGGTTTGATAGAGCAGTCAAATTCCTTTTGGGTGGGGGATTCCAGTGCACTGAAATTCAACACTGAAACAGTCAATAACATCTTGGGGATATGGTCTACGACAAGGATATTCTATAAGCTCCATGGTTTGGATTCAGGGTCTAGCCCTTCATTTCCCCACTCATCAACCAGAGGTGATTTAGGTAATGTAAATGGAACTAAAGCAGACTGCTGGAATGGTAGGCTGGTTGGTGGAGAGTACGGGGAGTAGGCTGACAAACTGCCACATCTCGTGTGGTCCTCCCAAGAGTGTAGTGACATGGCCGTTATGTCACAACAAGATGGGATGAGGGTTGTAGTTCATGACGCAGGGGTTTGGGATACCGACGATAGGCCGCGCTGCTTCTCTCCCATCATTGGTCTCCAAAATAGCTCTCAGTGATCTGTAGTTGAGGTAGAGAGTGCTTATGGTGATGACGGTGGTGATTGAACAGCCATAACCTATGGGGTTGAAAAATTTTAATCCTTATAAATATTCTTGCGGAGGGAGGTTCTAATATGATGAACCTCACATTCCGGGAGTACTAGGTTGATTTGATTTGTTCCTGCCCCTGCCCCTGTGTTAGAGGAGGGAGGAGTGGGTTCTTGCACTGAGTCGTACTCTGCATCGATGTTTGAGAAGGTGATTGGTTTTATCTCTATCCATACCATTCATGAATCCTTATTATGGTGGCGACAACCTGCCTTCTTATTCGGGGATGGAATTCCTAGATAGGGAAGATTTTTGACTTGAGGTGGTCCTTCAGCCATACTTGTGCTTTGGAGGGGAGGACATCCACCCGAGAAAATCGTGTTGTGAGGAGCACTGGGGAAGATATAAGAAGGGATATGGGGTGGACCTCTGTTGGAAGTGATGGAATGGGTAGGACCTCAACTTGAGATCGTAGGAGCGCAGTTGGGACCTCCATGCTTGTTCCCTCTAATGACATCAGCATGAGGAGAGGCCTTGTACTGGTCGATCTAAAAACAAGCGGGTCCTCCCTGTTGGGCACTGGTGAGGTGAAGCTGGAACCTCACTGCTCTTATTTATGAGGTGAGGAGGACCCTTGCCAGCTGTTATGAGATCACCGGGAGAGTCCCCACGTTGAAGAGTGACCGAATGTGCAACTTCCCCATACCAACAGTTTGTGGAGTGTGGATTTACTACATATCTAGTGTAGTAGTCAAGGGAGAGACTTCTGTATTGAGCACACCGGCCCAGAGAGGACCCTCATAAGGATTGAAGGTGTCATGGGGCAGACCTCCATGCTGAGCCTCGAAGCAGGGAAGGCCCAAATTCTCCATGGTAGAATTACAGGGAGGACCTCTGTACTGGGTTTCGTAGCCACATATTAGTCTGAAATGACCACTGCCCGCGCCGGCGACCAAGCTAATCGACCCAGCCTTCCCATGGGGCAGTTGGGGCCTTGATCTATGTCGGGTGTATGAATTTCCCTATTTAGCATACAAATGGAGTTGGTGGTATACATTAGTGGTGGATCGTTCCACTATAGCCACTGTGGTTGACACCCCTTGGTGAACATCTTCTTTGGATTGTTCCTAACGCTGGATTTGGGTTAGACTGACCAAATCCATTGGTGCAAGTACATGGGTTACCTGCTCCTCGGCCAGTAAGATTGGGTGGCAGTGCTGATGATGCCAGGTGGGAGCCCGTTTTGGGAGCCCCTAGAATGGAATCCTTGTTGGGTTGACTCGGAAATCACCTAACTTGTCTTCGTAGGGTATGGAGTCATCGAGACGTTCAAGGGGGAGGCTCCTAAAATTGATATATGTTAGAGTGTGGAGCAGTTTCTCCCTATATAGCCATGCGGGGCGATGTTGAAGACATGATGCAGATGACTCTAAATCCAAGCGGTCCATATCCTAAGTCGGGTAATTCACTCCTCCTCATATCGGCGTACGAGGTCATTGATCACCTTTCATTATATGACCTTGTATAGGAATATGGGGTGTGAAGATAGAGGTCGTTGAGGAAGTGGAGGGTCCATGACGGACTGCCGCGTTGGTACTTCCCCTGCAACTACATCAGTGGGGAGGTGGTGACTGAGTTGTAGGTGTAGCAGCTTGGTTTATGAAAGCAGGGAGATTAAATAATCACTGCTAAAAGAAAAATGAAATCAACGAACACTGCCCCATCGTCATTCCATCATCCATGGCTGGTAAGATGGATCCACATGGACAACGTCACAGACTAAGACACCCAACATTCTGCTGCCCCAACTTCGGGTGAGTTTCACACCAGGCCCGCTATGTTCTTGGCGGGACCTGGCACGGGATAGCTTTATCCAATGACACTCTAATCCACTGAAATATTTAATGATACTAATATCTATGTTGAAGAGAATATCTCTATGTCAGGTTCACCATTTCTGTTTCCGATGCTTTTGCCGGGGCACACACATTCGTCTGCTTGAGTATGAAAGGTGCAGTTTCGTTACCCCACATTCCCTCTTTCTGAAGGGTGGAAATATCCATTACTTATTCTAGAACGTTTTCTCCTAGATTGAAATAGGATTATGGGATGTTAGTTCTTCCATATGTGGATTCCTCCCAGGAACATGTCACCTAGTATAGGTCACCCTTATAGAATGATGATGTTGTTTGTTAAACCCTTCTTAATGCCATATCTTCATGGTAACTAGATAATTACACTATGTCTGTTGGGACATTCCAAAGGGTTTGGTCAAGGTAGAAACCGTCGGTTAGTGGAGTAGTCATGTTGTACATCAGTGGCATGTCTGGACAATGGGAAACTGGCGTGTCTGGGTTTCATCCCCTTATTATAGGGCTTTTCAAGGGCACGAAAACCAGAGGAATTCCACGTCAAATGTGGGGAATCATATTCCATATGCATATATATGAGGTTTTCCTCAACTTCCCATGTTTATCACATGGTATTCTACAGGTTTAACACCCAACAGAGATGGATCCGACGGATCAAAACACTGATTAAAGTGGATTAGATGTGTGTACCCTCTGGAGGGGAAACAGATGTTGGGGCCAATGTGTGGTTAGATTCCTGATTGATGTTGAGGGTAATGGGGAATGAGATGGCATTATCGCATCAGGATGTGTATGCATTGTCAAGAATCAGCATGGATAATGGATTGTTTAATGATGTGGATGGTGAATGGGATGGCACTTCCATGAGGATGACGATGAATTTGGGCTTGACCCACTATGAGGCATCCTACATATCCTTGTTTTCGGGAATCAAAGTTCACATATTTTATCTGATGATGGATTACTACTAATTGGGGATTTCAATAGCTTACCCCTGAATGGGGATGTCAATGGCTTACCGCTGGACAGGGTCGCGATGGCTTACCGTTGGATGGGGTCACCACAGCTTACTGCTGGATGGGGTTGAAAATGTCATACTGCTGAATGGAATCACAATGGATTACTTATAACACCCCAAGGTTTTGAAGATAAATATAGAATGAAATTTCATAATCTATCCATTAAACACAACTTTTCCTCTTCTATGTTTTGAATATCAAAAAATGGTCATCTATAGTTGTGTTCAGTAAGTCATTTGGAGTCTGATAGAACAAACATGATTTTTAGTGGATATCTACATAACCATATGAATATTAATATGAATAGTAATATAAATAGTAATATGAATAGTAATATGACCCTTCTGAATAGTAAATAATAATATTATTTAATTTTCTTAAGTAAATAATATAATGAGATCTTAATTAGTTTTTCAATGAGAAATAAAACTAATTTCACTTTAAGATTGTTATTTTTTGAATTAACTATGACTTTATTTTAAAAATAAATTATTTATATTTAGTTTTTTATTTTTGAAAAATTGATTTCAATTTTGAATTCTACATGTCAAAAATGGTTAGAGTGAATTTTGGGAATTTTTCTGAAACAATTGATTTTTCATTGAATAGTAAAAAATGCAGTTTTTAGTTTCGGTGTGCTTATGACATCATTAATGATGTAATAATTATTTCATAAATCTGGATGACTTGTGTATAGTTAAATATGATTTGAGATGTCCCAACTGTCTTAATACATGGGAAAATAGCATGGTAAAGCCCATGGTTTTGCAAATACCACCCATGAGGTGTCCCTTGGAAAATTTTAAAATAATCCCTCACTTTTCCTATAAATACCAACTTTTCCCTTCATTGAATTCATTCCCAATTCTCCCTCAATGATGCTCTGGCCTCTTTACCTTCATAGTAGTCCTCCCATGTTTTAAACAGTCCCCCAAAGTCCCAACATTTATGTTCTAAGTGATACTCTACTTGGTATGAAAATTCCCAATTTCTTTCTTTTTCATTTCATGTTCTCTTCTGTGTGGTATATCTTCCATGTTTACGTACCATGTTCTTATGTTTCTTCTCATTTTGGATCTAATATATATTATGATTCATTTCTGTATAGGCAACCATTGCACCTGGTCTTTTTAATATTTTCTAAAACCATGTTGCGTAGTCGTTAGGCTGCGGAATTTTTGTAATATATTTCAAAATTATTCTTTTATTTTGAGTTCTTTATTTATTATTTATTCATCTCTTAATACCCATGAGGAATGAAATATCTATAATCTTGTATATTAATTATGTTCTCATGTTAATGATAAATTCGTCATCAATCTTCTTCTTTCCCCCCACTTGTTCAAGGAATTAAAAACATTCTTCGTGATGTGTCGAATTACCAACATCGAAGACGATGTGATTTCAATTTTCATTAATTCTTTCAAGTATGGACATTAAACCATTTATATTGTTGAACCGGGTTATCATATATGTGTTATGACTCAGCCATGGTTCTATAATCCTTTGGTACTGATGGTTCTACTTTATGAACCCAATGAGGTTGTTATTATCAACGAACCACTAAAACGATCTAAACGAACATCATTAATGTTTTAACGAATGAATCATCATCATGGAATATAACCCAAAATAATTATATGGTCATTTATATCTCTATAATTTCATTAATAATATCTATTAACAATTATGTATGTTTAACCATGTTTCAAATGAACTTCCTATCATTGAAACAAGTAAACAAACCATTTAAACCAAGGGAGAAAATGCTTCCAAAACATGAAAATTGAACCAACCAAACCCATTGAAAGGGCCATGAATGAACATAATAAAGTTATAATAAATCAATTAAATTAATAGGAGGTTCATTACATGTTAATTAATGATGCTTAATTTGATTATTCAGGTAATTAAAAAAATGAAGAACACACTCGAGCATAAGGTATGGGGTTTCACATCTCACTTTCATTTCTGTGAGATTTTCATTATTTACCTATTATTTATTGAATGTGGTATATGTCTAATTACTTTTGATATATAATAACATGTTTTGATTTATATTCATGTTATTTACTGATTCAATTGATGTTCATTATGTTCTTCTCACTTGATTCGACTAATTACATTGTGGTAAGGGACTTTGTCTCAACTAGCTTTTCGTTGTGACTAACTTTTTATTGTGCACCTAATAATAATTATGTGGTGTACCTAATGCCTATTTGAGATCACTTATCATTTGAAATTGTAATTATATTAAATATCTATATACTCATGTCAGGGACATGTTTTTTGTCTAAACTGTATACCTTTTTACATATGGTGTTTTTTTGAAAAGATTTTTTAATTATGGTAATATTGATGAATCTGTATACTATACTCTATAAGAATATTAAAAAAGAATTTTTACCTTGTATTGAATCTACGTATAAAGAAATATTTGGACATGCAGTGGTAGTTGGGGCCCTCTATAGCCCCTCGATGCATCGGTAGGTCTCATAAGCCAAAACAGTTTGGTGACAAACCCTTTGAGCTTGTTTTCAAAAATCATACGGGTTTCAACCCATAGAAGTAAAACATTTTTACAGAATTATAGTTTCATATACCAGATACATGACATCCAATTAATAAGCATTATATTTTTCCATTATCAGTTATTATTATTACACATGAGGTTTTCACTATGACAAAATCTATGGATACATTTTTATTCTCAGTTTATTAATTGAATTAATTGTTAATTTATTCACTATGCCATATTGATTATGTTAGATTGATTGTGATTAATTTATTATTGTACTCATGATTCCAAGATTTTTAACCCTTATAGAGTGTTTTACGTCACCCCTTTCATTTTCTACCTTCAATAGGAGATGAAGAGAAGATTTTTTATTGGGTTTCTGGGGTTTCCATTTTTAGTTTTTGTTATATATTGTATTTTGTAAACTTTTCCAATGTAATTTGAGTAACATCTATGTCTCTAGATTCATCAAGACTACTAAACTGATCGTTCCTTTGGGATTTTCATTCCTTCTAACCATACCAATATCACAAGTAATTCACTAGTTCCAGCCTAGAGGGGTAGGGGTGTTAAAGTTAGTATTAGAGGAAGTTTAGTAGAAAACATGGAAACTAGAGTAGGAAATGCATATTAGGGACCAAATACCTATGGTAGTATATGAGGATTAACATACAAGAACGTCCTTTTATTTTTTAAGTTATATATGATGTGGATATATTAAGAAATACTCCCATGTCTGGATATGAGCAGGTAGGGCGGATCTGGAATAGATGTATCTAACATGAAAACACCACTTTGAGCTAGACTCGAACGGGAACTGGTGCACGAAAACGAGCATTACTGTACTCTTGGTTATGACACTCCCGGAGGATATGTTTTACATAATTCTTATTTTTTTAGAATCCATTATGAATGCCTAAATTTAAATTTTTCCTCATAGGAACCTTGTTTATAAGATTAACTATGCATATAATTTCAATATATGTTGAGTGCTTTTCTATTTGAGATTCATAAACTAATCTAGTGTATCTCGTTATTTAATAATGGCATCTAACGGAAGAAGGGGGATCAATACATATGGGAAAGGTAGGGATCTCCCTACTAATCAAGTCAACACATTCAACATTTGAGTAGATCAGATCATGACCATATTGGGAAAACATACTCAAGTTATAACAAATAACCATTAAACACCTGTGTTGGATCGTATCATGTGGTAGAAGATTCCACCATTCAGCGGGACTACTAATCCATTTGTTGCTGATCAATGTATCAAGTCCCTTAAAAAGATATTTATGGCGTTAAGATGCAATGAAAATGAAAAGGTTGTACTGGAAGTATATTGTATCAAGGGCAACGCTGATCAATGGTGGTCCCTGATTCAAAATACCACAGAGTAAGAAGAGATAGGGGATATGGAATGGAGGAATTTTATGGAAATATTCTTCAAAAAATATTTCCATTGTGATCAACGAACTGAAATTAAGTGAAAATTCTTTGGCTTAAAAAAAGGAAAAAATGGAAGTGTTGTAGAGTATGAGGCTACCATCACAAGGCTAGCCAGGTATGTTGTGGATTACATACGTGACTCGGCGGATAAGATTGATCATTTCTTTGATGGTATTATGCCATGTCTTTGAAGGGAACTAGCTTCTCAATCATTTTCATCATATGAATAAACTTTTTCAATTGTCATCAAAACAGAGAAGGAATTTTCTAGATCAAATTTTTTCAATGGAAACCAATATAAGAAGTGGTATTATGATAATAAGGGAAAAGGAGAAGCACCAAAGAAGAGAAAGGTAATGAATTGTTTCCCATTTTTCAAGAACTGTTGAAAGAATCATCTCGGTAAATGCTTGAAAGGCATGGTAGTATGCTATAAATGCGGAGAAAAGGGTCATCGATCTAAGGAATGATAGGGGAAAAACAATTCATTGATATTCAATTCTACAATTTTAGAGAGATGGGACACTATAAAAATGAGTTTCCTAAGTGCCAAGGAATCATGCCTCAAAAAAAGCCAATGAAGCAAGGGAGAGCCTATATGATTACAACAGTGGAGGTTGAAGTTCCTAGTGACATGGTGGAAGGTAATTTAATTTCTTCCTCATAATTAGACAACACATTATTTGATTCTGGATCATCACATTCATTTATATTCTCGCAGTTTTCCAAGAAAATGATATATTTCCAATTTTATTTTAGAAAGGATTTGTCAGTCAAAACTCCCATGGGATGTATCATTGCAACAAAGTCATTTCAACTAGTCCCCCTCCAAACACTGAAACGTGCTTTAGTTTCAAACCTTATCATCATACCCATGACTGAATTAGATATAATTCTCGGTATGGATTGGATGTCAAATTTTGATCTGAGGATTTATTTGAAGAAAAAATAATTTACATTTTTGTAAAATGTTGTATAATACCTTGTCTTTTGGGCAGAAACTTCGCCACTTGATTCTTATCTTGAACCACATCCTGTAGCTCTATTGAATTAAATACTAATAGAGGAAGGTAAACCAATATATATAGTAGAGGAAATAAATCTTTAAATTGAATATGTGCTAATAGTGAAAGAGTATATTGATGTATTTCCAGAGGATTTACCGGGACATCCTCCACAGCGAGAAGTTTAGTTCTCTATAAATTTAATTCATGATGCAAGACCTATATCAAAGGCTCCCTACATAATGACCACTATGGAATTTGTAGAGATAATTAAACAACTAGAGAATTTGAGTGAAAAAATATTTATTCATCCTAATGATTCTCAATGGGGATCCACTATCCTCATTGTCAAGAAGAAAGATGGATCCATGTGGCATTGCATTGATTATAGGGAAATCAATGCTATTACAATAAATAATAAGTATCATCTTCCCTGGATTGATGATTTATTTGACCAACTTCATGTAGGTCAATGATTTTCAATGATTGACCTTCGATCCAGATATCATCAACTGCATGTGAGGAAGGAAGATATTCTGAAGATAGCATTTCGAACCAGATATGGGCATTATGAGTTTACAGTGATGCCTTTTGGACTGATAAATGCACCCTCTGTTTTCATGGATTTAATCATTAGTGTTTTCAAGTAATATCTTAATAACATTGTTGTGGTATTCATCTATGATGTCCTTTTATACAGAAAAACCTATAAATACCATGATGATCATTTTCGAACTATTCTGAAAACTCTTAAACGAAATCAATTATATGGGAGGTTTAGCAAGTGTGGATTATGGCATCATTCAGATTCTTTTCAGGGAAATATTTTCTCTATTGATGGAATCCTAATTGATCATGAAATGACAAAGGCAATTCACGGATTTTCCACTCCAACAAACATAACTATGGTACACAGTTTTATTAGATTAGCAGGTTATTATGGGCATTTCATGCAGAATTTTTCCCAACTGGCTAACACGCTAATGAAGCTCACACATAATGTGGATAAATTTTTTATACAAAATATTGTGAATAATGATTTGAATAACTGAAGAGAATATTATTCAATGATCATATATTGACTTTACCATCGGGGAATGACGAGTTTGTTTTTTATAGTGATGCTTCAAAGAAAGTATTTTGTTGTGTCCTTATGCAAAATGATAAGGTTATTACATATGCATCACGATAGCTAAAATATCATGTGAAAAAAAAATCCACCTCATGATCTTCAGTTTGCTATTGTAATATTTACTTTGAAGATATGAAGAGATTATCTCTATGGTGAAAATGTGATATTTATAATGATCCAAAGAGTTTGAGGCATATTTTATCAGGACAGAACTCAACATGAGGAAAAGGAGAGGACATGAACTACTCAAGTATTATGACTTCATGATACACTACCACTCGAGGAAGGAAAATAAGGTGGTAGATGCTTTGAGCAGAAATATTCATTGAGTTTTAAACAATATGAGAGTAGAAAGGGATCCTGTTTTCATGGATCTAGTAAATATGGATATGGGAATAACCATGGAATGTGAAAAAACAATTTTTCATTCAAATGGATGCCAATCCATATTTACTATAAGGGATAAAAAGATATCAAGATTTGGATTTGGAGTTTCAAAAAAAGATTTATGCTGTGAGTGATGGGAGATTGAGTGACTTCATATATGGAGATGGACTTTTGATATTTGGGAAGAGACTTTGTGTTCCCGATATACCTGATCTTAAAAGATAATGGTTGGATGATGCTCATTGTTCCTATTTCTCTATACACACTGGTATTATTAACATGTATAGATATTTGAAAGTAACATTTTTGGTGGGAAACCATGAAGTGGGAGATTTCAGTTTTTGTGTCAAGATGTATGGTTTGTCAACAAGTGAAAGCGGGAAAGCCACAAACTAGAGGAGTATTGAAACATTTTCCCACACCTGGGTGGAAATGGGATAATATCACGATGGACTTTGTCATGGGCCTACCAAAGACTCTTAGTAGGAACGATTCAATATGATACATTGTTGATCGTCTTAGCAATTCTGCACATTTTCTTCCTATAAGAGAAGATCTACCACTTGATTGTCTAGACCGAATATATATTAATGAAGTAGTGAGACTTCTTGGAGTACCCATCTCGATTTTTTCTGATCATGATCCATGTATTACATCTATATTCTGGAAAATTCATTAGAAGGCCCTACATACTGATATTCATTTGAGAACTTCCTACCACCCACAATCTGGTAGACAATCAGAACGAACTATTCAAACATTGTAAGACATGTTGAGGTCATATTCACTTGATATTCAAGGCATTTGGGATCAGTATTTACCTCTCATTGAATTTTCCTACAACAATAGATTCCATTCAAGTATTAAGATGGCACCATATGAAGCATTATATGGTAGGAGATATTGTATATAGACTTGATCAGATGAAGTTGGTGAATGAAAGCTCGTGGGCCCAGAACATGTTGAAGAAACAAAGGAAAAGGTAAAGATTTTGCAGAACCATATCAAAATAGATCAAAGTAGGAAAAGGAGATATGCAGATAACTGAAGGAAGGATTTGGAGTTTCAAGAAGGAGATCACATTTTAATAATGGTATATCCTTGTAAGGGTATTATATGATTCAGTAAAAAGGGAATGCTATGTCCCAGGTATATCAGACCTTTTCAAATTCTGGACCGAATTGGAGTTGTAGCTTACCGTTTGGCAATGCTGTCAAGTCTCTCCCATGTTATTGAATAGTAACAAACCAATATGAATAGAAATATGAATATTAAAATTACCCTTATGAATATTAAATAATAATATAAGTTTATTTTTTTAAGGCAATAATATAATGAGATCATAATTAGTTTTTCAAAGAGAAATAAAACTAATTGCAATTTAAGATTTTTATTTTTCGAATTAACTATGAATTTATTCTGAAAATTAAATTAAAAATATTTAGAAAAATATTTTTGAAAAATGGATTTCACATTCAAATTATACACGTCCAAAAATGGTTAGGGTGAATTTTGGGAATTTTTCTGAAACAGCTTGTTTTTCAGTGAATAGAAAAAATACAGTTTTTAGTTTCGGTATGTTTATGGCATCATTAATGATGTAATAACGATGTCATAAATATGGTTGACTTGTGTATAGTTAAATAATATGTGAGGTGTCCCTAGTGGCTTAAACCATGGTAAAATACCATGGTCAAGCCCATGGTTTTGCAAATACCACCCATGAGGTGTCCCTTGGAAATTATTAAAATAATCCCTCACTTTTCCTATAAATACCAACCCTTCCCTTCATTTAATTCATTCCCAATTTTCTATCAACGATGCTCTGGCCTCTTTACTGTCATAGTAGTCCTCCCATGTTTTCCTCTAGTCCCCAACGTCCCAACCATCATGTTTTAAGGGTTACTCTACAATGTAAGAAAATTCTCAATTTCTTTCTTTTTTCCATTCAAGTTCTCTTTTATGTGGTATATCATCCATGTTTCCAAATAATGTTCATATTTTATTCTTATTCATGATCTAATCTATATTTTGATTCATTTCTGCATAGGTATCTTTTTTCATGTCTCTTTTTATTATTTTTCAAAACCATGTTGCGTAGCCGTTAGGTTTCCGAATTTTTGTAAGTGATTCCAAAATTATTCAATTATTTTGAGTTCTTTATTTATTTATTCTTCATATCTTCTTTCCCAAGATGAATGGAATCTCTAGAATCGTTTATATTCTTGATGTTATCATGTTCAAGATAAATTCATCATCGATATTCTTCTTTTCCCCCACTTGATCAAGCAACTAAAATCATTGTCAGTGATGTGTTGAATTACCGACATTGTAGATAATGTGATTTCAATTTTCAATAATTCATTCATTTCTGGTGAAGAAAAATTTATATGGTTGAACCAGGTTATAATATATTTTTTATGACCCACCAATGGTTCTGTAATTTTTTGGTACTCATAGTTCAAATTTATAAAACAATATGAGGTTGTTATTATCAAAGATCCACTAAAACGATCTAAACAAATATCATTAAAGTTTTAACTAATGAATCATCATCATGATATATAAACCAAAATCATTATAAGATCATTTATATCTCAAAATTTTTTAACAATATTTATTAGCAATTCTGGATGTTTAACCATGTTACAAATGATCTTCCATTCATGGAAACAAGTAAACGAACCATGAAAACCAAGGGAGAAAATGCTTCCAAAACATGAAAATCTAACCAATTGAACCCATAGATAGGGACATGAATGAACCTAATAACGTTATAATAAATTGATTTCATGTATAGGATGTTCTGGAAATATTAATTAATGAAGCTAAATTTGATTATACAGGTCATTAAAACAACGAAGAACACACTCGGGCATAAGGTAAGGGGTTTCTCATCTCACTTTCATTTCTGTGTGATTTTCATTGTTCACCACTTATTTCATTATGTGGCATATGTGTACTTCCATTTGATATATAATAATTTTTTTTATATTCATGTTATTTACTGATTCACATGATGTTCATTAATCTATGGTCACTTGATGAGACTGATTACATTTTGGTAAGGGACATTGTCTCAAAAACCATTTCGTTGGGACTAACATTGTATTGTGCACGTAATAATCCTTATGTGGTGTACCTACTTCCTATTTGAGATCACTTTTCATTTGAAATTATATTTATATTAAATATCCATAATATCATGTCATGGATATGTTTGATTTCTAAACTGTATACCATTTTACATACGATGCTTATTTGCCAAGATATTTTAATTATGGTAATATAAATGAATCATTATACTCCACTCTATTTAGATATTAAATAAGAAAATTTCCCTTGTATTGAATCAATTTATAAAGAATTAGTTGGACATTCAGTGGAGGGAGGGTCCCTCTGTAGCCCCTCGATGCATCTGTAGCTCTCACGAGACAAAACAGTTTGGCGACAAACAATTCGAGTGTGTTTCCAAAAATAAGATGGGTGTCTACCCATAGATCAAAACCGGTTTTACGATATTATGGTTTCATTTTCGAGATACATTACGTCCAATTAAAAATAATTTTCTTTATTGATTATTTGTTATTATTATTATCCATGAGGTTTTCACTATGACATAATCTATGGATGCAGTTTCATTCTAAGTTTATTAATGGAATTAGTTGTTCATTTATTCACTATTCCATATTTATTATGTCAGATTGATTGTGATTCACATATTATTGTACTCATGATTCCGCTATTTGTAACCCTTACTGAGAATTTGAGCTCACCACTTTTATTGTCTACCTTCAACAGGTGATTAAGAGAAGATCATTTATTGAGTTCCTGTGTTTTTTTAGTTTTTGTTCTGTGTTGTATTTTGTAAACTTTAAAAATGTAATTTGAGTTACATATATATCTAGTTTTATCAAGACTACTAAACTCATTGTTCCTTCAGAAATTCTTTTCCTTCTAACCTTTCCAAAATCACAAGTAATGCACCGGATCATGCCTAGAGGGGCCGGGGTGTAACATTACCACTGTACGAGGTCATAACGGCTTACCACTAGATGTGGTTGATAATGGAATACCACTGAATGGGGTCTAAATAGCTTACGATTGGACTGCAACGCAACGGCTTACCACTAGATGGGGTTGAACATCAGGGAGGCTTCCTACGTACCTTATATAGAAAACAAGGATCAAACCCACGTAGTTCCTATGGAATGGGGGTCAGTAATCTGAAGTGGAGGAGGAAAAGGGATCCAATGGTTGTTGGGATCAACCCATAGGGAGGTTTACTATGTACTTTTCCTTGGTAAGGATCAAATTCCACATAGTTCGTGTGGGTGAAACGGCTTACCACTGACTAGGGGAAACAAAGGCTTACCGCTGATCGGTGGAGATAATAGCTTACCACTGATTGAGGTTTACAATTTAGAGTAATGAAGGACATGGCTTAAATGACAATCATAGGGTCAGAATGACTGGTGGTTTTTCTCGAACCTCATGGAGGCTTCATACGTACCTCCCCTTGGAATGGATCAATGACCATGTAGTTCAAGCGGTGGGAACTGACGTGAAGGTGGTCAGAAATAATGGGGTGTTGGGAATGAACCTTAGGGAGGCTTCCTACATACCTCAACATGGCAAGGATCAAATACAACATAGTTCAGGTGGTGGGAACCGATGTGATGTGGGTCGAAACTATCGGGTGTTTGCCTTGAACCGTAGCGAGGTATCTGATGCACCTCACCTTTGAAAGGATCAAATCTCACATAGTTCAAGTGGTGGGAACCTACATGAAGGGGATTAGAACGAATGGGGGCTGGGATTGAACCTCAGAGTGGATTCCTACATACCTCTCATTGGAAAGGATCAAAAACCACGTAGTTCAGGTTGGGTGTGGGGCTTATACTCTATGCTACCTGAAGAGGATGTCATGGTTGATGCTTTCTCTAAGACCATGTGAGTCATGATCAGTTTGAGAAACAAGAGACAACAAACCCTAACGATCACGTCATGAATGGTAAATTCATGGGAATTATAGTGGGGCTTACACATGGTTAGTGGTCCAAAGAGGAAACATGGGCTTAGGCGTGGCTAACTGCACCGGAAGATAAAGACCGGTACATACTCCAAGATGGAGGCTTGACTTGTGAAAATCCTACCGGGAAAAGGATTTGTCACCGAGGAAGAGCGGGGGAGTAGGGGTGTTCTCTCTAGTAATAAAATCTAGGGGCTTACACCAGGGCAGTTGCTCATTCCCTGTGGACGGACGCCACTCGGATAAAGAGGATGTCATTCCATGTGATGAGTGATCTCACTCCCATGGAGACCAGTGGGTGTATAGAATGTTCAAGATGGGGCACCCGGCGTGCATTACACATGGCGAGGTCATAGTTTAATGTCAGGTTCTAAGGAAGAAGGTTATTGGTAGTTAAACATTATGCAGCTCGGATGATATGGGTTTACTCTGCACCCCTAAGACATACATAACCCCCCCCCCCTCTACACCTTGGTGAATCGAAGGGACATGCAACTCCATGGTTTGGGGTGTTATGGAGTGAACCATTGAGGGCCCACATTATCATAGATTTGTGAAGAATAAATAATTGTTTCTGTGCCTATGAGAAGAAGTATGAGGTGAGGCAATGTAATGTGAAACACCGACAAGGTACTTCTAAATTACATCGTACGAGACTAAAGAGTCTTATGAGAAAATGGTTTGTGAAGAAAATGTTTTGGGTGTGAGAGGTGACATAATATGATGCCTGAAAGAGAGACATCGAACACGTGCATGCAAGGATAGAGTTTGGCATGCAAATGGAATAGTTGCGTGGGAAATGCTAGGTTGGCGTGCAATTGAGGAACTTCCACCAAAAAATACTCATCCGACAAGATATTGAGCTGATTGTTGAGAAAATTTGGGTTGACATGAAATTGAAGTGGCTGGATGGGTAAAGGGGTACCGAGGTTTTGCATAAAAAAAATAAAGATTGTGTTCAATTCATATGGTTTTCAGGCAATTTGAAGGCATTGCATGCAATAGGAATGGACTATGCACAGTTAGAACCGATTGTGTGAAATTGGAGGGATTAAGAGTATGAGACAGGACTCGAAGGTTTTTGGACAAGGTATAAGATTGTGTGGTCTCACACGAAGGTGGACCCTTGGTTGATCTGTCGTGAAAAATCTCGTACCTGAAGGGCATCTTTTCTGCGTAAGAGAAGTGGATTTCTCACAGAGGAGACAGTTTAGATTCTTCACCCGTCAGAAGTTGAAGGGGACCCATTCTATTTATTGTCGCTAAGGGTAGACTGATAAGCATAGAAAAATATGTTCGCGTGAATGTTTGTGAGCCGATGTCATCCATGCATAGGATCTTCTGTGCGGGGCGATGCGTACAAAATTCGGTGCCCGCAGTCTGTGGCATGAAACATCTTGCACGCCGAGGCGGATGTTTCCATGCGGCATGAGAGTTTTCCAAACAGGTGCAGTAGTTTCTTCATGGAATGTGAGTTTTTTTGCACAGGCCCCACAGTTTCCTTGCGGAGTGGGTGTTTTCACACAGGATCCGAAAGTGGCATCAGATCCTGTCATTTTCCGCATGGGAGAGATTTTTTCCGTGCTACCCTTCCAACCCCCCCCCCCCAGAATGGATCACTGGGTCAAAATATGTCTTCTCTTTCTCACGCCAAAACCTCCTTCAGCCCTTGAGCTATTTTTTTAGCAACTAAAATCACTAAAGAATTAAAATTAAATACATGCATAGAAATTATATTTTCATAATTTAGTTAATACTATTCATATATTCCATTCAAATGTCTAAGAGATCAATCTAATTTTAAATGATAATATTTTAATAATAGGTTAACATTTTTTTGAACTCAACATTGTGATTAATGATAGATAATCTCAATGTTCCTTATCATACAAGATAAAATTATTATAACAAAAAATTAAAATATCAATACTCTTTAATTTATTTAAAAATATATATATTTCATAAAATTACATTGCATTAAATTCTACCTCCCATAAAATGAATTTCACCCTATAAATTCATCACTTTGGTAGCAGCAACTAAGGATACTTCTGCCTCATTACATACTCACCTTCCCACATAACATCCTCATATTGGCAGTTTCACCATAAAAATTTAACCATATCAGTTGTATAATTTCTAAGAAATATCTCTATTTGATATATAATCTCCACTGGTTATTCCTCATAAGAAATATCATGCTCTAGTGATAGGACCACTATGTTTAGAACATGTGACTGATCTGGTATATACAACCCCAGTTGAGATACAAGGAACACAAATGTACCTGATATATGTTCAGTTGATGTTATAATCGATAGGCCATAACCCTGATGAGATAAGGAATTTATAATGGATCAATATATGTAAGGCTTACATTTTCATTATATTGTAAGATCAATTTTATCTTATGGTTATACTTCAATCAATTTCAACTTCATCTCTTTCTATAAGAAATGAAAATTAATTTTTGTATGCCTGAAGTACTAATGGATCACAAGATCCATAATAGAATGATAAATCATTCCTTCTATCCCTATTAATATCAAAATGTATATCATTAGTTTTCAAATATGGAAAATCATTATATGGTGAATTAATACAATAATCTCTAAAATCTCATACAATTTTTAACATAAAACCATTTCATTAATGTTTAACATTACAACCCTCAAAAAATATTTAAATTGAAAACATATGAATCAATGTCAATAAATTTTCAAAATAAACTTTTCATTATGCCCCCAAAAAACATAAAGTATATCTAAATTTTTACATAAAAACATGGTAATGCCTTCATCTAGTATTCTCTTGCAACATGGTAGTAACATGAATTTCCATAAATCCTTGTTGAAAATATGCATGACTCCTTAATCGTTTAATAAAACCATGGATAATTTTATATATTCCTTAAATTCAATAATTTTGTAAACTCCGTCAATGATAACATAAATAACTTTATCCACAAATCATTAATTAGTTCCAAGGTCATCAATAATATTTAATTTATTTTATTCACATCAATTAACCCTATTTCCAAAATAAACACAATTTTCTCAATATTTGGAACTTATTAGAGGTTACATTCCCTTAGTTATCTGTTTCATAAAAAATATAACAATTAATATAATCCACTTTTATATTATATCAATTAAATTAAACCTATTATTTCAAATCCATAATGAAAAACTTATACATACCAATCCTTATATTTTTCATGATTCATAAACCATAATTCACTAATTACTATACACAAAAACGTCATTCCACCTCATCTTTAATCCATTTACTAGGATTCATCGTATAAATACATAATACCTCGTTTTTATATACCATTTGTAATCTATTCATCTTCCAAAAAAAACCCATTAATTATATAGCCTTGTAGATTATCTTCATGATATTTTCCATTAGGATTTTTTTTTTCAAAATTCCGATAATTTCAAGATTTATAACATTCAACAATAAATGATTCCATAAAAATCCCATTAGTATCATCCATTATTTTTAATAAAATATTCATTCTATACCGGAAACTACATTCTTGGTTTACTTCATTTACACAGTCAAAATATCAGATCATCCACTTTAGACATTTTCTTGAGTTCTATTACCACATTCTTTTCATATAGAAAATTGAATCTTCATTCCTCCAAGGTGTACTCTACCCAAACTATGAGTAAAATCTATCATTATATAATTTAGTGATTATAAGATTTGATTAAGGTGAAATGTTTTAATCATGATCCATGATAAATAATTAGGAATAATGAAAATATCATTTTCTCCATTCATCATCCTAAATGGATGCTCATCAAAAAAATTATCATCACATTCAATGGCAATCTTGTTCCATCTTATTCCCTCTATTGACTAAATGCAAAACATAGTGTGAGAAATCCAAATCATAGTGTAAAATCACATAATCATGAATGAATCACTTAAAGGTTATTAAAAAATGAAACCATCATTTTAATCAATGAAACATTAGGTTTATCATTTTTATTCATAGACATCATCTATATAAATCCTCAGTAATTGCTTGTAAGGATTTATTGAATTTAAAAAGCATTTTTCTATGTGTTTCAAGATAGGTGTGTAGCAAGTCCCCTTATCACAGACTAATTGATGATTGAATCCATCTCAATACACCATTTTCATAGAAATTACCCCTCAATGCCTCTCTGATGGAGACATATCCACTTTTAGTATCCAAACAAGGATTTAATTTCTTGGAATCAACTTAATGTATCCATTAACAAAATTACTGAACATTTTTTTATACTTTGAATCACACTTATACTTATCTTTATATATATCCGTAGACATTTCCTTAAAAATATCTATATGGATCTCACTAAATTTGTCTCGTCCTTGTTTCCAAAGGATAACTAAACATTTCATCATACTCATAATGTAGTGACCCAGGATTCTCAAATATGGATATTACATCTTTTTATATGAATATTAAATACATCACAAGAACACATGGCTGGGGTCCAAAATATTTTATTTCCATTTGAAACATGGTACCATAAACAACTGGTTCATAGATAAACTACATCATCTCCCACTATGATATTCATAATGAGAACCCTTTTTAGATATATAATTTTTAATAAATTTTTTCATAAGCTTGGAAAAATAAATATAATAAATGGTGATATAAAATGTTCAGTAAGAGTAAAAAAGGGATATATAATATTATAACATGAACATAAGGATATAATAACATGAGAATAACATATGAGAAACCATGCTTTTTATATCATAGATAATAAAAATTTGTCATTGAATAAATATTGTTAAGTCAAGAGACATGAATCATAATAGAATCAAAGACCATGATCCATGAGATCGTAACATTAGAATAAGACATAGATTTGTGGTAAATATATAATTATACAGACTCTTATGTCAAATATACCTGGGATAATGAACCATTTAAATACTTTAGGCTTGGGATAACCTCCCATGTACTATCATTTAAGCTTGGAATAACCTCCCCTATACTCTCTTTTAGTTTTTGGATAACCTCATATGAAACATACTTCAGGTTAAGAATAAAATCTTCTGTAACCATTGCTCTTATATATAATAAAGTGTTACCTAATGAATTGGCGAGAGATATTGGTCTCGCTGATAACATAATTAAAATCACACACACACACACATATATGTGTGTGTGTGTGTGCCATAGGATCATAAAATATTCATCATTTCTAAACCTATAAAAATAAATGGCCTTCATAATCACTTAATAATTTCTTCATTGAATACCCTAGGGAAAAATGTCAGTTTCATTATATTTTTATCATTTTATAACCCGTGGAATAAAAATAGGTTTCATAAAAATCACAATATAATACATATAAAAAAATAACACTGATAATATGAATGGTTTCATTGTATTATATCCCCATTAAATTACATGTAACATTATATGATTCCATCATAGATGGAAAATGGTTTGGAAAGGTCATTATGATCATTAAATGTAGAAAATATCCTTTCATCTTTGAATGAAATGTTTTGAAAAATAAATCCTTTTCAAAATCCTTTTCTCATAAAATAATATGTAATCATAATGAAAAACTTTCTTTTGGAAAATACAATTTCCAGTTGAAAAACTTTTTTAAAAAATAATATTTAAATCAATTTTTAGAAAAATATTGTTTTAGAAGAAAATAGAATTTCAAATGAAGAATGAAATAAGGAATATATTTCTAAAAAACATCATTTTGAAATCAAGTGTACAGAGAGAGAGTAAAATTAATGGAAATAATTAATTCTCATGAAATAACATGATGATAAAAAAATTAAATACAAATATTTAGAGGTAGATCTTAAAATATTGACCGTAGAAACATAATCATAAACAATCCTCACAAATGATCAGATTATAACATAAAATCTTTACCACCATGGAATCATTGAATCATAAGACCCATGAAATTGAGATCATAAAATGGATATTTAATCACCATAATTTTTAATAAAATCATAATAAACGATATTTATGGTTAGTAAATACACCACATAAATGAAATGGGTGTTTAATATGATATGTGTATCACAGAACTTGAAAATATGAGATCGAAATCCATTACCATTTTAGTAATATTTTGAATCATATAAGATCTAAGAAATAATAAAACAAACTGAATATTTATATATCATTACAATAATTATATTAATTATATAATATGCAAAATGCTATGTATAAACACCACACAAAATAAACATGTGTTGAATTTTTATATGTATCCGAGAAATAAAAGAGATACTAAAAATATATTACCATACATCGTGACTTCTTTCGTACACATTAAAGTGTCATTTATAATAAATATATGTATGTTATAAAACTATTATATAAGAATATTTATATTTATCACACTATAAATGATTTACTTATGAACATTTATTACCTACTTATTTACAATTATTTATTACAATCATTTTTCGACTAATGACTGCTATGTTTTTCATATATATATTGATTTGTTATTTTTGGTCCTATTACATTGATCATGGTTAAATATTATAATAATAAAAATAATTAATTAATTATAATTAATTAATTATCACAATTATACAACAATTAAACTTTTAGTAACAATCATTAATTATGGATTGGATAAATGAAGTATCATATGAACATTGAGATGGTAGGTCATACGTATGCATGAGTAACATTTCTCTTTTTCACTGATATTTTTTTAAAGGAGTTAAGTATTATTTTATAAATATATAATGATATTTCAAATAAAAAATACTATATTATTTATTTAAATGTACTTATACATATCATCAATGTGGTGTGGTGATGAAAAGAGATTCACATCACATCATGAAGGCTGCCCACAATTACACCGATGATGTTATCACCTTTAATAATGTGAAAAGGTATGAAATAAAAAGATATATTATCTTTTCATAAATATAAATATTTAATTAATATCATAAATTTTTATGTATATTACAATCAAAAATTCATTTTATCATTATTATATTTTATGTAATGTGTTAGTGAACATGAATTACAAGGCTTTGCGAGGCGATAGTTAATCTTACACATGAGCGACGTTATCAAATATCCTAAGGGATGGAGGGTAAAAAACATTATATATTATATAATGAATCCATAGGTATAATTATGTTATATATTCCATACATACTTTAACATCGTCATCATGGATAGCTGTGAGAGGTGGTATTATAAAAATAAATGACATCAGATCATGGTGTGATAGTCTGTCTTACACAAGAACAATTATTTCATAACCCTTTTTTTGGAGGTAGTAAAGGTTTTATGTCATGAAATTAAAAGATATAAAATAAATATATTTATGATTCTAATTTTATTATATAATTGTTGTTTAATAAAAAAATTTAAGGAGGTGGATGAGTAAATAAAATAATAACACTCGGTGAAGAACATTTCCTTTTGTTTTGAGTAACCTCATTTCAATATCAAATTTTTATTTAAAATGATTTATTTAGGAAAAAATAATTATTATAGGACTATAGGAGGTAATTTTAGAATTTATTTTTTTTGTCTAAACAAAAATAAGTTTTTAATGTGAGAAGAGGATAGGAGAGGGGTGGCATTTTATAAGTGAGGCGAGTAATACCATTGTAATTTTTAAAAATAAAAATGTATGACCATGTTTTTAAGGAGAAAAAAGATGAAAAATAGAATATAATATAGAATAATACATTATTGGGTAAAAACATGTCTAGAAAATGTATTTTGGACAAGTTTATAAGTCATTTTAACCCTAATCTCTTTAATTTAACCCATGTTAAACAAATTTATACCATTATTGTGGTAATAAATTTTTAATAGAAAATTTAGTTTACTATATTAGATAATATAAATTATTTTGATTAAAATATTGGAATATATTTTACTATATTCAATTCATATAAGTGGAAAATTTTAATTTAAAATTAATCATTCAGACATGATGAGAAAGTGGGGTTTAAAGAGAAATTTTTTAAAAGATTTCATTGTTTTTAAATCCAATATCCAAATTATATTTATTAGAATAACATAAATTAGATTAATATATATATATAATTAATCTAATTTTAATTTATTCCCAATTTTTTTGAAAATATAAAAAGTATAATTAATTTAAATGATATGATAGTTTTCACTTACAAATCAGTATTTTTCACTATTCATCAAAACCATTCATTTTTGAATATTCTCAAAAATATCCCATATAGAGAACTTTGATATCCTGATTTAAAAGATGAAGTTTTATTTTTCTAATAAATATTTTAAAACATTATAAAATTATAATAAGTGCTCAAAAAGGGCTACAAAACAACTTTTTATAAAAATAAAGATTTTAATCATAAGATTGGATATATTATTTTATCTTATAATATCGATATAAATCAATTGATTTAATATATTCTACATAAATTCAGTTAAAATTAAACACCAAAATTGCCTTATTTAATTTTTTTATGTTAAATTTTTTCATTTTTATGAAAATTGATTTTCGAGAAAAGATTTCATTTACTTATATATATATATACATATATAGTTTTTATTTTCACTTCCAATTAATTATTCCCTAATGAATTAAATTTATATACATTTTTAGAACATAAATTTTTATAATTTAGTTAATATTATTCATACTATCATTCCAATATCTATGAGTTAACATTCATTTTTAATGATAATATTTTAATAATTAGTAACCTTTTGTTTAAACTCTATATTGTTTGTAACAAAAGCTAAACATAGAGTTGTGTGTCACACAATATAAAATCAGTGTCACATGTAATTAAAAAATATAAAGGGTTAATTTTATTTGAGAAAAAAACAAAAAATATCATGTTTTTACACTTATATTGTTCTATTAATCTTATGAATCTCATATTAGTTCATGAACATATCATCCTTGAGAGATTTATTCCATTTTCCATAGGAAATCTAAATTTCTTGAATTTTAACATATTATATTTTTTAATTAATTGTGAATTTATGAACTTTGACATGGTCTAGGGAAACTGAGAGATTAATTAATGTAGATTTTGATCTTCAGGATAGGGTTTTTTTAGGTCATTGTCAATGAAATATTATCTACTAAGCCTTAATCTTCTATATATATATTTTTTACACATATTATTAAAATATATTACATGAAAGGATAATTATCTTCCACTACCCACTTATAAACACATATAAAAATTATCACATTATCATTTAAGGTCTTATTATATCCATAAATTGGTCCCTATAAATTTCATAAATAATTTTGGTCAGATTTTCTAGTAATATGAATTTTTATTGATTTTAACATCTCAAATAGTGAAAATGTCTTCTCCCCTTTACTGTATTGAATTAAACTATTACTTTAACAGCAAATATTTATTTAGGGGTATTATCCCGATAATACATTCTATGTTATTTCTTTAATTCCCATTTTGTCCATATGGGGTTATATAAAATGATGTTATGAACAAAATATTTCCTTGAATTATGTACATAGAATCACTTTTTTTGATTTCATAAAAAATTATATTTTTACTCATTCAAAAATTAATACATACTACTAAAATAATGATTTAATATTCAAATTTAATAATATATTTATTTAACTTAAATTGGTTCTAATAAAACTATGTTTATTTTTTTAAACATTCCAATGTCGTATTTTTATTTGTAACTTTCTTTTCCATGAGGACTTGTAGAGCATATTTCTATACCAAATCCCTAGAAGTATTAACTCTTGACTACATAAATAAATTTATTGTTTCCATTAGAAAAAAATGACTTACTGAATTATTATTGAAATTTATACATTTATATGGACTATAATCTTCTATCATAGGAATTTATATATCATCATTTATAATATTTGGATAATTTATATAAAATAAATTTATGATTTCTTGATATAAGACTGTTTGTAGAATTATTTTTAATAAAGAAAGTAAATGCAAATAATATATATATATAATGAACCATACTTTACATATATTGTAATTACTTCAGAATTGAAGCATTATTATTACAACATATAACAAAACCATGAAGGGACCGTATAGGTATAGTGTCCTTAGAAACTGGTAAGTATAAACAACTGGTTCATAAAGAATCTACATTGTGTCCCATTTATTTCATCATATTTAGAGTCCCTTTTGGAATAACCTACTTAATACCCTAATTCCTGTCCTAGGGAATATAAAACATACAAAGGGGTGATCTCAAATGCTCAGTAAGGGTAAAAAAATGAAATATCATTCATATTATATTCATAAGAACATAACATTTTGTAAATATTAACCTGCAAAAGAGATCATAATATCATAACATGGAATAAATCATGGTTGTGAAATATAATCCCAATAATCATAACATAAAACATGAATCTTTTTGGCATACACATATAATCATATAGAATCATTTCTTAGTAGTCAAGACTCATTTCTAAGACTATCCTAGCGGAAAAAGTCCATTTCTGAACCGAGTTCACTCCTCGTTTCAGTCCTTTATCACTGAACTAGATTAAACTGCCATATCAGCCATGTCTATATCATGAGATATAAATCATTACCCACTTCATTGTATGGAGATATAGGTCCCACCAATCTCATAGTGATACCATTCTTATTTGTGCAACAAGATCACAAATCATACATCATAGCATAACCCATGTAATAAAAATGGGATTCTTAAACATCATACTGTCATAACATAATCCATAAAAAGACATCATATAAAATAATTCCATCATAACATAATCAAATAAATGTAAAAATAGGTATAGAAACATAACCCTATATTATCTTAGATGGAAAATAATTTTGATAAAACACTTCACCACCATTCTTGAGGAAAATTGCCTTTCTACTTCAAAAACATTTTTCCTTTCTAAACATGTCATACTAGTTTAAACTAAAATAAATTGATTAAAAAAAGACATGAAAATTTGAAATGGTAGCTTCATAGAAATAATTTTCTATGAAATCATAAAAATCCGTTCATGTCGTGTATGTTAGAAAAAGACTTTTTCCTCATACTTTGGCCAAAAAAGTCAAAAAGTAACTCATACTAAAAATGACAAAAGATTCCTTTAATATCATTTAATAAAAATACACCAATGAGTATAATTGGATTTAGAAAATTGTAGTAGGATAGAAATAATAATACATATTGAGTAAACATGTATGTGGATGATAAATATTCTCCAGTAAATTCTGACGAATAAACAATCTCAGATAAAAATGAGATTGCACGATTTTCCCATACCTTAGGTCCGATATGCTTTGTCCGTATCTGAACGTCCTGTATAATGATTTAAATAATGTCATTGAATTTTTACACAATCATATATATTGTTATGAAATCATATATTGTCATATTCTTATCTTCATATTAGTAATATTTCATTACTACGTGTTATTCGGGTGTTCATTGCTTTATGTTCTTATGCATGTTTTGTCGAATAGATTATTATTCCTCTTTTTAGGTTGTAGATACCTCATTCACAGAATGGTATTACTTTAATATATAACATATTTATTCATTAAATTCATTTATATAATCATTTTTCAATGATGATCATGTAGAATGATTTGCATCACATTGTGGAGATGGTAGACCGTACGTACGCACGAGCGATGATATCACTCCCATGATCGTGGAATTGTATTGAAGCGTATGGGGTATAATATTTAAGACTCAATATTACTTTAAAATGATCATATATAGTTGTTTAATCCATCATATACCCATCCAAGTGTGTTAGTGATGAAATAAAAGATAACACCACGGCGTGGAGACGATAGGTCGTACGTACGCACGTTTGGTGATTTCGTTTCTTTCATAGGACAGATAGAAGAAAGAACATGGAGGTTTCATATTCATATAAACATATCAGTATAAAATTTATACTGGAGTTATTACTTAACAATAAAATAACTCATATAGAGGATGTATAAGAAGAAATAATTTTGAAAGAATCGTTAAAGGATATTACATCTTCTTCGATGAGCCTCTTCTTAACCTCATATTAGGGCACTAAAGTAGGTCTTGGAGAATTACCAGGACATCTATTATGTTTTTGGTGAAGTGTAGAATACAATTTTTCAGGGGTTGTCCCATCATGAAGGCTCAAAGATGTGTAATGAGGAGAGGGAGGAGGTGCCCTTTTATAAGGGAGGACAGGGGAACCTTTGGAATCATCAAAAATATTAATTTATAATAAATCAAACCCCAATTAAACACCACCAAAAAATGACTCATATTCATATATTATATTATATAGGGTTGTAATATCATTAACCAATTAAATTTATACATGTTGAAAATTTATTTTAAACCTTATCAACTTGATTTATCTTTATTTAATCTATTTAATTTTATTTGTGGTAATATGATTCTAAATATTAAATTGTTATAAATAAGTAAATATGTGTTGTGACTTGTCCATAATTGGATAATTCATGACATTTTATACCTTAACAATTTTAATTTTTAATTTTTAATTTTTTTGTGATTTTTAAACAATTTTATATTATGTTATGTTTATAAAAAAACAACAGTGTCAATTTTGATACTATTTAATTATTTTCATTGAAATAAAATCCACAAGGATGATATTTTCGAAATAAAAGTCTTAATAGATTCAATACATGCCATATATATCTAGTAAATTAGTGGAGAACATTAAATAGTTCATAGACTATTTATTTTAGTATTTTTAAAACCATTTATTTGATATTTCAATCCATAAAATAAATTTAACATCACTATTTTGTCACCTTTAATGATAATTATTAATACCTAAAAATACTAAATAAATTCACATGATGTAGATACTTTAGTTATCTTTCTATATACTATTCATGTTTGAAGTTTCATTAAGTTTATCACTAAAATAAATTATTATACTTAAAAAATTTAAGAGAGTGACATGTTGTCACTTTCTTTGGTTTTAATAATAATTAAATAATTTTCATGGACGAAAGTCCATAAAATGAATGTAATCCTACCCTTAGGTTCTAAGGGTCTACATTTAGTCATCCAATATAATTTATGGAAGGTGTTAGGGTAATTTTATAATCTTTTTTTACCCTTAATTACTTTATTTTCCTTTAACTGCAGTAAATAAAAATTACTGTTGTTACTATTCTTAATATCAATAAATAATAAGAGTAACTTGTTTACATAATTTGTACCCACTAAATTAAAATATGGAATCCATTTATTAAAATTCAAAACACAGAATTTTCATTAATTAATTTAAAATTAATCACGTTGTTTAGAAAATGGGTTTTGAAAGTTAAAACATTGCGAAAGATTGAAATGCTTTTACCTATGAATTCAATGTATAATTAATTTTAATGACATAAATTATATTACATGGTAAAAATATATTCTATTTATACTTTAAATTCATTCAATATTATAATTTATCCATATAAATTATTGTGATGATTAAAGTTGTTTTTAATTAAAATATAGCATGTTTTTACTATTCATTAAAATATGAAAGTTATCAGAATAATATGAAAAATTGATCCAAAGTGAATTTTTATATCCTGATTCCAACGATTAATTTTATTATTTCAAATTTAACTTATAAAAATAGTAAAAACTATATTTAATGTGGGTGAGCCATCAAATGGCGACAAAACTACATTTTTGGGAAAATACTAAGTTTACCATAAACCTTTATTTTGTTCTAAAAACTTATTCTAGAAAATGTGTAAGATGAATAATAATGATATAAAATGAAAAATGTAGTTAATACTATTCATAACAACTAGTCCATAATAATATTATAACAATATATCATTGTTTTGTTAAAGTCGGTATTGCGTACAACACACACTATCAAGGAAGGTCATGATTGTGTGTAACGCAATCCAAGATAGTGTTGAGCCTATTGAAATATTACTTTGGTGTTGCGTATAACATAAGACATAAAAATATATCGTTCTCATAAATTATAAGGGTGTTACATTCTACCCACCTTAAAAATAATTTAACACTCTAAATTCTTTATTTCAGAACAAACAGATGAGGATACCTCTCCCTCATCATATCCTCATGTTCCCATGTATCTTATTCAAATTGGTGGTTCTTTTATAAAACATTAACCAAGATAGTGGTCTTGTTTCATATAACTTTTTTTCTACAATCCATGATCTCTATGGGTTGTTATCTATAAGAATGATCTTGCTCCAGCGGTACATCTTCTATGCTTAGTACAATTGATGGATCAGGTATGTACTTTCTCAGGAGAGATACATGGAACACATCATGAACTTGAAAGATATTTGGTGGATTTCCAATTGGTAAGCTACCATACAACCGTGATCCATTATTTCAAAAGGACCAATATACCTAGGGCTCAACATTCCATTCTTTCCAAATCTCATTACTCTCTTCCAAGGAGATATTCGTAAGAACATTTTATCACCCACTTCAAACTCTATGTCTTTTCATTGATTATTGACATAACATTATTGTTGACTCTAAGATGATCTTATGTGTTGTTGAATAGATCAATCCTTTTATATCATCTCATCAACACGATTAGGTCCTAATAGATTTCATTCCCCAACTTCATCCAAGCAAGTCGGAGTTCAACATTTCTTTCCATAGAGATCTTCATAAGGTGTCGTCAAAATACTGGAGTGAAAGCTATTATTGTATGAGAATTCAACCAAATGAAGGTGTTGATCCGAACCACCTTTGAAATCCATAGAGAAAGATCTCAACTTGTCTTCAAGATTATGAATTGTCCTCTCAGACTGACCATCTGTCTGAGGATGATATGCAGTGCTGAAACACAACACTGTATCCAAAGTATGCTGACTACTTTGCGAAAACATCGAGGTAAACCTCGTATCCAGATCATATATAATTGAAAGTGGTACTCCATACAATCATACCACTTCTTTAACATATATCTTGGCAAGCTGATCAAGAGATAAATTATCTATAATTGCAATGAAGTGTGCTGAATTCATAAGACGATCAACTATAACACAGATAGCATTATTGCCTTTGGATGTTTTCGGATGTCCAGTAACAAAGTACATAGTGATGTTTTCCCATTTTCATTCTGGTATGGGTAATGGTTGTAACATCCCCTTAGACATCTGTCTCTCAACATTAACTTGTTAACAAACCAATCATTGAGAGAAATATTCAACAACATCTCTTTTCATGTCATCCCACTTGAAGTACTCTTTCAGGTCCCTAAACATCTACGTGCTTCCAAAGTTAATAGAGAATGAATAACTTTGAGCTTCATCCAATATTTCCTTCTTTATTTCTGGGATGGGAGGGACAAAAACCCGATTCCTAATCCTTATTATTTCATCACAATAAATGTGGAATTTAGGAAAATTTCTCACCTTCATTTGAAACTCTACATCTTCTTTTTGTGCCTCTTTAATCTTCACATGTATATATGGTTGAACATTCATTTGAGAGAGATAATATTTCTCCCCTTCCATTATAATTCCAAGATCCATCCTTTGTAAATCCATAAATATTGGATCTTTTGTGATCCTCATCATGGATATTCTAGCTTAGTCTTGTCGACTTAATGTGTATGCCACTTTGTTTGAATTCCCAAAATGGTAATTAATTTAGCAGCCGTAATACTTAATCAGCTCCAACCATCTTCGTGGGAACATATTCAGCTCCTTTTGTGTGAAAATATACTTTAATCTTTTATTATCATTCTAAATATAACACCTTTCACCATAAAGATAATGCCTCCAAATCATTAATGCAAAAATTATCACAGCTAACTCCAAATCTGGAGTTGGGTAATTTTGCTCATGGATTTTCAACTATCGTGAGGCATAAGCTATCATAAAATAATTTTGCATAAGAATACACCCCAATCCCTTCTTGTATGCATCACTGTAGATCACAAACCTTTCTCCACTAAAAGGCAGTGCGAGCATAGGTGCACTGGATAACCATCTTCTTAAATCCTTGAAATTATCTTCAAACGCATCCATCTAAATGAACATAACACCTTTTCGAGTCAACCTGGTGAGTGGATTAGATAACTGTGAAAAATATTTCAGAAAACATCGATAATATCCATCCAAACCAAGAAAACATCGGATCTTAATTACAGTTGTTGGTCTTGACCATCATTCGATAACTTTTTCTTTTTCTGGATCCACAGATATCCCCAATATTGAGATTATGTGACCCAAAAATGAACTTTTTTGAAGCCATAATTCACACTTGGTAAATTTTTCATAAGGCTTCCCCTTTCTCAAAGTCTTCAATACAATTCTCAACTCATCTTCATGTTCTTCATTTCTCTTTTAATAGACAAGAATATTTTCTATAAAGACTACCAAAAACTGATCAATATAGTTTCTAAAAACTCTATTCATTAGATCCATGAAGATATCATGGGAATTAGTAAGACCAAATGGCATCATTATAAATTCATAGTGTCCATACCTTGTATGGAAATCCATTATTGGTATATCCTCCCTTTTGACCCTCAATTGATGATATCCTGAATGAAGATCAATCATAAAAAAGTATTGAGCTCCTCGTAGTTGGTCAAATAAATCATCAATGTGTGGGAGAGAATATTTTTTCTTGATAGAGATCTTGTTATGTTCTCGATAATCAATGCAGAGTCTCATTGATCCATCATTCTTCTAAATAAATAGAACAGGTGATCCCCATGGTGATGCACTAGGGCCTATGAATCCCTTATCAAGATTCTATTGGAGTTGATTCTTCAATTCCTACAACTCAATTGGGGCCATTCTATAAGTTGTATTTTAAATTGGTAAAGAACATGGTATGAGTTCTATTGAAAACTCAACTTCACAATTTGGTGGAAGACCTAGCAATTCCTCAAGAAATACATCATCAGTATCCCGTATAATGGGAATATTCTTAATTGGGAGTTTCTCTCTAACAATTTGAGATAAATAACCTTCATTTAGTGGAATCAAGACCCTTAAGATGGAAGAAATTTCCATTGAAAGGTTATGTTCATCCTTGCATCAATAGATGATCATAGATTGATCTAGAATATGAAATTTGACTTCCCTTATTTGTTAATTGGTACGAGCTCCATATAAAGAAATAAAATCCACTCCACGAATCAGATAAAATTCTACTATAGGAAGGATCCCAAGATTTGTAGGATGAACTTTCCCACAAACTTCAATCGAAGAAGAATTGTAAACTTTCGATGAGACCGTTGTTCCATTAGGTGTTGTCACAGGTAACTCAACATCTAATTGTTGAGGTAATACAATGATAACGTTATAAAATTATTTATAAATAAAATAGTGGGAGGATCTATAATAAAATTAATCATTTTCTACTTTAGAGTGGATTGTATGTGTTCCTTTCACCACTTCGTTATCATACTCTGCATCACCGATAAAAATTTCATGTGACATTCCTTTATCTTTTGCCTTATGGTTTTTTTGACGTCGATCATCATCAACAACCCTTGGATTAGGACATATATTAGAATAATGCCCCATTTCCTTGCACTTGTAACATTGAAGTGTAAGAGGTGCATTCTGTGAAGCCATTTCGTTGTTCGCATCACTAGACATCATTTTCCCATCACTACATCATTCAAATTCCATATGACCCTCTTTTCCACATTTGAAACATTTACATGTTTCTTTAAGACAATTACCTCCATTTTTCATTCCAAACATTGATCATAAGGGAAAACTCATCTTTTTTCAGTGTGGTCTTTAGATATCCCTTTGAATTCCATTTTCCTCTTCTTATCAAACCCATATGACTGATGGGTTACTCCAATCTCCATCTCAACCATGAGAGCACATCGATCAACTTCCTCGTAGATGTTGAAGTCCTTTATGGATAATGCCCTTTTAAGACTTAGTTTTATGCCACTAAAGAATCGATCGATCTTACTCTCAGGTTGGATAATAATCCCAGAAGCGTACCTTGCAAGCCTTGTAAAATTTTCTTCGTAGATACCAACATATTCATCATCCTATTTCGTTAGTACAATAAACTCCTTCTCCATCATTGTTCGAAGGATACAAGGGAAGTACATATTAAAAAATATGTTCTTGAACTCATCCCATTACATGGACTCGATTTTGTCTCTTTGCCTCGTATTCTTGATAAAACTCTACTGTTGATCAGCTTCAGTTTCCAAACGATAAACTGCTAAGATGAATTTATAATATTCTGAACATTGAAGAACTGAAAATATCTTTTCAGTCTTACATATCCAATGTTCAGCAACTAATGGATCAGTAGACCCGCTGAATGAGGGTGGACGCTGCCTCATGAAGGATTCAACATAATGTTTCTCCGTACATTGCTCGTTTGGAAGTCTTGCATGTTTCATAGCTTGAGAAATATGTGTGAGCATGGATACATGATTTTTCATTACATATCCCATAACGTTTGGTTTCTCAAGGGGACAATCATTACATTGCTCATCGCATTCATCATTAACATTGTTCCCTAGGGTTGTAGCCATTGACTAAAACCAATAATCATAGTGTGAGGAACACTAATAATAATAGGAAAACCACATAGTCATGAATAAAATTTCACACATAAGGTCTTATAATATGTTATTCATGGACATTGTTAAAACACTATTATTATGTCCAATTCTTAGCCATATCCTTAGGGTTCTTACTAAGGCTTTCACATCCTAGTTTCCAAAGGTTGACTATACCTTTAATCTGATACCAACAATAACGACCCATACTTCACATACATTGTTATTACTTCAGAATTGAAGCATACTTATTACAAGATATAAAAAATCATGAAAGTACGGTATAGTTAGTGTCTTTAGAAACTGGGATACATAAACAACTTGTTCATAAAGCATCTACAGTATCGCCCATTTATTTCATCATATTTAGAGTCCCCTTTGGAATAACCTACTTAATACCCTTACTCCTGACTTTGGGAAATTAAAACATATAAAGGGGTGAGATCAAATTCTCAATAAGGGTATACAAAAGAAATACCAATCATATTATATTCATAATAACATAACATTTTGAAAATCATAACCTGCAAAAGAGATCATATATCATAACATGGAATAAATCATGGTAGAAAAATGTAATCACAATAATCATAACATAAAACATGAAACATTGTGTCATAAACAAATAATCATAGAGAATCATTTCTTAGTAGTCAAGACTCATAGCCAATACTATCCTACCGGAAAAAGTCCATTTCTGAACCGATTTCACTCCTCGTTTCATTCATGTATCATTGAACCAGATTAAGCTACAATTCCATCCATGTCTATCTCATGAGATATAAATATTTACCCAATTCATTGGAGGGAGATATAGGTCCCACCCATCTCATAATGATACCATTCTTATGTGTTCCACAAGATCATAAATCATACATCATATCATAACCCATGTAATAAAAATGGGATTCTTAATCATCATTCCAACAAAAAATATTCCATTAAAGTACATCATAAAAAATAATTTCATCATAACATAATCAAATCAATTTAAAAATAGGGATAGAATTAGAACCCTATATTATCCTATATGGGAAATAATTTTGATAAAATACTAGAACTCCATTCTTGAGGAAAATATCTTTTCTACTTCAAAAACAATTTTACTTTCATAACATGTCATACTAATTTAAACTAAAACATTTGATTTAAAATAAACATGAAAAGTTGTAAATAGAGATTCATAGAAATAATGTTCTATTAAATCATAAAAATCCATTCATGATGTGTAAGTTAAAAAAAGATTTTTTTCTCATACATTGTCCAGAAAATCCAAAAGTACCTCTTACTAGAAAAGACAAAAGATTCCTTTAATATTATTTACTAAAAACTCACCAATGATTAAAATTGGATTTATAAAATTGTATGATTATAGAAATAATATTTCAAATTTAGGAAAAAGAGACGTGGATGATAAATATTCCCCAGTAAATTCTGAAGAATAAACAATCTCGGATTAAAATGAGATTGTGATATTTTTTGTTACATTAGATTCTATATGCTTTGTTCGTGTCCAAACATCACGTATAATGATTAAAATAATGTTATTTACATATTACAGAATCATATTTATTGTTGTGATATCATATATGGTCATATTCTTATCATCTTATTAGTAATATTTCATTACTACTTGTTATTCAGGTGTTCATTGCTTTATGATATTATGTGTGTTTTGTCGAATAGATTGTTATTCATCTTTTTAGGTTATAGACACCTCATTTAATGAATTTTATGATTGTAATATATATCATATTTATTCATTCAATAAATTTATATAATCATTATTCAATTAAGATCATGTAGAATGAGTCACATCACATCGTGGAGACTGTAGGCCGTACGCATGCACAAGTGATGATATCATTCCAATGATCATGGAATTGTATTGAAGTGTATGTTGTATAATATTTCAGAATTAATATTACCTTAAATGATCATATATAGTTTTTTCTTCCATCATATACCCATCCATGTACGTTAGTGATGAAATAAAAGATTACACCACAGCGTAGAGACGGTAGGCCGTACGTACGCATGCATGGTGATTTCATTTATTTCATAGGATGGATAGAATATAGATCATGGTTGTTTCATATTCATAATAACATATCAGTATACAATTGATACTCGAGTTATTACTTAATAATGAAACAACTCATATATAGGATGTAGAAGAAGTAATAATTTTGAATGAATCGGTAAGGGATATTACCTCTTCTTGGACGTGCCTCTTCTTAACCTCCTATTAGGGCCCTAATGTTGTCTTGGAGGAAGACCAGGACCTCTAGTATGTTTCTAGAGATGTTGAGAGAGAAATTATCAGGTTTTTTCCAAGCTTCAATGCTCAATGTTTTTTAATGAGGAGAGGGAGGAGGTTCGCTTTTATAAGGGATGAGAGGGGCACCTTTTGATACATCAAAAATATTAATTTATAATAAATCAAACCCCACATAAAAACCTCCAAAAATGACTCATATTAGAATATTATATGAAATAGGGTTGTAATCTCATCAACCAATTAAATTTATACATGTTGAAAAATTATTTTAATCCTTAAAAACTTGATTTATCCTTATTTAATCTATTTAATTTTATTTGTGGTAATATGATTCCAAATTTTAAATTGTTATAAATAATCACTTATGTGTAGTGAATTCTTCAATAATTGGATACTATATGACATTTTCGACCAAATAAATTTTTATTTATAATTTCTAAACATTTTTGTGATTTTTAAAAAAGATTATATTATTTAATTTTTTATAAAATAACAATAGTGTCAATTTTGACACTACTCATTTATTTTAATTTAAATAATATCCAAACAGAAGATATGTTCAAAAGAAAAGATTTAATATCTTAATAACATTTCATATTTATCTATAAAATTCATGGAGCACATGAAATAGTTAATATCAGATTTATTTTAATATTTTTAAAACAATTAATTTGATATTCAAATCCATAAAATAATTTCAACATCACTATTGTGTCACCATTAATGATATATATTTAAAACCTAATAATTATAAATAAATTCAAATAATGTCGATATATTTATTACCTTTCTGGATACTATTCATTTTCAATGTTTCATGATGTTTATCACTAAATTAAAATTATTATACTTATAAGATTTAAGAGAGTGACATGTCGTCACTTTCATTGGTTTTAATAATAATTAAATTATTTTCATGGTCAAAAGTCCATAAAATGAATCTAATCCGACCATTAGATGATATGGGTCTCCTTTTTGTCATCCAATATAATTTTGGCAGCTGTTAGGGTAATTTTATAATCTTATATTTACCCTTAATTACCAGATTTTACTTTAACTACAATAAATAAAAATTACCATAGTTACTATTCATAATATCAAAAAAAACAAGAGTAACCTATTAACATAATTTGGACTGACTGAATTCAAATATGGAATCTATTTTTCCAAATTCAAAACACAGAAGTTTTATTAATTAATTTAAAATTAATACGGTGGTTTAGAAAATGGGTTTTAAAAGTTAAAACATTGCCAATGATTAATATGTTTTTAACTATGCATTCAATATAAAATTAATCGTAATGAAATAAATTATATTAAATGGTAAAAATATATTCTATTTAAACATTAAAACTGTTAAATATTATAATTTAACCATATAAATTATTACGATGAAAAAAATTGTTTTTAAATAAAAATATATAGTGTTTTTACTATTTATTAAAATATGTAAGTTATTAGAATAATAGGAAAAAATAATCCAAAGTAAATTTTTATATCCTGATTACAAAGAAGAAGTTTATTTTGTAAAATTGAACTTATAAACATGTTAAAAATTAGATTTAATGTGGGTGCGCCATCAAAAGGTGGAAAAACTGCATTTTTGGAAAAACACTTATTTTACCTGAAGAATTTATTTTTTTGTCATACCATGTTCTAGAAAATGTGTAAGATGAATAATAATGTTATAAAATTCAAAATTTATTTAATAATATTCATAACATCTAGATCATAATAATATTATAACAGTATATCATTGTTTAGTGAAACCCGGTATTGCGCACTGCACACGCTATCGAGGAAGGTTGTGATTGCGTGTAACGCAAGCCAAGCCAGTTTTGTGTGTAGTGAAAGATTCATTTGGTGTTGATTATAAAATAAGACATAAAAAATTATTTCTTATAAGATCTTATGGTGTTACTCTATATATATCATTCATTCTATAAATTCAATAACTTTCAATTTTTTCATTTTAGTTTTCCAATTATTAATTTCCAAAACGACTATTTACTAACTATCCCAGAAAGTATAAGTGAAGAATTTATAATGATTAATTTCCCATCGTTGATCTCATAGTGAAAGGAAATGTGTAATTACAAATTTTTATAATACCATGGATCTAGTTCATATAACGAAAATTATGTTTAATAATAATATCTGATAAATATTTAAGGATTAATGTATGTTTGGTTATGATATTCCATGAATAAATTTCATAAGGAATATTTTATCTTTTTTCCTAGATTATTATATACTTTACTATTATATTACTTAAAATTATTAATTTAGTCTCATGAATTAAAATAATTTACCATTATCTTATACATGAAATCTTTCACATGAACAATTCTAGAAAATTATAGAGTCATTGTGGATATATCACAATTAATACCAAAAAGGTTTTTGGGTCATTATACCTTATATAAAAGAATATAAAATATATAATAGTATTACATTACCTTATTTTAAATAAACATCTAATTATATCATTCACATTTGGTATTAGTTTTACTTTACTAATTATTATCTTTCAAAAAAGGGTATTATTGTATTATAATGTTTTATATACAGATTTTATTATCGACATAGGATATCTCAATGAATAATTAAAGTGTTATTAATCTTTGGTATACCAAAATATCATATATTTCAATATATTAAATACTAATTAATTGTGCCTAATATTGATAATGGTATAATAGTTTTTTTGTATACAATACCAAATAATCGTTTCCAAATACAATGATCATTACACTAGGAAACCGAATGATAAGATATTCACTAGCTGACCTAGAAGTCGAGAACTATCAAGAACATGAGGATAAAATTCAAATCCTACAACATTTTTAACCATCATTATATTTTTTATTTGGATAAAAATGTGTCATCCTAAAAAATATCCTAATAACCAAAAAGTAAAAAATATGAATCCTTCATTCAATGTTGAATATACATAATCTATATCCTTCTATTTTATTTTTATTCAATTCATTTTAATTTATCTTCTAGTATATTTTATTTCAAATGAAATTAGATAGTATAATAATCAATTTTCACCTTATTTATCAATAGTTTCTCCCAATTTATCAATAGTTTCTTGAAATTAAAACATGATTATTCCTTTATTGTCACACCTTTCAAAGTCCATTTATCCCTAACATTATTTTTATTCACTATAAAGACATAATATTTATCATTCTTTATATACTTATCTAATTAATAAAAATATCCATATTATATTAAGGTGTTATCTATATACAATGTTTTTAAATTCTCAATAAAATAGGAGATATTTTGTGGTATGGATGTGATAATGAGATGTATTTATTTTTTTTATTTTAACTAGATCTAAAATCTATAAATGGATTAATATACTATATAAACATGAATATATGTGGAAAAGCCTTAATTCTATCATCTAAAAAACATGTGTAAATTTTATTGATAATATAATTAGTTTCTTATTTCACTCCCAACTTATAGACTTCATATAGATGTAAAATCATGGTATAAAAATAAATCAACTCATTTTTTAATCCAAATTCATTATATATTGATGAAAAATGATTATATATAAACATAAAATGAATCATATTTGAGTCTCTTATAGGATTACTTTTTAAAATCACATACATTAGGTGGCGACTTATCATCTTGTTTCAATTTTTAATAGATACAAAATATTTTCATATAAATTTAATATATGCATGTTCTTGTAAAAATACTATACATTTTTTTGGTGAGTAAATGTTAGTTGTACAATATTGATCACACTGAGTTGTAGTAGTAATTTTCATTTTATTAAAAATGAAATGTAGTAGAGAATAACTTTTATATTTAATACCTATTATTTAAAAAATAATGATTTACTAATCACATATGTCTCCCACTATTTTACTTAAATAAAAATATCCCTAAACCATTTTTTTAAAAATATTTAGTAACATCAATTTTCTAGAATGAATGGATCCTAAAAAATATTTTTTACCGTCCAAGCTATATTTGTTACACTACATTGGGTGTTTTATGGTAGTATAATGGATGGATAATAGAATTAAATCATAATTCCATGATTTATCATCTTCGTCCCTATATTATATAAAAATATAATCATGATTTACTCATCTAATTACATTTACAATTTCTCCATGATAGATATGACTACTTATTTGATGCTAATTTTATTTGATGCACCCCACTTATTTGAACTCCCTAATATTTGGCACCATAAAATATACTTGATAAGGACCCTAAAACATGGTTTTATCCTACCTTTAGTAATGAATTTCATTTAAATCTCAATATTTATGTATGGTATCTTTTTATTTATTCACATGGTGAATGAAATCAGATTTAACTAAACAAGCCCAACGAGAATCAATGATTTTGAACATTTATTAAAAATAAAATAAAATGTATATGAGAGGAGTATGGGGTAACATGTATAGACATTCCCTAATATATAATGCTATAATATATTAATCATAGTAATACTTGTCATTTCCAAAATCAGATTCATCAGCAGTTTCCCACCGAGATTCAGACTTTCATTGGTTAAAGATCATAATAATATCAATCTTGAACATACCTGAAAACATTGAAGTGGTTTGGGTATACAGTATATTAGTTGTGATGGAGTAATTATTCCTCATCCATCTCCTCAAATGAAGAGGAGTGGAACCCTCAGGTCCAACCACCATCACTTTTCCAGTCAATAGAGAATATATAAAAGAAGAATAATTCTCATTGCCCACTGCCTTATAGGGTACAACCATCCATCCATTCCACTTCAGAGACGTTACCCCACATCTTGGATTATATGGTGGAGATTAAAATTTTATAAATCTTTTTATAAATTCTATAAGTTCTGGAGCCTCATTGTGGACCTTTGAAATAGGATTCAGGTCAACATTCCCCTTACATTGTGAGAAAGCAATAGTGCTAGCATTCATGTGAATGAAATCAGATTTTATTTATCATGACTATTAATTTTATATGTGATCACATTTACAAAAATTAATAATTTATTTTTAGAGACTTCTCATTAGTTATTAATTTATTTTATCAATCCATTATTATTAACTATCATATGTGGTCCTATATGATCCATGTGTTAAAATATTAAATAAATAATCATGTATGATAAAAATTAATAAAAAACTACTTAATCACGACTTTCATTCTACAGGCTGACCAATCAAGAAGGTAAATGATCAACCAAGACATCATAATAAACACTTTAGTTTTTTAATTATAAGTGTTATAACTTCCATCATTTCCTATTATCTTTATATATTGTTTTATGTAGTGTCTTTTACCGGAAACATTATATTTTCTAATGCATATGTTCGTTATAATTTATTTTCACTCATAGGTGTAGAGAATCTAGTATGTGGGAATAATTTTTATAGCTTATATAAGGACATGAAAATAAATATAAAATTAAATGATGGATGAATGTTACAAATTTAATCTAAAAATGATATTTAATATGTAGGGATTAGTGGATTGTGTAGTTACCTGAGAGGTTTCTGTGTTGGGGCGGGGTGGTTTTGAATTATTGTTACATTTTCTCCAAATCCTTCATTCCTTTCAGATTCATCTCCTAATATTCTAACATCTATTACAAGTTATGATAATGTTTGAATTTAATTAGGATTTCCCTAATTTCATTCAAACAAAATACATGACATAAATTAATAAAACATGATACATAATATTTTGAAAAGGATAAACCCATGTGTGGGTACCTAATCCATTAATATTTTAGATCATGTTCCAGAAAAATATATCAATAATATTATCGAAGTGAGAAAAATAGGATGAATATAGTGTTTGTCCTCAACTATTGTAAATATTTAAGATTATTACTAGATACAGGATGAATACATCCCTAAGTCATTGTAATGTTATAATATAAATCCCCTTATATCTCTTAGTCACATGACTGGTACTGAAATTATTATACAACACCACTCATTAATTAAAGTCTCTACTCAAGAACATCTACAAATTATCACTAGTATGTTACTAAATGCCACTAAACCAATATTATAATTTCATTTTCCTCATAAAAATGTATTAAAATTATAAGATAATATCATGAGAATTTAATCCATGACAATCAATATTATTTATATTTTTTCATTATGATATAAAAATTCCATTAGGTGGGTATTTGGTCCCAATTCTCACTTATTCCCAAATTTGAACATAACAACATGAGTGGCAACATCCTTAATCATGAAAATTTTATTCTACAATATTGGTTTATCATCATTCTACAACTTCAATTTCTTCGATAGAAGGATATCATAGGACATGTATTCGATACTCCTCTAAATTTTTCTCATTATTTATTATGACATAGTTTCTTATCTTCCTATATATCATTGGAATATATCTTTGATATGGTTAATGTTATTTCATAATTCCGTATCAACTTCCCAATATTTTTTTTTATTTATCAATATTCATTTTATATCTTCTATATAATGAATATAATTTAAATAATTTCATGTGAAAGTATCCCTTTATTCAAGGTATCATGATTTTTTCCCCAATTCACATTAAAACTTATTTGATAGATATATACATTAAATACACCATGACGTATATAGAAATATCATGGTTTCTTCTTTTACACAAAACATATATGCATTTAATCAATCATTTTCCGCATGATACCCTAAAAATCCTTATAGCATGATATTTATCTCAAATAAGTGACATTTCTCACATTAAAAACTACTGTGAATGATAACTTTGAAAAATTATGTTAATTTTAGTTAGATCCTAGAATATTATATCCTTATTACACACAATAGTGTTACATCATCTTCACTGCATAGCTGAATCATATATTCTTGAGAGAGATTCAACTAGTTCCTCATTCCCATGCTATTGTTATTGTGATTTTCATCCCCAAAACATGAAGACTACCTTATCAATTATTTATCTCCTATCACAATACATTTGAATAATTATTATGTTTTATTTATATAGGAGAAAATTAAACATATATAAGATTAATTCATCCAAATTATACTAATATTCTAGAAGTATGACTTCTAAATAGCACTAATAATTTTTGATAATATCATATTTTAGATATGTCTAAATGTTTTTTGTACTGGAGAAATTGCCATTAGTTATTCCTAAAATGACTCTTACATATAAAAGTTATTTCTTAAGACATTTCCTATTTTATAAGTGAACTTCTTAAAGTTGCTATTATGAATAAGAGTTGTTTCTTTTACATATTAACCAACTTTTCCAATTACATATGGTCTGCTCTAATGTTACTCTTACACATATTGAAAGATACACTTATACATCATAGTGTGAGGTATATGGTACTTTTCCAAATATTATATGTTCCACCAATGTTATATTTACCCATATAACATATTATGGATGTTACATTTATGTATTCACCAAACATTAAGACTTTATTTATTTCCCCTAGAATATACAACTTCAAGAATATATTTAAATAAAATAAGAAACAGCATCATCCACTTCTTAATAAGATCAACCCACTTTAAATTTATTTTTTAAAATTCATTAGAGTGTTTCAAAATCATATCAATATAATTCCATATTATTGAAACATATGAATACATGACATTATGTAATTAAAAGAAATTTTAATACCTCATCTATTTCATCTTCCAAATAAGGATTTTCAAACCATAATATATGATATATCATCTATTAAATACTTCAGATTTTATACTCAATACTCTATAGTTTATTTCTCAATATTCTGGACTTCTTTTGTATACCTCTTTACAAATACTTGATTATTTACTATATCAATCTCATAATAATATTTCTAATAAGAATCGTCTCAATCTTCATGAATCTTTTATTTTATATATAGTTATCTCAGTTTCCATAGCATGTCTCATTTGTTATTTACAATATAGATTTGTAAAAATCCTTTGTAAACACTCATTTATTGAATCCTTATATATAATAATTACATTACAAATCTTCAAATATATCTCTTTTTTCATTTACTCATAGTGGTAGCAACATTAAATTTTTTATCATCATAATGAGAATCATATTCATCATATTCATACAGATCTTCATCATCATCCAACATCAAAGAATAATTTATTTTCTCTTAATTGATATATTTTAAATAAAATAGAATACTCATCACAAATATACAATATAGTTCATTAATATATCACTTTGGATTTTTTATCAATACCCATTTGGATTTTAAAGACAATATACCCCTTATTAACAAGGAATTAAATGCTGATGATATAAGGGAAAAACATACAAAGTTTCATGTTTCATAATATTTTTATATAAATTATTTCTCATTTATTATTTCCTTGATAAAAAGATTCAAACTTCATAAAAACATGAGAGAAAGAAGGATTTACATTACACTTTTTAATGCGACTTAAACTAACCAAGTATAAGTACACATGGGTGATGATTGGAGTAGAATAAAGAAGTGATTAAATGCGACAAATATGATATTAATAAAATGTTCAGCAGGTTATATTAATCATTGTTTTATCTTATAATGTATTGTTCATTTATTTTTATAAATAAACATCAACACTCATCCTCAACTAATACATTAAAAACATTCAAGTGCAATATTTTTTAGTCCCATTAAAGAAGTCATCCAACATAGAAAACATCCCCCTAATAATTAGATTTTATATAATCAAATATAAATGAGTAAATCCCTATTTTAAAACCACCAAATCATATTTATTCCTATGTGTTGTCTAAATTTCAAATTCACATGCAATAATAACCACACTTGGTAGCTTATTCATCTTCTTTTCTCAACCTCAATGGGTTCACTCCATCATTCATCATCATGATTGGTTTTATTCAGAAATAAAATCCTATAATATTATCATACATATTGAAATGATTTGAAGAGACTATAATAAATTTATATTGGATAAAAATTAATGATTTATAGTTATAATAACAATAACCTTGATATTTTCCTTTTATTCATATAATTTTATTCTATGCTAATAAATACAAAAACAAACATATGAGAATAACGTGGATTACTTTTTTATTTACTAACAATAGAATCATAGATGTGATTTATTTACCAATCAATGACCAATGTTCTATTTTATCTCCATTTTGGTTTTAACTCTTAATGATAACACACCCATTAATTTATTTCTTTTAACCACCTTGCAAAACATGAAATTATTGTTCTATTCAATTTTTTTTCATACATAGAAATTTATTTTTAATATATCTAGGTATGAAATTTCAATTTATTATACATTCTCCATCCTAATTTCCAATTATAACTATATTTTCAATTGGCTAATAATTCCTTATGTATATACTCATCCTTATACATTTATGAAAACTCCATCTATATTATATCATTTTTGGTACATGAAATAACTAGTGCTTTCATATTTTTTTTCAAAAAAATACTTCTATCTAGTTTTCAAATTAATTATTTCTATAGGAATATAAACTTATTTTACACATTATACACAAAATCATAAACATTTTTTTAACCTTCTTTTTAAACTTCTAAAAGTCCCCTTTATATATTTTTTTTCCACCAAAAAATACATTTATTTTTTCCAGTTTTGATAATGTATTTAATTTTAATATATATCTTTCAGCCTTGATGTAAATGACCTGTATGAAATGGTGTATGATGTAGTGATTTGTTAAAAATTTTAAGAATATTTTATTTATGTTTAAATCATTCATAGAATTGTTATTGGGTGTGTTTTTAACACTTTCTTTCCATTTCTCATAACCCAAATATAGACACTATTATTTTATACTTTTTTTACTCTTCTATTGTGGTCATATTTTCTCATTAGTGTGTGAGTTATTATTGGTTGATTTAAACCAATATTCATCATTACGATGATTATATGTGTTTCAATTTAAAAATATTTTATCCCAGATCCCAAATTTATTATTGAATTATATATTCTCTTTCTTCTATGGATCTTACCACATTATAGAAATTTTTTTATTAATTTTGATACACTCCCACAGTAACAGAACACTTCATTGATCAATATAAATTAAAATATTATTCAAAATTTTACTGTAAATTTTTATAAACACCCAATAGTTCGCAAAGGGGCAATTAAATTTTATTAACATATATTTAGTTACAATATGGAATGATTTTGTTGCTTACTAGTTTTGGGTACAATCATTGTTATTTTAAGCTCATCTTAGGAAGCTAATTTTTAATAATAATCTCATATTCACCATTGATATTATGGTATATTTATTAGATCATTTATTCACCTAATTTTTTTTATTTTCTAAATTATTTATTATAATATCCATAGCAAATTCGTTATTATATAAAACCTTTTTAGAGAAATGGGTTACTTTTTTCAAGGAATTTATATTTGATTTATCATTATATGATTTTAAGACCTTTTCACACTGATTTGAGTATTTTTAGAAGATTGAGTCTTCATAGAACCATTTTTGGAATAACATCTCTTTTTATATTTTTTTGGAAGTTTCAGATTAATCATATTCTAAAATTTACAATTTATCTTCATGTTTAGGAAACATCTTATTGAGAGTGATTTCCTTATGATCAAATAATGTAAATGTTTATTTTCATTCAATATTTATTTTAACCACACAATCCTCATGATTATTACAAAATCATTATAAATAATTGTAAATATATTTTATTCATTTGACTTAAAATTTTAGTTTGTAATTATTTACATCAATAGTATCTTTCAGACATTTTTCTGAAGATTAAATCATTTATCCACAAGATATGATTGTCTCAAAATTATCATAATTTTTTTTGATTTTTTTCATCATCCATGGTGGGGTGTGATTTGTATAATATGAAAATATATTCCTTAGATATCACATATATGGGGGGATTATTATACATCTATAACTTCTAAACCATTTTTGGAATAACATCTCTTTTTTATCTTTTTTTGGAAGTTTCAGATTTATTATATTCTAAATTTTTCAATTTATCTCCATGTTTATGAAACATATTATTGAGAGTGATTTTCTTATCATCAAATAATGTAAATGTTTCTTTTAATTCAATCATTATTTTATCCACACAATCCCCATGCTTATTCCAACATTATTATAAATTATTGTAAAAATATTTTATTCATTTGACTTTAAATTTTATTTTGGAAATATTTAAATCAATTGTATCTTTCATACATTATTCTGAAGATTAAATCATTTCTCCACAAGATATGATTGTCTCAAAATTCCCATAATTATTTTTATTTTTTTCATCATCCATGGTTGTGCTTGATTTTTATAATAAAAAAATATATTCCTTGGATTTCAGATATTTGGGGGGGGGGTTATTATACATCTATAACTTCTGAAAAAATATTGTAACCATAGAATTTTATTATATTCAAAATTTTGATTTATATTACAATAATTTCATGAAGTACTCATATATATATATTGATAATTCTATAATAGCCATTAATATCAGAATAAAAATAACTAAGTGATTAATAATACATTACTCAACATTTCGTGAACATTTTTAGTCCTCATAATCTATTGACCTAATAAATAAAAAACATGTTTTATTTCTTTAATGTAGTTGTGTATCCAATTTATCTTTTGATTTTTTTCAAAAAATATTTTCCTTTATTTTATTTTTATGTTTGAAGTAATTTTCAAAACCTCTGTATTTTTTTTGATAAGGATACAAAATATATTTTTCAATTGAGTAAATTCTAGACCTTATTAAAATATGAACTATATGTATATCTTTTAAATCAATGTCGATAGAAATTTAATCCAATTAGCGGAAAAAAATTATTCTCTAATACCAATTGATGTTCCTAGTGGATTGTGCAGTCACCTACAGGAAAATCAATGTGTCCCTTTTTATTAAATATTTATTTACTTATAAATTCCCACATTTATATTCAAAAACGTTTTACTAGTTATTATATTATACATTTTTTTAGAATTTACCTCATTGTGTTCATATCACATTCCTAATAGAATGTAAGAAAACATGACACATAGTATATTTACAATGTACAGTCTTAATGTGGGCATGTAATCCATGTTACATTTGGGTCAATTCTGAGATATTAGTGTCCAATATACTAAAAAGTTTAATATAATTGGACTGGGATAATATATATATATATATATATATATATGACTTATTATGATTTGTTTGGGCAATTACATGATAATAGTGAAAACATCCATAATTCGTTGTTAGGCAGCGTCTTCTACATATCCATAGCTTTCTAATCTCTAGTCTGGTATAGATTTTATTATAATAAATCGTTATATTATATTAAGTTCCTCATCAACAACTTCTAGAATCCATGTTTATTATATGTATGGGAGTCACTATATCAATATTGTAACATATTCTTTCTCAAAAACGAGTCTTAAACTTCAAAAAATTATCAAATGGACATTATATATGTCATCCTTAACCTTTAATTAATCTCTATATTATATAAAGATATTTTTAGTAAAGAATTTTGTTCATGTTTCTCACTTCTTCTTATTGCTCAAAACATTAATAAAAGTTTTTATGTGCTCTATATTTTAAATCTTATTTCCTTATGTATTATTATTATAATATTGCTTATTATTCTACTTCTAAGACAAAATGAAATCATATTAAAAGACATAGATCTTGATTTAACTTATTATTCATATTGTTTATTGATTCATATATTCTTCTCTTCCTAGATGTCACTAGCCTCTCTATTCGATACACAAGATGTTCTTTTTGAGTTTTATATCAAGTTCTCAACCAAATCATTTTTCCCTATTTATTTACATCCATTTCATATTATGTATATCATGATATAATTTATAAAATTGAATATAAAAATATTTTTTCTATTTTTTAATTCGTGATTACAACCTTCATTAAAAATTCATATTGATCCATAAGAGTTAATATTTTTATATACCATTCAGTATAATGAAATATCATGATGCATTATTCTACATAAAATTCAAATGGACTTATCATTTCTATGCCTTTATAATACAATGTAGAACCTTCATGTTAGGATATTATTCACTATGATATGAAACATCTTTCATTGAAAACTAAAGAAAAAAAATAAGATTTCATGACTTATCATCACAATGTACAACTTTCTTGGGATATTATCTTCATCACACACTATGACATGTCCTCATCATAACATGGACAATGTTAAGATTCACAACCCATATTAAACTCATTACTCAGCCACACTCTACCTAATGGTAGTATCATACTCTCTACGGTTTTAAGATCACCTTACCAATTCTTCATATTGTATGAAAATCCATATAAATCATTGTGTTGGTTTATCTGTTGAGGAATATCAAAAGAATATTTTTGACTAATTTAAATTAATTATATTTAACATCTATGTATATATATTCATAACATTATTTATAATTCATAAAAACACATATTTTTACTATGACTATAAAATTTATGTTTGAGATAAATGACCAATACATATTCTGAAATGGACACTTAAGAATACATGGGTTTTAAGGATACATATACAATTTTCTAGTTTTGATTCTTGAAGTAACTCTTTTTTATATTAGTGGAAACTATAATGTAGAAAATGTAATTTATAATTCATTTTATTCTTCTATATAATTACTCTTAATAATCAATTCAGTAATGAAGTTTTTATTTCCCAAAAATTCATTAATTTTTTTATAGTGCTATTCATAACCAAAACACTTTTAATTCACCCATTGAAATCTAGATCGATAATTATTATATGTGAAGAATCTTACCTTAAATAGGTATCTAAGAAAATTCCTAGTAATAGATTCTACTCCATAACCTTTTCATCTAATCATTATTGAAAAAACATAAATTTTCTTTTTTGTAATTTCAATATTAACATATTCTTCATATTAATTAGTGTGAGAACCCAGAATATATAAACACATGATTTTAGTTATATTAAAAAAAATTCATATCTCATGAGTTCATGAAAGTTCAAACAAAATAGTATTCTTGTAAGAAAATATATTTATATATTTTTACATTTCACATGAGAACATATTGTTGAACATAAAAACCATTTGAGAAAATTATTATATCTTCAAATATATTATTGAAAATGACACATAGTTATCATATTAGATTCTTGGGGAAAAGAAAACAAAATATGGGTGAGATAAGATGCTAAGTAAGGAGTAGTGTACAATGAATAATTTCATAACATAATTGGGGTTTAAATAGTGTGGAATAAAATAGATGATTAGAATTGTTATATAATCAAATAAAAAAGAGTGAATAATGTATCCACGATAACAAATAAAATCATGGATAATAATTCTAGATCATAAACTAAATAAATAATAAATTATTAACATCATAATCTTACCATCAAGGCCTTGTACCAAGTCATCATAAATTAATGGGTATGGTATATGATAATACCATAGATATATTGCCTCATGAGAAATATTTATGCATTGATGGATATCCATACTATGACTCATATATCACTAATTAAGTATAATTCATTCATCATATGAATTAATAAGACATTTAATAACATTCACTATGTAAATTTTTTACCTAATAATAGAAAAATTGAACAATAGATCTCGGTATGATGAAAATAAGGAATATAAATATTTCCCTATTCAATGGAATAATGGGCTTATATAGTAGAATAAATGTAAAATCAATATATGAACAATATACTTTTCTCAATTTAATATTAAATAACATTTTCATATAAATAATGATACGGTGGAAGAGATGATAATTTCAAAGTATTAGGTTATAAATAGAATATACTAACTTAGATCAGTAGATTGAAATCACATTGGACTAATGAAATGTTATGAAACTAATTTATTATGTTTTCCATAGATTTTAAGAATTATCTAAATCATATCCCTTAGGTGTGTCTAAATATCTGTGATGTCTTAGGTCCAATCATCATGTACTGAGTGATGATTGACTTTCTACTCAACTATTAATTTTTGAAGTGAATACACCAAGGTGAATATATTATTCAGCCACATAAAACTTCCAATCGTGAAAAATGATGTAATTTATAAGAAAAGCACATAAACATTATATTGAAAAATTTATGATTTTTTGGCATTAAGACAGATTGAATAACATCTCAATAAAAATACCATGACATCTATAATTTGAAATTCATAATTAAATACCTATAATAATGAGATAATCATAAAATAAAACACAGAAAGGTTGGTAATAACACTATACACCAGAAAACAAGGCATATAACATAGACATGGCTAAATAAATTGTAATTTGATCCAACAAATACTTACTATTATTTTTACATGGCTAAATGTGACCATACCATATTTATATAAATAATAAATATCTTAAATTACAGTTTTAGAATCGTATTCATACCTATAAGAAATTTTAAACAACCTTTTTAATTATTCTCAAAAACCATATCCATTAGTTATTCTTTATTTTCATTATAGGTTGTGAGTAATCATGATTGTTTTCAACTTGTTCCATAAAAGAGGCATTTTTTTCATTTTTCTCCAAAATTAAATCATTAAGAAATATTATTGTAAGGAATAATTTATAATTAATTATAACATTATAATTTCATTCTATGTGATTTTTTTATAATCACTAAAGTTTAATTCGATGACGATCACGTTAAAATGAATTAAAAAACACACATTGGTATCCTAACTAATGATTTTAATATTTAGGTTTTCATATCATATATAAAATAAAATAACTATTTAATTATTTATATCTTATATTATAAAAATTTAATAAAACATAGTCATCCATGAAAAATGCTTATATATGTGTTCAAGTACGCAGTCAACATGATCTAAAAAAGAAATACCATGATTAATATATGATTATAAATTGATTTCATTTTAATATCAATATAACATAAAAATAATGATATTTTTTATTATTTATTTAGGTTTTATATTATAATTATTAATAATATATTGAATAATATAACTATATAAAGTTATTACATAGTATGAAGAAATCAATTTTTTCTCTCCAAAAACATTTATGGAGTACTAATTTTTCCACAGTTGTTTATTATTCATATTATTAATATCATTCCAAAATTATTATTAAATATGATTAATAATTTATAATAATTATATTTATACTTTAAAATAATTATCATGAAATGCTATAGAAGGAGATTATGAAAAGAAAAATGCAATTCAATTCTTCCATGGAGGCGGTAATCTTCAAGTATGAATGGTTGATGGTTTTGTTTTTTATAAGAATAAGAGACATATATAATATGTTTTATCATATAAAAATATAAAATATTTTATAAAAATAATACTAATTTATTAAATATAACATTATTATGGGATATATACGATGGGTAACACAAACAAAACATGACACATTGTGGAGGTGACAGACAATACAAAATCCCAAATATCATTTCTGTACTCTATAACGGAACAACGAAGAGGTAGTTAACTAATATTACATTAGATTAACTAAATTCAATATAAAAATAATAATTAATAAGTTATATTTTAATGAGAACATTTCATATTGGAAATTAATATATAAATTAATATTAATTAACAAAAATTGTTACTCATGTTGAGGACTTAGTCTTTCTATTTTGGGAAACCATGGAAAGGGATGGATTAGGATAATACCATTTGAATAGAATAGAAATAGAGTGAAATATTATTATATGATAATAAAAAATGTTATAGTTTCATGAGGAATTGTCTTTTGAGTTTTATTTAAGGGGTTCTGAGAGGCCCCATCTATAAGATGTTATAATGTCATTTTTGTAAGTATTTCTACATAATATAAATAAGGGAAATACTTAACAAGTCATAAGGACACAAAATGAAACATAATTTAGTGGTGAATGTTATAAGGTTTATCATATCTAAACCACTAAATTATACAAATTTGTTTAACATGCTTCATGATCGTTACCCGTAGATATATTACATTTACCATTTTCAGTTTTACCGTGGTAAATTATTTTTACCTAAATAAATATTTGTTATGAATAAAAATAAAATGTAAATAATTAAATAATTAAATAATTTGGGACTAACGATTCCAAACATTAAAACAATTTTATCATATAATACTTATATATTTAATAAATTTTTTTTTTGAAAACATCCCTTATGATGTGTTAAAACCCATTTTTTGAAAAAGTTTATTTATAAGATTACAATTTTTGTATCGGGTAAAATTTTTATTTTTATTTATTTTTATTATATAAATTGGTTAATAATAAATATTTTTGGATTTTAAATCAATAAAAAACCATGTTATATAGAAATATCATTTGATTAAAATAAATAATTGAAAGAAGTTATCATTAGAAAATATTACCTATGTGAATGGAGGGTTAATCATAAGTTTAATAAATTCCGCATAGTAATTTTAAAATGTATATTTTACATCATAAATTTATATTTGAAAAATTTAAAATTTTATGAACTTATATTTTTTTATTTTAATGTTAGAAAATTTACATTTTAGTTAAAAACAGAATTTTTATCTATATAACTAAAAATCTATAATATAAAAAAAATTCTAAAAAATTCATCATAAGATAATATTGAAATTATAAATCAAAAAATTAAATAAATTTGGTTAAATTACAAATAAAATTTATCTTCCAAATAATGGTATAAATAATAACACATTAGAGTGTGTAATATGTAATAGTTTTAGGTTGTATTGTTCACGTGCTATAATTGGGTCTCTTGTACGGAATTATCAACCCTTTTATAATTTAGTCCATTAAATTGGATACCTGTAAACTAAAAAATCATTATGGGATATCCTTTATCATAGATTCATCAATATCCCATGTCTCCTCCTCTCTTGTTATTATTTTTCTAAAGGATATCCACTACACAAGTTATCTGATTATGCAACACTTTCTCTATAGTTTCAAGGATATTTATAGGATCCTCATTATAAGATAAGTTTAGATAAAACTATAATACATAATATGTGTGTTTATTTGTTTGATAAAAATTATATTTCCTAAAAAATAATACATAGAATATATCATCTACTTTAGAATGGATTGATGGAATAGCCAATTGGTATGCTGCAACACAAAATATCTATTGAATTTAAAAAGGACCATTGTACCTTGGACATGGCTTCCCTATTTTACCAATTATTTAAACTCATATTCATTGTGAAACATTTAAGATCATGTAATCCCACCCTTTAAATTCCAATTCATTTATTTTATAATCAGTATAGAATTTATATATACATTGAACTACTATGATATAATCTTGAATTCTCAATGAATATAATTTTATCTGCTTATTATATTTTAATTATATAAAATAACTTTAAATAATTTCTTCACAACATGTTGTAGTATGAAATATTTTCCCATAAAATACCTCATCTGGTGGTATATAGATGCTGGAAGAGAAACACTTATTATATAAAAATTTCAAGAAAATTTGATACTAATCCCATACTCCTTGGAATTGAATCTTATAAATATTTAAAATAATAAATATCTATGAACATAAAGATAAAGGTATTGAAAAACCATTGATAATGGTTTCCCATGAATTATATTTATAAGAATTTATGTCTTTCTTCAGCACGGAAATACCATGATATAAATATCATATTTTCTCTATCTGCCTACCCTTGGAAGCCCTCGATTCAAGGGATCTGATTCTCTATATTAATATCCAAATAATACCTTGAAAAATATGATGATCAGATACATTATTATGATGTAAAATAATTCTTAAGGGGACAACCTATAAATATATATTAAGAAGACACAATTCTAAAACAATACAAAACACTATGAATAACTTGTTCATAATTTATTATTTTTAGAGATCTCACATTAATGAGAATTAAAAAAAAGAATTGATCAATAATAAACTCTTCTAATGCCTCGGTGTTTATTTAAAACCCTGAAAATAGTCATATTTTCTACAACTATCACATTTTATTTGAGTTCGTTGTAACGACTTAGCGAGTTGGAACATCAATGGATCTATTGCAAGAGATGCCCTGAAATATTATATGTTTACATCATGGAAACAAAATAGGTATAGCATAATCATAGAAATAATTTCTCCTATATTTAAAATTTAAACTTGTTCATTTTTATGGACTTCCATATAATTTCATTAATATTAAAATTTTGAGTATGAATATAATGTTTTATAGTTCTGATACCCATATGATTATTACAACCTTTTTAGTATGGATAAATATGATTCGATATTGGTCAATATGATGATTATCGGAACCATTCCCATTATTGTATTCACAATGAATAATGTAAGTTTATATACATGACTAATATAAAACTAATTCTATTTATTGATGATATTTTATGTTATCCAAAAAATAATTTAAAATACATTGGACATAAAAAGTTTCTAAAAATGTGTTTTAAAAATGTGTCTCTAATTTCAAAAATAAACGGAATAGAAAAGTAACAAGTTTAAATTTTTACTCAAAAATATCCACTTTTTTGAAATTGAAAACAACAAAACAAAAATAAAAAACAACTTTGAAAACATTCATTCCATTTTTTATGTACATCGTATTTATAATAAAACAAAATAACCTACCTCCCATTAATTTTTGTAACTCATCTATATAATATGATTAATATGGCTAATTCCCACTTAGGATAATGGCTCAACCTATATATCATAATATTCATTTCTTAGAAAATATCTCACTTTTTATAGTTAAAAATACATGCATGGAATTAAAAGATTTCTATGAAACAAGTAAAAAATGGTAATTATATTAGAATTAATTATAACTATTTAAAAAAATAAATCTCTTTTTAACATTAGAGTAAGGTAGAGAAAAACATTACATAATGGGGCCCATTTTTTATTTTATTTTTTTTAATGAAAATAAATAAAACAATGTTCACCATTATCCATGTCTCACTTGTTTTATATTTACATGAAAATATATCTTTTCATAGAAAATAAATACCTCTCTGAAAATTTCATATAATTTATATCTGTCTATCCCCCGAATCCTATGATTTGATGGATTAGATTCTATATCTTGTTATCCCCAAAATCCCTCGATCAATATGGAGATTGGATATATGATTACAATGAAAAATATTTCTTAATGGTACAACATGAAAAGTTTCCCTTAAGAATACATAACTATAAATCCATAAAAAAGACTCAGAATGAGTTATTCAAACTTTTTAATTTTTAGATATATCACACATATGAATATATTTGAAAATGAATTATTCAACACCGAAAAAATTCAAATGACTAGGTATTTATAGGAAACCCTTCCAATAATCATATTTTCTCTAAATGTCATATTTTCTGTAGGCTTTTTACATGGACATGGACAACTACAACATCAATTGATATTTTGAAATTAAATTTCGAGAATCATATTGATTTTCACCATTATAGTGTAAAAACTATTCCATTAACATTGAAATCATTTTTCAAGTTTTATTAATTTAAAATTTTCTAGTCTAAGAGAATTCTTTACATTGTCGTTACAATAATCCTTACGAGTGTGGTTCCGATGATTATTCAATCTGATATCTGCCTGATTGTGAATAATTTTTCTATATGAATGAAATACAAAAATCTTTAAATATGATATAATGAAGGTGAATCTAATGATTATCAAAACAATACCCACTACGAAATTCGTAATGAAACAAGTAATTTTATATTATTAAATGCTTTAAATAGAATTAAAAGTATGGTAAAAGTTTTATATATTATACAAATACATTCTAAAATATGTTTGGAAAAACAATTTAATTAGATATTTTAAGAAAGATATTGTTACTTCCATAATAAAAGGAATAGAAAAGTCATATGTGTAACTTTTGACTCAATAATATCCCCTTTTGGGAAGCACAGGCCACAAAACCTGAATAATAAATAACATTAAAAAACATTCAGTCTATTATCTTTGATGTAACTCATACTCATAATTAAATAAAAAAATATAAAACGTATTGTGTTTTTGAACTCATCTAAATATAATGATGTATATTACTTATTCCACCTTTGGATAATGGATCCCTCTAATTATCGTATTCCATATATTATACAAAAATATTCACGTTTTATAATAAAACAAACAACCATGGTGTGAAATGACTTGTACAAAAAATGTAAATTAACAGAAATTATATAAGAATACATTATAGCTATTTAAAAGAATAAATCTATTTTAACCATAAGAGTAAGGTTGCCACAAACCCTGTCTAATGGTTTTCGTTTTTTATACTTACATGGAAGATTGTCTTTCCTTTGCAAGGAAATCCCTCAATATGAATAACAGATTTTTTTTTTTTACCCCTGACAGTCCTCAATCGGAAAGATTAGATTCTCTATCTCACTATCCTTACAATCCATAAATGAATATAATTTTAAATTTCTCTATCTTGATATCCCCACAATCTATTGACCATTATGCTAATCATATAGATGATTACAATGAAAAATAATTCTTAAGGGGACAACCTAAAAAGGTTCCATTAAAAAAGACACAACTCTAAAATAATTACAAAAGACTAAGACAAATTCATTCATGATTTTTAATTTTCACAGATCTCTCTTAAATGAAAATTTTAAAAAATGAATCGATCAGCACCGAATTCTTCGAATGATTGGGTATTGATATGAAACCCTTCCCATGGTCATATTTTCTATGAGTTTGTTTCAATGACTTGGACAGCTGGAACATCGAGAGAACTTTTGAAATTTAAGGTTTGATTTCACATTGATTTACACCATTATAGTGTAAAAGGTATTTCATTATCATAGAAATCAGTTTTCTCGAATTCATAATTTAAAATTGTTTTGTCTTGTGTACTTCCTTATAGATTGATTATAATACAACTTATGAGTATCAATCCAATTTTTATCTGTTATAATATTTGTCTGATTAGGAATATGTTTTCAGTATAAATACAAGAAATGAAGTCTTATATATAATCTGATAAAGTGAATATCATTATTATTATACCCATACATATTATGATATTTATAATGAATAGATTATTTTTATATTCATGAATATATTAAAACTAATTCTAATTACGGTAAATAATTTATGTTTTCTATAATAACATTTAAAAATACATTGGAGATAAAAAGATAGTAAACATGTTTTTTGTGAAATAGTTATTTATTTACCATATAAAATGAATAGAAAAGTCATAAGAGGATGTTTTGACTCAATAGTTAGGAAAAATTATCTCAGAATGTCTTCTATTTTAAAAATATACCTTATATGTATCAATTAAATTTAGGGATAATAGGTGGTGCTTAAATGTAAATTGGTTTCAATAGCTATTTGGAAACACATCTAGAACATAAATGGGAAACGATGGTCACAATTATGTACAATTGATATAGGTTCTCCACTAATTCTAATAATTTTGTTGTTATATATTTGGGAAAGGAACTCAAGGGGTATGTCATCTCTTACTTATAAGAAATGTGTAAACATAGTAAGTTGTTAGATAATGAACCATATAATATCATTTTTTATTATTTTTGGATGTTCAATGAATAATTAAATTGTAATATTTTACCACTTATATATTGTTATAGATAGAAGTTTCATGATGATCTAATCTTGTTCTCTTCCAAATATTAACTAATGGTATACTAATCCCCTGGGTTCATAATCGGTAATTTCCCATTTCATATCGTCCTCCATAAATATTTCTCTCAAATACCTTGGCATCTTTTTGATATTATGGAGTATATTGTATTTTATCTTTGTAATATATATAGTATCTCTTTCTTTAGTTTAAGTATGGATGGAAGATATAACCACTTAAAAACACCAAAAATCCATAATTATATACAATTATTGTTAGTTTACAATCTTTCCCTACTTTAATAAACATTTTTAAATCCTTATCATTATATTGGGTTATTTCTATAATTTCCCATAAATATGGTTTATGTATTTATGGGAAAATAATATATGGATTCTCTATCCTATAAATTACTATATCTATATTTAGTTATTATCTAAATATAGGATACGTATTAATAATCATCAAGGTCATTTATCTATGGCCCCTCCTTGTAAATACCTTAGCCTCTTGGTTTTCCACCCTAGAGTGGTTGTGTATTAAGTAGTTATAGTCCATAAACATCTCCATCCTTTTTCTTTTCCTCAGGTTGATATATTTTTTACATAAAATATAATTTCATTTTTCATCCATATATAGAATATTATAAATGTTATAGAATATTATAAAATATTGTGTTGGAAACTATTGATTCAATTATTAATGCTATAGAATATTATAAATATATAAATTTAATGTATTTATCATTTAATTTGGTTTCAATGCACTTGGAATCCTTTTGGAAGGATACCTGAGTAATAGTGTTAATATTATCCAAATGAATGTTTGGGAAATAAATTTTCCAATAATCGATCTAACTGTAAAATATTATATAATATGAATGATATCCTACCAAACTAAATATGTTTGAGAGGAATTAAATATAGTATTCATTACATAATGAAATATATATCTTATCCCACTAATATGTATGATGTAATTAAAATGACTCACCATTTTTGTGGGACTATATTTAATAAAATTCATTATTATATAAATGTAAAACATGGCAGTCATATAATAAAAAATATGGTGTAAAATAATATAACAACCATAAAGAAAAATTATTTTAATATTAATATTGAAAAACGATAATCATGACTAGAGAAACATCTTTTCCTAGTATAGAAACATAAAAATTGTTCTTCATTAAGAAAAAATCTAAGTGTTAATGTTATACCTTCTTGAGTTATCAAATATTGAAGTTGTTCAATAAGTGGATCTATATACTAATGATAATCATGGATGAATGTTCTTAAGGTTATGATGAAAATTTTTAAATAAAAATCGACCTAATAAATTTTAGTCTCTATTCATTCAATCAATAGGATCTGGTGTGCTAATATCTCAAAAATTATAATATTATCGATTAATGATTGATATTGATATCGGATTAATTATTTAATAATCATTGGGAATGTTGTAAAAAATTTATCAGTTCAATAAAATTTTAACTTATATTCTAAAAGTGTTAATGATAAATGAAAATTGAATGATAAGTTATGGTCTGGCACTTTTATTGACAATATATATGGGTAAATTTTAAAACTGGAAAAATAATTGTTTTTTTGGAAAGTCTAGTAATGTTTATTTATGTATAAAATCAATGTTTTAAAACCTAATATATATGTTGGGAAAGAGGAATGTTATTTTAATTGGATGTGATTTTCTAAAATATCGTAATAATTTCAAGAAAACTATATGGATATTATCTATCAAATATTAGTGTTATTGAATAAATTATTTGATTTTAAAGGGTAGGTGATACCAAATAATGAGTTATCTTGTGTAATAAATATACAATTCTTTAAAATCAAGTGACAAATTCTTTGATCAATTATTTTTCATTCAAATATAGGGTCAAATATTTATACCTTGAATATTTGGATTGAAAATGATTATTTAAATCGCATATGAATATAAATAAATGATGTGTACATTTGTCACATTTTTATTATATGGTAATAGAATTTATTTTTTTATAAAATAGTAGTTATAAATATTATGGATGATATATATAGTTTATGATTCATCAATATATGTGATATGACTTAGAAGAAGATACTGATAAAATAAGCTTTATCCATGATTTTTTTATCATTGTTATTTTTTACAATATAAAATAAATTGTTACCTCCAACCTTTAGTATCATATTTTAGTGAATAAAATATTCATTTTCATATATAACTCTAAAAAATTACAATGAAAAATATTATATAATTGTTAATATTTTATTTTTAAAATATTCCCACTAAAGGAAATAAGTGTTATTTCCTAACACAAACTAGATTTTGAATATAAATATTATAATCTAAAGAGAATATAGTTTATATGAATCTAGTTGAAGAATATGTAACTTATTGTTATTATAATTCATGTAAATAACTTTTTTTATTATTCTTTATCTATTATTTCATGTTCATCAATATTTGATTCTCTTGAAATCTCATTATACCAGTTGATTCAAATTTGTTTTCAATATTTTGAGTTTCTAGAGGGGTGTGAGAGAGAATGTGAATATGGATTTAGTGGATGGGAAGTGTCTAGGAATTTTAATAGTTCATTGTGAATTTGATTGTATATTTTAAAGCTACATAAGGCCCAATAGTTATGTTTTATGTTCGTAAGAACCTAGATTTTCATTGATTTATGTAACCTTCTAATATCAGTCTAATTCATGTAGTTTTATTCTAATGGGTGTTCCTTATGTGTTCATAGGATTTTAAGGGTTTCCAATGATTGTTCATATCATAGAAACCCATTTTTTGGAAGTTATTGGTTAGCCAAATAATAATTACAAATTGTGCCACCACGTCTATAGGGTTTGGATAATCCATGATGGGGGGGTCCAGTACTCTACCTAGGGATGTACAGTTTTTCTAACTTGTATATCCCAATACATGTGATCATGAGAGCGTTGTATACCTCTCAATAAATTGGTCATTCATGGTATATACATAATTTTTCAAACTATGCACCTATCCCATCAATGGGGTGTGTTGGGGTAGTTCGGGTTGCAAGGTTGGCACATGATTTGTCCAGTCGTGTGAAAAAATATTAAGACCATTAAAAAAAACTATAAAATGACTTTTCTCCCTCCATATATTTAAAACCAATCCCCATATTCATTTCCCTTCCAAACATAGTGGGACACTCAATTTAGAGCTCTCCCATGCCATCCCCTTGGGATTTCAAGTAACTTCTCTATCTTGAATCTAATTGAAACACCATTCATCTTGTTGGATGTGTACCAATAAGATCTCCATTAATCATTCTCCATCAATTTAATATATTTCCATCGACAGTGTTATTTATGTTTGAGATAATATGTTTTGTTTTCAATAAATTATTCTATTTATCGATATCTTCTATTATATGATGTATTTGAGGAAAAAAATGGATATAGAGTCAACTACCAAACAAAGGTAGATGATCTCTGCATTTTACTTTAAATGTTTTTGTTGATTTAATAATTCATTATTTCGCGAGCTATATTTTTTGAGAGACAATTGTTAAATGGAATTTTCCTTAAAGAAATTTAATATTATTTCCATATATGACCGACGAGATCAATTTATGACTTATTAGAGTTTAAAAACCATGAATAAAATCATCCCTTGGGTATATTGCTAAATTTTATAAAACCACCATTAGTGTCCCATGAATTATTTATCCTTTTTAAGGTGTGCTATTTTAACCCGTTATTTTGGGGTGTTAATTGAAATGTTTTAAATTTCAAAAGAAGTGAATGAATGTGGGAATACAAGACCATGTCTCAATTATAATTTTTATGTTGTTAAATCCTCCATCAAAATAAATTGACTCCCCACTGTTATATTTGTCACATGGAAATGAAAATCAATACGGGTATTCATAAGATAGTCACGACTCATGATATAATATATAATGAAATTTTATCCTAATGTACATTGGAAATACTAGAAAAACCATTATATTATTATGTATTAAGTTCCATATAATATAGTTAATCCCCATACATATCATATAGTAAACCATGTAATGATAGATGATTATTGTATAATTTTTTCTATAAAACGTGACATCATTATTTTTGTAAATAATGTTCATTCTATGTAGAGATAATTGATACAATTATAAAAATTAAATTAAATTCATATAATGGAAAAATAATAAGTACTCTTAGAAAGCATTACTTCAAATAAACTCATGGGATATAATAATAAAATAGGCAAATGTTTATTGCAAAAAAATATTAAATCATTGGAGTCGTGAATTAGATTCTCTTTGAAAACATCCAAGATATAAAAGAGTGGCATTAATCAAAATTCAATAAGGAATATGAAAATATAGATTATAATTAATGTTTTAATTAATTATCATGATCCACTTTATTAGTAGTTCTTACATAAGAATTAACTCATCTCATTAGTGAAGAGAATTTGTTTTTCAAAATATATTAACTCCTTTCATTTAAATAATTTGGTTGTTAGTGGTATATTAGAAATAAAATTATTTTCATATATCATGTTAAATAAACAATTTATTTTTTCCTAAAATTTTGTTACTCAGTGGACTCCTTTACCAAAATAAAAATAACATTAATTTTAATTAATACACTTACTTAGGTGTTTATTCCTATTAAAATGGAACCTACGAAATTAAATATTCCTCCCTCTATAATAATCATTAGCATAACAACCACACAAATCTATTTTTTCTTATTTTCTACATTGGGAAATAAAATATATTTTAATAGTTCCTAAAACTCATGTTATGTGGTTATGAATATCAATAAGTCATTATTTTTTTAGCTGGTGTTTTCTGATCCTCTTTGATAAAATTGGTCCAGATTACATATAGTTAGTAATTCATATTTATCCCATATATCTCATTGTCAAGTGACTAGCATTTTCCCAGGGGGGGTGCATCCTTGGTAGGGGTCTGGGGGGTTATATACAATGACCCAAAAAGGTAGATATGTTTTCTGATATAGAAAAGATTATCAATAATTTTGATAAGGGGATATAGTAGTGTTGTATTATTGTAGAAGAATATGGTAGTGATATTATAGGTCCACCGAGTAATTGGTAGAAGTTACTATTGTGACATATACATGGGTGACTGGGTAACTATAGTGTGATGGAATTCCTAAAATCTAATTCTATTGAATATTATAATTAATATGTGATCACTATAGAAATGTTAGTTGTTATTGATTAAATTTATTTTAGAGCTCATTCAATCTAGGGTTAATATATTATATATAAAATCCTTGAAATTCTATGCTCAATTTATTTTAATCATTATACCTCTAAGTGGATATAAGGATTATTACTGAACCTTATAAATAATGGGGTCATATGATCCTATTCTAATTCTTATTTTCATTATTTTGCTCTAATTTTTTTAAAATTATTTATCTATGTTACTCCTAAAATTTCTTCAATAACTTTAGATTCTATACTATTTTGTTTTTTATAGGAAAATCACAACATTATCAATAGAGCACTTTATTAACATGGTTCCATTGGGCTTCAAACATTATGTTATGTGATGTAATGTTGAGGAATTAATATAATTAAATTAATAAATAACTATATAAAAAAACTTTAAATGTAGAAGAAGTAACTCATCTGTGACTTGAATAACAAAAAATATGAATTTCAAAGTTTCAATATTTGTTATCCATGTTAAATTATAATTAGGTTCTCTAAACGTCATAGTTTTATATTAAATCATAATATTCTATTTAATTTCATTATAATAAATCATAAAGTGCATGTAAATCCCCAATAAATATCCCTCAGGATTGTTAAACTATTAAGGCTGTTGGGACTACTTCTTGTGTATCGAGTGATGATTGAGTTATTACATAGACAACCATCTCAAGTATATTACCCCATGGTTCACCTATTTGAGAGTCTTAATATATATGTGTTTATCCAAATAGGGGTTCCATCATTAGAAAAAAACACACTCCATACATTCAAAAAAATAGTTTTTTTCATTATTTAGACTAATCCATTGGTTTTTTACTCATGTATTATATTCATGATTCTTAAAATAAATTAAATCAAAATATTATTTACTATCTACAAAACCAAAAACATTCATGCAAACCAATAATGTAAGAATTTTACTTTATTTTTTTATCCAATAAACATAAAATCAAATACCAATTAATATATACCATAGTCATGTATACTCTCAAAACATTTTATTATTTTCCCATAATAACCATAATTTTATAGACATAAAATATTATACCAACCCTAAGTGTTACGGATACCATGACCACGTACTCTTCCTAAACACGAATGTTTTCTAAAACCATATTTGATAACAATTTTGATTCCCAATATCCTTACTCCTAGAATCTAGGGAGAATAAGTATTTTTTTACATGTCGTCATTGAATCCAACTAGATCAACATAAGTATCATAATTTTTTATTATAATATTTAAAAAAATATTGAGTCACATACACAACATTACCTTTTTTGTTTACTTTTTTCAAGATTTATAAAAAAAATTATAAAAGAAACACATATCATTCCTATTCAATGAGATTGTTTTCAATTCTACCAATAATTATGTATTCTACAATTTGTCCTCAAGGTACCCCAAAATAATATATACACCTTATATCCTTATAATCATATAATATTTATTACATATATTATTAACATAGGGAAATGGAAACTTAATAATTGTTTTCCCAAGTAGTAATTAAGGAGTAGAATATATTAGTAGATATCATAGAATAAACAAGAGATGAATAATATGAAAGGAATAAAAAATTGAATAATTCAATAAAATTATTGACATGTGATTGAAATAAATCCATGTATGATTTAATAATAGATATAATAACGTTGATAACAATAATAAATTTCATGGTTATGTAATGCACAATTTGGACCATCATAATCATACCATCAGTACCACCACCATGAAATTATTCTCTCCATAATGATTGTATCCAAGGCATTATTATTACTATCATGATCAAATCTAAGACATTATTCTTCTATCATGACCACGACCATGACATTTTTCATAGAATCATGACTACATACAATCCATTATTCTTAGCATCATGACTACATATAAGAAATTATTTCTAGCATTATGTATATATAAATGTTTATATTATTACCATCAACACCATAACCAAGAAATTATTCATAAAAGTGTAGGATTCCAACAAATACCCAAAACTGTTTGTCTCATTATACCTATTGATTAATCAAGGATATATATAATTTTTCAATACACCTATCACTTACACCTTCCAAATTATATCAACATATATTGAATTATCAATATAATACATGATAAAATTTACATAATAATCAATAAACATCTACATTAAAATAATAAATATATATTATGTCAATATATTCCCTAGTTAATAAGTGGAATAACATGATTATAATTCTTCAATGAAATAATGTGGGGGGTATCATTATATAATATCCACAATGAAATATAAGTCAAATTAAAGGACGTAAGTATAGATGAAAAACACTTTTCAAAGTGAATTAAAACACTACATAAAGAAAGAAGAAATATTCTTGTTTACATTTTAATATCATTTCCAGAAAGAATGATTATAAAAAAATGAAAATAGAAATTAATTTGGAAAAAATTTGAAATATTTTAGGGGATTTTTTTAATTGAAATAAACCTATGCGGTAGTAAAATGTTAAAGTATGAAAAAAAATTGAATAATATTTCCTCAATATTTTTTAATTAATGGAAAAATGAAGTTACATATCAATTTTAAATTTCATTTTCAAGAATAATGATATAATATTTTATAAAATATTATTAAAAAAGACTAAAAAAAGAATTTTAAAATAAATAAGGGACATATAAGAAAATGTGAAGTGGAATATAAAATATATGACCATTTGTGGAAGAAAATTTTTAATATTTCAAAATAATTTTATTGAAACCCAAATCCTAAAAAAGATCGTAAAATTTATTTTTAAATAAGTTAAATATTAATAAAATGATTAAATGGGATAAAACATATATATGATTAAAATTAATAAAAGAAAAAATTTATAAATATAGAACATCAACATACGAGATAAAAAACCCATTCAAATGTTGAGAATTAATATTAACCACATTTTATTTTTATGAATAAATAAAAGAAAAAAAGATGAATTATTAAAGTAAAAAATAACTCAAAATTTTTTTTATGATAAAGAAATTTATATTAACAAAAATACAAAATGGTGTCAAATATAATTTATTCAAAATATAGGTTTTACCCCACTTGTAAGAATAAAATTAAATAAGAATTATCATAATTCAATAAATTAAAGTTTTTTTGTGAAAAGAAATAATTGATTAGGTATCTTTTCAATGCAATTATATTAAAATTGGGGATATACAACTAAAAATAAAAACTATTTAATTTCAAAAAAATTATACATAAAGGCTTCCACAATTTATTATATAATCTACACAAAAAAGGTCTTGATTAATTAATATGTCTCAAAGAAATAAATTTGAGACAAGAACCCTTACCTTAAATCATGAATTTTAAAAAAGCGATTTATTCCAAAAGTGAAATAAAATTAACCATATTAATAACTCATTTAATAAAATGATTCATTTATGTTACCTTTTATCATCTTCAATTATAACAATTAATTATATATTCATTATGTAGATGTTGATTATTTTCATCTTTAGAAGTTCGTAACCTTCATTATATCAATTGATTTTTGTAATAGTGATATTAATTATATGTATTTTAAAAAAATCATCATTGAAATATAATTACATGTAGTAGAATATAATTTAACTAATAATTTTTAATGTTAAAATATCATTCAATTATAATTTTAGTTATGACTTGTGATGTTTACATCAATAACGAGCTTTCTTGGAGTAATATAATTATATCAATGAATTAGATTATAATAATTATCCATCTTGTTTAATATAAAAATAAAAATAAATATGTTTTTATATAATTATTATTATAGTATTTAATCATTTAATTATTTCTATGACCATAAAAAATGGTGATGAGAAATAAAATATGTCATTCATGGAGATGGTATATCACAAACATAGCTTATTTTAAATGTATTTTTATTTTACTTTCCATTAATGCTTTGTTTTGGGGGGTTTCCAAAGTTTTTATAGAGAATAGGTGAGTTTTCATGAATTGGGCCAAACCGTGAGCCCAATTCCAGATTTAAAAATAAATTTTGTTTCTTTTATAACTTATTCATTTTTTAATATTTTTTACTCATTCCAACTCCTAAATGTCCTCCCCTGATATATTAACACCACAATTAAAATTTGGAGTCTTTGGAAATCCATAACCAAGGTGTATATGGGTTTTTATTTAAGGGATTGGGCCTGCCCGAAAGCCCAATTCCAGTTTTAAAAATAAAATTTGATTAACTAATAACTTATTCATTTTTAAGGATTTTTCGGTGATTCCAAGCCCCAAACACGCCCCTTGAACCCAGCCGCGCATCCCATATCCTCCCACCCTCTTTTCATCTCATTTGCATCGCGGTTTAGGTCGAAATTGCTGGAGAACTGAAATTTCGGGCAGATTTATAAAGGTAATTTGTTTCCCTGATAACTCCTTCGATTCTTACTCTTTTTTCCCCATTCAAATTCCTAAATGATCTACCTATTCTTGTTCGAACCGACCTTGAAGGTTTGAGTATTTGTGAAATCAGCTACTGGTATTTTGGGGGGCGATTTCTACAAGATATTTTAAGTAAGTTGTTTTCCTCCTTTCTTCTTTCAATTTGTTTAGGGTTACATCCAATTTAGTTAGGGTTTCTTCCATTATAATTGTGGTTCCTAATGTCCAGGAAGTAGGGTTTAAAATTTAAGGTTTTATATTGTGTTTTATGGTCTGAAATTCTGGTTTTAGGTCTGGTTTAGCTTTCTTGAGGTGCGGCGGTGGTGCGTTTGAGTTTTCGCACAAAGGATTCAAGGGTTTCCTTGGTCTTGGTAGGTGATTCCATTGTGTATGAAATCTTTGTGAATTGGCTACTGTTTTTATGGTATTTTCATGCTTATTAAATTTTCTTATTTCTGAAAAATATAGTTTTAGTGGTGTTTTTATTTAAAATGAATCCTAAAGGCCAATTTCATGTGAAATTGGGGGGTTTTTCATAGAAATGTATTATTAGTTTAATTGGGGCTACCCTATAAGTAACTAGTTGATTTTACTGAAGTATAATAGGGATAAACATACTGTTTTTAATGATTGTCCCTTGTGTTTGTTGCTGAAAAATCTGGTTTTAATGGTGTTTGAGAACCACATGAAATTCTAAGAGTTGTGTTGTGTAATAATGGAGACTTTGCAATGATGTCGTTTCTTGAACTATATAGGGTTGCCATAAAAATGATTTTGTGTTTTAACTGAAATGTAGTGGGATCTCCTTTATGTTTTGGAAACTTAAATATGTGCACATAGTATGCAAGTGAGGTTTATAAGGTGTTTTGTGTCCGAAACACTATGAGATTTTTGAGGAATTGTTTTATGAAAAATCTAAGTGTTTTGTTGCGTGTTTTAAGTGGTATAAAATGTGATAGCTACTGTATTGGTTATTATTGAACAGTATTTATGTTTTATATGAAAATTTATTTATGTTGCATGCTGAAATTGATTGAGCACAAAAGGGGAAGCCTGGGTACCTAGGTGGGGCGGATTTGTACTAGTACGGCTAGTGGACCGGATGGGTTTTGTCCCTGTTTCACTTAGCATTTGGATAACGACAACTCTAACTAAACTATGTGGATGATTATTGGGGACCACTAGGTTATGGGTGTGTTCCCTACTAGTGGCTTGTGCACGAGAAAGGATTTTGCTATGATTACTTTACACCGAGGTACGAGGTACATAGGGCCCAAGACAACCTAGTGCCTAGGGGTGTTCCCAATGTTGTTGCTCATTGGATTTGTAGTATCTACCCATGTCTTAGGGTGTGTTTGGAAGTAAATTACAGTATCTAACATTTCTATTTTAATGTGTTAGTATTCTAAAAATTTTGGATTGAAAACTATTTTCAATTAGAGGTTTCATTTCTTGAAATTTGAACACTACTTTTCCTTGCGTTTGAAAACTGCTTGCTTTTTCACATTGTATTTCTTACTCTTTGGAATCATTGGGTGGTATCCTACTGGGCTTAGGCTCACACCCTACTTACACCCCTTGGGTGTAAGTAGACTTGGTTATGTTTGATTCAGGTAAAGGAAAGGCTAAGGGTGATGGCGGTTCATGGTGTTAGTTCCCATTCTTGGTGCGGAGTTGTGGAGATAGCTTGGGGGCGATGACCCCTTGTCGTGTGGAGTCCTTGGGGCTGTCTTAATGCTATAATTATTTTTATTTGGACCACTTGTATAATATTTAAACCAATGTACTCGGTTCTGGTTTTCACTTAAGTCTTGTTTGGCTCAAAAATTTCAGATTTATATTATAGAATGTTTTTAATGTTTTATGCTTTCATACTCGGGTAAATCGTTCCCAAACCTATATTAATGATACCCGGGCACTTGTGCCAGCCCGTGGGGATAGGGAACGCCCTTCGGGTCATGTCACGGGCTGGGTTTGGTGCCGGTTTTGGCGGTGACCAGATTCGGTTCGTGACAAAATGGTATCAGAGGAGGTTCGCTCCTTGGGTCATGTTATTTGGGGAAGAGTCAGCATAGTCTGGAGCTAGGATTTTTGGGACTTGAAATTTCAGTCATGGGTAGTGTGCCTAGCCAGCACACCTCGTGAAGGGATTCAAGTCACCATGGTATGTATGGATTTATTTGAGTGCTTTGGTTTTCTTGGTTTAATGTTGACTATGGGAAATGAAAAGAGAGTTGGGAGAATAATCTCAGTGAGCTCGCAGGGCCTGGCAAGCCATGTGGAGCCATGGATATTTCCCTAGAATACTCTCTGTGATGGCGAAGTGATTGGAATATGGCTGCCAACCATATTTCCAAGTCACCCACCGAAACTAGTTTCATCTTTCATTGTTTTGTGCTTTAGTTTTGAAATCTTATCACTTTGGTTTTAAGGTGACTTGGTTTTAAGAAGCGTAAAGTTTTTATGAAATGATTTTCAAATAAAGAGGGAATGGTTTGGTTTATGAAATGGCGGAACTGAATTTTCAGAATTGTTTTGAAATGTAAAATGGTGTGCTTACACCTCTTTGAATACAGGAACTATATTGAATTTGGTTTTGAAAAGCGTTTCCAATAGAGTTTTCTAAACAATTAGAGTGTGTTTTAATGGGATGATATGTTTAGAAATTGATGTGAATAACTTGAAAGTGAGTTCTTTTCTAAATGGTTGTGTCCTCATGAAATGTTTTGTAAGATGTGAATTGGTATTTTGATCTCATTGTTAGCAGTTTTGAGAAAAAGGTTGGGTTGGTTGACCATTTTGTTTTTGAAAAGTGGAAGGAAGTTTTGTTGTACCCTTTGGTATTTCCATGAGTGAACACATGCATGGGGTTATATGGGATGATGGATGGTTGATGGCACGACTGGATGAGTGCTGGGATGGATATGAGGAGGGTGCCCGGTGTGGCACAAAAACAGGCATGTGTGAGGCCCATGGGGCACCATTGGTGGATACGCTTACTGCTAAACCGTTTGTTTTCAAAAAAATTGGTTTTAAAGAAAAAAATGATGTCTTGATGAATAGTTTGGTATGGTTTGTATTATGGGTTTTTGAAAATGTTGATGTTGTGGGATGTTTTGAGTTCAAGAACCCCTTCTGTTTGAACTGTGTTTTGGGTTTGTGTTTGGTCGGTAAGCTGTGTTGCAGGGATGGTTAGTGGTCTCTTTTGAAATTTTTTTTTGGGATGCCTTTACGGTGGTTCCCTTCTTGTGTTTGGATCTGGTTTGTGGCATGTTTTGACCAATGGACCAGCTTGGTTGGGTCCTTGGGTTCTCTCATTGGATAAGGTACACCCCCATTAAGGGTTAATGCACAACTGAAGTGCAACCCGTTTTGTTTCGCCATTGGAAAATCCTCCAGTTGATCAATATAAATAATATTTTATCGAACATTTCTTTTATTGAGTCTACACCCATTCATTTCGCTGATTTTTGGATCCTCTTGTAGTGGGATAGTGCTTGTGGAAGGTTGAAAGGGACCTTAGTTTCTTAAGTTTCCTGATTCATCAAAGGTGGGAGTGTTCTTTCGTTGTTAGTAGAGATGAGTGTCTTGATGGTGTCTAAGAGGGCCTCTGGGTTCTTTATAGTTTCTTTAAAGAAAGAGTTATTATTAAACAACAAATTTTGAGATTTAGGTCATGATATGATATTGTGTCCACTTTTTGGACTTATCTGTTGTTTAGGGACTTTGAATATGGTCCCGTTCCATGTATTGTTTCTATCAATCGTCAGGGTCATGTTCGGTGACGCATTGTGATGTTGTGTGCTCTTTTTACCATAAAGGTGAAGGTCACACAATCCCCTAAGGTTATATGTTATGTTGGGATTGTGTCTCCCTTGGGAAAAACATCAAATCCTCTATCTTAGAGGAAGGTGTTTATACGTGTCTTTCCCTTCTATTGTTTCTCACCCAAAGAAACAAGGTGCGATGTGTGTGCATCTTCTGATCCCTTGTTTCAATGAAATGTTTGGTTTTGGTAAAGTGGGTTATGGAGTGTGTTATGTCTTGATAAACCCATCAGGGTATGCAGTGTAGTAGTTTGTGGCACCGAAAGAAGAAGTTCCACATAGGGGTTTCAATAGCCTAACTACGTGGCCGAAGATGCTTCCATATTTTGAGCTCCAGCCATAGGTCCCGGAGAGAAGCTGGCGCGTAGTCAGGGGAAACACCAGTGTCGTTTAAACACTTGTACAAAGTCCTATCCTCAGTATGAAAGATAGGAACAGTTTAAACCAATGGTTTCATCATCTTCCTTCTGTTGTTCTCATTCGATGGAAATAGGTAGAGGGCCTTGTACCCATGTCATCGCCTAATGTTTTTCCCTCCCACGTTGGTTTCCATTGAGTCATTGGAGAATGGTTGGAAATTTGGCTAGAAAGTTTGAGCACACATTTTGTGCATGATTAGTAGTGTCAGTGTGCTAGGAAGCCACGTTCAAATAATGATCAGCATAGTTAGTGCATGGTATCCCAAACCGTGCGGTCTGACCCTACACCCTTTCCAAATCTTAAAAAAAATTGGGTCTTTTTGTGTCGGCCCATGCTGGTCAGTTAAGATGGTTGGTTCTTGTGGTGGGAAGACCCACTGTGGGTATCATGTATATTATTTTGTAAATTTCTAATTTATGTATACCCCTTGTACTAGGGAGTCTGTTTGGGCCTCCCCCTATTAGTGTCTTGATTCTGTCTCGAGAAAAAAAAATTTAAGTTGTCTCTTATGGTGGGGATCCCATTTGTGTCTCTTTATACGAGTAACTCATATTTTTCCTTGGTTTTGTATGGGAAGTAGGTATTATCATTTGGAGATATCTAACTACCTACATATTAATTTGGTAAACATTGATATTGGAGAGTGACAAATGGTTTAGTTATAGAAGGGCAAGTGTAACCTTGTTCGATGTTGTTGTTTATTTGGGTAAATTGATTGAGTATTGTTCTGATTGTGTTTGAGGAGTTTTCATTTGGGATAAAGCATGAATGTGCTTAATAATTTCAGAAAAGTGGTGTATGTTTTGGCTGTGAGAGTATTCCTTCCTTCATTGATCACTGGAGGTGTTATGGCCTTTGGGGGAGAAACCTGGCAAGAGAGTACCTCTTGGTTTCTCAGTTGAGTTTGGTTGTTGCTTTGGCCTTACTGTGACTTTCCGGGGCGGAAAGTTTTCATGGTGGGGAGAATTATCACAAACATAGCTTATTTTAAATGTATTTTTATTTTACTTTCCATTAATGCTTTGTTTTGGGGGGTTTCCAAAGTTTTTATAGAGAATAGGTGAGTTTTCATGAATTGGGCCAAACCGTGAGCCCAATTCCAGATTTAAAAATAAATTTTGTTTCTTTTATAACTTATACATTTTTTAATATTTTTTACTCATTACAACTCCTAAATGTCCTCCCCTGATATATTAACACCACAATTAAAATTTGGAGTCTTTGGAAATCCATAACCAAGGTGTATATGAGTTTTTATTTAAGGGATTGGGCCTGCCCGAAAGCCCAATTCCAGTTTTAAAAATAAAATTTGATTAACTAATAACTTATTCATTTTTAATGATTTTTCGGTGATTCCAAGCCCCAAACACGCCCCGTGAACCCAGCCGCGCATCCCATATCCTCCCACCCTCTTTTCATCTCATTTGCATCGCGGTTTAGGTCGACATTTCTGGAGAACTCAAATTTCGGGCAGATTTATAAAGGTAATTTGTTTCCCTCATAACTCCTTCGATTCTTACTCTTTTTTCCCCATTCAAATTCCTAAATGATCTACCTATTCTTGTTCGAACCGACCTTGAAGGTTTGAGTATTTGTGAAATCCGCTACTGGTATTTTGTGGGGCGATTTCTACAAGATATTTTAAGTAAGTTGTTTTCCTCCATTCTTCTTTCAATTTGTTTAGGGTTACATCCAATTTAGTTAGGGTTTCTTCCATTATAATTGTGGTTCCTAATGTACAGGAAGTAGGGTTTAAAATTTAAGGTTTTATATTGTGTTTTATGGTCTGAAATTCTGGTTTTAGGTCTGGTTTAGCTTTCTTGAGGTGCGGCGGTGGTGCGTTTGAGTTTTCGCACAAAGGATTCAAGGGTTTCCTTGGTCTTGGTAGGTGATTCCATTGTGTATGAAATCTTTGTGAATTGGCTACTGTTTTTATGGTATTTTCATGCTTATTAAATTTTATTATTTCTGAAAAATATAGTTTTAGTGGTGTTTTTATTTAAAATGAATCTTAAAGGCCAATTTCATGTGAAATTGGGGGGTTTTTCATAGAAATGTATTATTAGTTTAATTGGGGCTACCCTATAAGTAACTAGTTGATTTTATTGAAGTATAATAGGGATAAACATACTGTTTTTAATGATTGTCCCTTGTGTTTGTTGCTGAAAAATCTGGTTTTAATGGTGTTTGAGAACCACATGAAATTCTAAGAGTTGTGTTGTGTAATAATGGAGACTTTGCAATGATGTCGTTTCTTGAACTATATAGGGTTGCCATAAAAATGATTTTGTGTTTTAACTGAAATGTAGTGGGATCTCCTTTATGTTTTGGAAACTTAAATATGTGCACATAGTATGCAAGTGAGGTTTATAAGGTGTTTTGTGTCCGAAACACTATGAGATTTTTGAGGAATTGTTTTATGAAAAATCTAAGTGTTTTGTTGCGTGTTTTAAGTGGTATAAAATGTGATAGCTACTGTATTGGTTATGATTGAACAGTAATTATGTTTTATATGAAAATTTATTTATGTTGCATGCTGAAATTGATTGAGCACAAAAGGGGAAGCCCGGGTACCTAGGTGGGGCGGATTTGTACTAGTACGGCTAGTGGACCGGATGGGTTTTGTCCCTGTTTCACTTAGCATTTGGATAACGACAACTCTAACTAAACTATGTGGATGATTATTGGGGACCACTAGGTTATGGGTGTGTTCCCTACTAGTGGCTCGTGCACGAGAAAGGATTTTTCTATGATTACTTTACACCGAGGTACGAGGTACATAGGGCCCAAGACAACCTAGTGCCTAGGGGTGTTCCCAATGTTGTTGCTCATTGGATTTGTAGTATCTACCCATGTCTTAGGGTGTGTTTGGAAGTAAATTACAGTATCTAACATTTCTATTTTAATGTGTTAGTATTCTAAAAATTTTGGATTGAAAACTATTTTCAATTAGAGGTTTCATTTCTTGAAATTTGAACACTACTTTTCCTTGCGTTTGAAAACTGCTTGCTTTTTCACATTGTATTTCTTACTCTTTGGAATCATTGGGTGGTATCCTACTGGGCTTAGGCTCACACCCTACTTACACCCCTTGGGTGTATGTAGACTTGGTTATGTTTGATTCAGGTAAAGGAAAGGCTAAGGGTGATGGCGGTTCATGGTGTTAGTTCCCATTCTTGGTGCGGAGTTGTGGAGATAGCTTGGGGGCGATGACCCCTTGTCGTGTGGAGTCCTTGGGGCTGTCTTAATGCTATAATTATTTTTATTTGGACCACTTGTATAATCTTTAAACCAATGTACTCGGTTCTGGTTTTCACTTAAGTCTTGTTTGGCTCAAAAATTTCAGATTTATATTATAGAATGTTTTTAATGTTTTATGCTTTCATACTCGGGTAAATCGTTCCCAAACCTATATTAATGATACCCGGGCACTTGTGCCAGCCCGTGGGGATAGGGAACGCCCTTCGGGTCATGTCACGGGCTGGGTTTGGTGCCGGTTTTGGCGGTGACCAGATTCGGTTCGTGACAAAATGGTATCAGAGGAGGTTCGCTCCTTGGGTCATGTTATTTGGGGAAGAGTCAGCATAGTCTGGAGCTAGGATTTTTGGGACTTGAAATTTCAGTCATGGGTAGTGTGCCTGGCCAGCACACCTCGTGAAGGGATTCAAGTCACCATGGTATGTATGGATTTATTTTAGTGCTTTGGTTTTCTTGGTTTAATGATGACTATGGGAAATGAAAAGAGAGTTGGGAGAATAATCTCAGTGAGCTCGCAGGGCCTGGCAAGCCATGTGGAGCCATGGATATTTCCCTAGAATACTCTCTGTGATGGCGAAGTGATTGGAATATGGCTGCCAACCATATTTCCAAGTCACCCACCGAAACTAGTTTCCTCTTTCATTGTTTTGTGCTTTAGTTTTGAAATCATATCACTTTGGTTTTAAGGTGACTTGGTTTTAAGAAGCGTAAAGTTTTTATGAAATGATTTTCAAATAAAGAGGGAATGGTTTGGTTTATGAAATGGCGGAACTGAATTTTCAGAATTGTTTTGAAATGTAAAATGGTGTGCTTACACCTCTTTGAATACAGGAACTATATTGAATTTGGTTTTGAAAAGCGTTTCCAATAGAGTTTTCTAAACAATTAGAGTGTGTTTTAATGGGATGATATGTTTAGAAATTGATGTGAATAACTTGAAAGTGAGTTCTTTTCTAAATGGTTGTGTCCTCATGAAATGTTTTGTAAGATGTGAATTGGTATTTTGATCTCATTGTTAGCAGTTTTGAGAAAAAGGTTGGGTTGGTTGACCATTTTGTTTTTGAAAAGTGGAAGGAAGTTTTGTTGTACCCTTTGGTATTTCCATGAGTGAACACATGCATGGGGTTATATGGGATGATGGATGGTTGATGGCACGACTGGATGAGTGCTGGGATGGATATGAGGAGGGTGCCTGGTGTGGCACAAAAACAGGCATGTGTGAGGCCCATGGGGTACCATTGGTGGATACGCTTACTGCTAAACCGTTTGTTTTCAAAAAAATTGGTTTTAAAGAAAAAAATGATGTCTTGATGAATAGTTTGGTATGGTTTGTATTATGGGTTTTTGAAAATGTTGATGTTGTGGGATGTTTTGAGTTCAAGAACCCCTTCTGTTTGAACTGTGTTTTGGGTTTGTGTTTGGTCGGTAAGCTGTGTTGCAGGGATGGTTAGTGGTCTCTTTTGAATTTTTTTTTTGGGATGCCTTTACGGTGGTTCCCTTCTTGTGTTTGGATCTGGTTTGTGGCATGTTTTGACCAATGGACCAGCTTGTTTGGGTCCTTGGGTTCTCTCATTGGATAAGGTACACCCCCATTAAGGGTTAATGCACAACTGAAGTGCAACCCGTTTTGTTTCGCCATTGGAAAATCCTCCAGTTGATCAATATAAATAATATTTTATCGAACATTTCTTTTATTGAGTCTACACCCATTCATTTCGCTGATTTTTGGATCCTCTTGTAGTGGGATAGTGCTTGTGGAAGGTTGAAAGGGACCTTAGTTTCTTAAGTTTCCTGATTCATCAAAGGTGGGAGTGTTCTTTCGTTATTAGTAGAGATGAGTGTCTTGATGGTGTCTAAGAGGGCCTCTGGGTTCTTTATAGTTTCTTTAAAGAAAGAGTTATTATTAAACAACAAATTTTGAGATTTAGGTCATGATATGATATTGTGTCCACTTTTTGGACTTATCTGTTGTTTAGGGACTTTGAATATGGTCCCGTTCCATGTATTGTTTCTATCAATCGTCAGGGTCATGTTCGGTGACGCATTGTGATGTTGTGTGCTCTTTTGACCATAAAGGTGAAGGTCACACAATCCCCTAAGGTTATATGTTATGTTGGGATTGTGTCTCCCTTGGGAAAAACATCAAATCCTCTATCTTAGAGGAAGGTGTTTATACGTGTCTTTCCCTTCTATTGTTTCTCACCCAAAGAAACAAGGTGCGATGTGTGTGCATCTTCTGATCCCTTGTTTCAATGAAATGTTTGGTTTTGGTAAAGTGGGTTATGGAGTGTGTTATGTCTTGATAAACCCATCAGGGTATGCAGTGTAGTAGTTTGTGGCACCGAAAGAAGAAGTTCCACATAGGGGTTTCAATAGCCTAACTACGTGGCCGAAGATGCTTCCATATTTTGAGCTCCAGCCATAGGTCCCGGAGAGAAGCTGGCGCGTAGTCAGGGGAAACACCAGTGTCATTTAAACACTTGTACAAAGTCCTATCCTCAGTATGAAAGATAGGAACAGTTTAAACCAATGGTTTCATCATCTTCCTTCTGTTGTTCTCATTCGGTGGAAATAGGTAGAGGGCCTTGTACCCATGTCATCGCCTAATGTTTTTCCCTCCCACGTTGGTTTCCATTGAGTCATTGGAGAATGGTTGGAAATTTGGCTAGAAAGTTTGAGCACACATTTTGTGCATGATTAGTAGTGTCAGTGTGCTAGGAATCCATGTTCAAATAATGATCAGCATAGTTAGTGCATGGTTTCCCAAACCGTGCGGTCTGACCCTACACCCTTTCCAAATCTTAAAAAAAAATTGGGTCTTTTTGTGTCGGCCCATGCTGGTCAGTTAAGATGGTTGGTTCTTGTGGTGGGAAGACCCACTGTGGGTATCATGTATATTATTTTGTAAATTTCTAATTTATGTATACCCCTTGTACTAGGGAGTCTGTTTGGGCCTCCCCCTATTAGTGTCTTGATTCTGTCTCGAGAAAAAAAAATTTAAGTTGTCTCTTATGGTGGGGATCCCATTTGTGTCTCTTTATACGAGTAACTCATATTTTTCCTTGGTTTTGTATGGGAAGTAGGTATTATCATTTGGAGATATCTAACTACCTACATATTAATTTGGTAAACATTGATATTGGAGAGTGACAAATGGTTTAGTTATAGAAGGGCAAGTGTAACCTTGTTCGATGTTGTTGTTTATTTGGGTAAATTGATTGAGTATTGTTCTGATTGTGTTTGAGGAGTTTTCATTTGGGATAAAGCATGAATGTGCTTAATAATTTCAGAAAAGTGGTGTATGTTTTGGCTGTGAGAGTATTCCTTCCTTCATTGATCACTGGAGGTGTTATGGCCTTTGGGGGAGAAACCTGGCAAGAGAGTACCTCTTGGTTTCTCAGTTGAGTTTGGTTGTTGCTTTGGCCTTACTGTGACTTTCCGGGGCGGAAAGTTTTCATGGTGGGGAGAATTATCACAAACATAGCTTATTTTAAATGTATTTTTATTTTACTTTCCATTAATGCTTTGTTTTGGGGGGTTTCCAAAGTTTTTATAGAGAATAGGTGAGTTTTCATGAATTGGGCCAAACCGTGAGCCCAATTCCAGATTTAAAAATAAATTTTGTTTCTTTTATAACTTATTCATTTTTTAATATTTTTTACACATTCCAACTCCTAAATGTCCTCCCCTGATATATTAACACCAAAATTAAAATTTGGAGTCTTTGGAAATCCATAACCAAGGTGTATATGAGTTTTTATTTAAGGGATTGGGCCTGCCCGAAAGCCCAATTCCAGTTTTAAAAATAAAATTTGATTAACTAATAACTTATTCATTTTTAAGGATTTTTCGGTGATTCCAAGCCCCAAACACGCCCCTTGAACCCAGACGCGCATCCCATATCCTCCCACCCTCTTTTCATCTCATTTGCATCGCGGTTTAGGTCGAAATTGCTGGAGAACTCAAATTTCGGGCAGATTTATAAAGGTAATTTGTTTCCCTCATAACTCCTTCGATTCTTACTCTTTTTTCCCCATTCAAATTCCTAAATGATCTACCTATTCTTGTTCGAACCGACCTTGAAGGTTTGAGTATTTGTGAAATCCGCTACTGGTATTTTGTGGGGCGATTTCTACAAGATATTTTAAGTAAGTTGTTTTCCTCCTTTCTTCTTTCAATTTGTTTAGGGTTACATCCAATTTAGTTAGGGTTTCTTCCATTATAATTGTGGTTCCTAATGTCCAGGAAGTAGGGTTTAAAATTTAAGGTTTTATATTGTGTTTTATGCTCTGAAATTCTGGTTTTAGGTCTGGTTTAGCTTTCTTGAGGTGCGGCGGTGGTGCGTTTGAGTTTTCGCACAAAGGATTCAAGGGTTTCCTTGGTCTTGGTAGGTGATTCCATTGTGTATGAAATCTTTGTGAATTGGCTACTGTTTTTATGGTATTTTCATGCTTATTAAATTTTATTATTTCTGAAAAATATAGTTTTAGTGGTGTTTTTATTTAAAATGAATCCTAAAGGCCAATTTCATGTGAAATTGGGGGGTTTTTCATAGAAATGTATTATTAGTTTAATTGGGGCTACCCTATAAGTAACTAGTTGATTTTATTGAAGTATAATAGGGATAAACATACTGTTTTTAATGATTGTCCCTTGTGTTTGTTGCTGAAAAATCTGGTTTTAATGGTGTTTGAGAACCACATGAAATTCTAAGAGTTGTGTTGTGTAATAATGGAGACTTTGCAATGATGTCGTTTCTTGAACTATATAGGGTTGCCATAAAAATGATTTTGTGTTTTAACTGAAATGTAGTGGGATCTCCTTTATGTTTTGGAAACTTAAATATGTGCACATAGTATGCAAGTGAGGTTTATAAGGTGTTTTGTGTCCGAAACACTATGAGATTTTTGAGGAATTGTTTTATGAAAAATCTAAGTGTTTTGTTGCGTGTTTTAAGTGGTATAAAATGTGATAGCTACTGTATTGGTTATGATTGAACAGTAATTATGTTTTATATGAAAATTTATTTATGTTGCATGCTGAAATTGATTGAGCACAAAAGGGGAAGCCCGGGTACCTAGGTGGGGCGGATTTGTACTAGTACGGCTAGTGGACCGGATGGGTTTTGTCCCTGTTTCACTTAGCATTTGGATAACGACAACTCTAACTAAACTATGTGGATGATTATTGGGGACCACAAGGTTATGGGTGTGTTCCCTACTAGTGGCTCGTGCACGAGAAAGGATTTTGCTATGATTACTTTACACCGAGGTACGAGGTACATAGGGCCCAAGACAACCTAGTGCCTAGGGGTGTTCCCAATGTTGTTGCTCATTGGATTTGTAGTATCTACCCATGTCTTAGGGTGTGTTTGGAAGTAAATTACAGTATCTAACATTTCTATTTTAATGTGTTAGTATTCTAAAAATTTTGGATTGAAAACTATTTTCAATTAGAGGTTTCATTTCTTGAAATTTGAACACTACTTTTCCTTGCGTTTGAAAACTGCTTGCTTTTTCACATTGTATTTCTTACTCTTTGGAATCATTGGGTGGTATCCTACTGGGCTTAGGCTCACACCCTACTTACACCCCTTGGGTGTAAGTAGACTTGGTTATGTTTGATTCAGGTAAAGGAAAGGCTAAGGGTGATGGCGGTTCATGGTGTTAGTTCCCATTCTTGGTGCGGAGTTGTGGAGATAGCTTGGGGGCGATGACCCCTTGTCGTGTGGAGTCCTTGGGGCTGTCTTAATGCTATAATTATTTTTATTTGGACCACTTGTATAATCTTTAAACCAATGTACTCGGTTCTGGTTTTCACTTAAGTCTTGTTTGGCTCAAAAATTTCAGATTTATATTATAGAATGTTTTTAATGTTTTATGCTTTCATACTCGGGTAAATCGTTCCCAAACCTATATTAATGATACCCGGGCACTTGTACCAGCCCGTGGGGATAGGGAACGCCCTTCGGGTCATGTCACGGGCTGGGTTTGGTGCCGGTTTTGGCGGTGACCAGATTCGGTTCGTGACATGGTAGTCCGCCGTACACATGGGTGATGTTTTCCTTGTTTGTAACATGGAATAAATGAGTTGTAGATAATTAATTATACTTAAATAATAATAATTATTTCATAAATATCAACCTCATTAATTAATTATTGTCTTATATATTAATATTAATGTATTTCCTTATGAAATACATCGTTTCTGGAGGTCTTAGTCATCACTCACACAAGAGTAGTTTTTTCATTTTAAAAAAGGTATCGAGGAAAGTAAAAAAACTTTATTTAAATAATTTCATGCAATTTAATTATACTAATGAAAATAATTTCATTATATGATTATTTCTATAATAGTTTTATTCAAGGATGATAACGTAGAAAAGATAAGTGAGTTATTACTACTCACGTAGAAAACTGAACCCTCCCTCGAAGAATTCTATGAAATGAAGGGATTAAGATAACATATTTTTAATAGATGATTATTAAATTCGAATTTTATTTGTATAAGAGGTATAATTATTACGTTTTAAAAAATAATTATATTTTTTATTATGGATTAAGAGGGTGGAATTAATCTATTAAATTGGTAAAAAATAGATATTTTCCATGTAATTGAATTTTGGTTGAGGGGTAAAGATATAATATCATTAAAGATAGGTGAGTTAAGTGAAGAATGTTTATTCCATAATATATTGATACATTTAAAAACTAAAAATGGTATTCTATATGTTCTATGTGTTCTGTTAACTAAACTAAATTTGATCCACATTATGTTGCTTCCTTAAACTTGAATTAACCTTCATTAAAATTTCCCCACCATAGTTATTTTTCTTAAAAAAATATAATATTACCCCTTATAAAAAATATTAACATTATTAATATGAATTTTTAATTCATTAAATCTTATTCAAATTCTATATATTAAAAAATATTATTTTAAATTAAAATTTATAATATATAGAAAAGCTGTTTTGGAGAAATTAAATTACTCTTTAAGTGATCTGAACTAATTTTCATGTAGACAACTGATTAAATAAGAGTTAATATGTTAATATATATAAAAATTAAATTATATTCATGTTTCAATATCCATCTACATAATTTATTTAGAAAAAATTACATAACTTTTAAAAATAATTCTTTGAATTTAACCCCTTTAACATTACTATAGTAATTAAATTGTATCCTATATAACATATTTGAGGCCTAAAAATGAATTGTGTCTTATTATATAATTTAAAAATCATAATTCAAAATATTAATACCATATTATTAGAATAAATATTATTATATTATAATAAATATTTTTAATATAATGGTAAGTATCTCATAAAAATAACATTTTTAGGAAACAAAATTTGACCATAAAATGATATTATTAGTGATTATGATAGAGTTATTGAATTTTATCAATTCACTTTGGTTAAAAATAACTTTTTTTTATTTATACATATATTTAATAATGTTTTAACTTCTACTTATGGATACCATTTCTTTAACTACATTATAAAGGTCCCATATAATTTTAAAAATGTTATTTTAATAAAATATATAATTGTTTATTATGATTTATTTATTTCAAGTGAATTTTTTTTTCAAAACATTACTGTTTTTTTGATTTCTATATTTTTACAATACTATTATATAAAAACATATTTTTGATTCATTAAATTATATTAAACTCTTAATAAGTTTCCTAAACTCACTTGTAACAAATTCATTTCTTTATTCATAATTTGATAGCTTAGTTCATAGTTAAGATGGGATGTAAAATGAATTTTAATCCAAAATTATGATATTTTTAAAACTTTATTATGAATACTTCTATTTTGAAAATAAAATATGATTATTTTCGAGAGAAAATTTCACACTAAAGAAGTATCACATCTTAATAAGCAGGGATATCTCAATCATCAACTTCATTTATAAAAAAAACATTTCTCAAAAGAACATTATCCATTCATATAATATTTTATATCATATATATATATATGATAATAGTAAATGATATATATTTATCTTATTTTACATATAGGTTGATTCCCCCATTCATTTATTGAACTTCAGTGCCTCCATCAATGAATGAATCTTTGAATACAATGCTCTTCAAGATTTATTGAAGTTATAAAACACCTTATTCAACATTAAAACATATCATTTATCCTCTCTAACATATAATACATAAAGTTGATAAATGTATAATTTCTCTTCTAATTATACATTTAGGAAGGTTTAATCGAAATCCATTTAAATGATTTTTTATGTATTTTTTTCAGAAATACATTGAAAAATTAAAATGGTCTCAATCCTAGTAATGGGTGTGAATATATCCATTGAAATATTATTTCCCATCTCCTATTATATCCGATTTATATTTCTACATAACGAATATTAAATTCTAATGATATTCATGAATTATTTTTAATTACCAAATCTTATGTTTGATTCTTCTTGATCTTATCTAAATACCCATGCCTAAAACCAATCCACTATTGATACATTAAACCTTCTTTCCAAATTTTGTTCTAATCAGATTTTTGGAAAAAATACCTCATGTTATTCCCTAGGTATGTTTTCTCTGTGGTTGTGTTTTATGAAAAAGATAGATTTCCTCAAATGAGTATAGTTTATACTTGCTGACGACAAGTTTTAATGTGGAACAGTTTCCCAGTGATTGCCAAATTTTTGGGCCTCAAAACCAAGAATTTATGTTTTGAAATTCATGGATTTATTTATAAGGATTAATGTTTTTTCTATTAGTGATTGAAATTATTATAGGAAGAGAAACATGGATCCTGGGAAATAGATCGTGTACCATGCCTGGAAAGGGTAGGGAGCAGCATACCAGGCAGTTGAAATGGTATGTGGGATAGGGTAAAAAAACTAAAAATGGTTCGCAATGGATTGTGGTGCAATATTTGGATATATTTTAATTGGTCGAGGAAATAGATATTGTAGGATAAAAATTCATACATGTATGGCCATTGAAAAATGATTCCCACAGTGGTTGCGGTTCATAGTAGGAGGATTAGTATATTGTAGAGGTTGTACCAAATAAAAGATTTTGTAAATCATAGATTAGCGGATTCTATGGATATAATTTCCCATTAAGTATAGATAATCCCACTAATAAGATGTGATAACGAATATAATTAGTTAATATTTTTTGATCCTGAATTTCTGTAATCTGTGGAGGAAGTTCGCAAGAGATATTTCTTAGAAATTTGAAGTGGTTCCCACAGAAAAAATTCTGCAGAATGTTTTTGTGGAGAACTATAACCCGTATAGGAAATGGTACATTGAGGAAGACGGTGTGGTATACCGATGGTTAGTGAAGGATGTCCGCAGACAAAGAATAGTTCATTGGAAAAGGGTGATTTGTAGGGGAGCATCATGAAGTCAGTATGCAGAGGTGGTACATGATAGTGAAGGAAGGGGTATTCTGTGGACTAAGAGTGGTTCATGGAAGAATACGCGATACGAAAATGAGGTGTTATGCATAACTAACTCAGTAATCCATAAATTGGAGAATAAGGTGGCTAGATATTTATACATGGAAGCTTTTGAAAGATTCAAATTAGTTTCCAAAATTATTTTCTAGTATCTAGTTATACTCAAGAAGGTGTACTTCATTTTTGGGTGAAAAAGAAACTGCAACAGAGCATCTAAAAATAGTTGAGGATGCACGAATTCATGCAACTAAAGAGACCTACATGTCCATAAACTGTTATTGATATATATGTATTTAAAAATTGTTTGCATTCCTTTCCAAAAGAAATGAGATTATGTAGAGGAAGGCGGCGAAACTTTCACCTGTAGTGAGCTAGAGAAAGTGGTATATGGAGTGTCCCTTGGGAATGCAATGATTTGACCCTGAACATTGTAAAGGTATTGAGCCTGAGCATAAAATATCTAGCACGAATATTGTACTCATGATTGGCTATGAGCCTTAGTGAATTTGGAGCATCATCACATCATCATTGTATGCTCCTTGGAAATAGCCCAATTAGGGTGAAACAATTAAAATTTGATATGTTCTATGCATGATTTCATTTATGGCCATATATTGTTACTCTAGTAAAAGAGAATTGAGTTTTTTCTAACAAAAAAACAAGATCCAAAATGCATAAGGTCTTAAGCTATCATACTGTGATTCACGCCCCCCCCCCCTTAGGGTATTCCTCCTTGTGGACCTAAAAATTGGTATTTGATGGAGATTTTGAAATTTAGTGGTTCTATATCAAGGAAAATAATTAGATGTGGTCAATAATAAAGGAATTCCATTATTTGGTGGATATAATTTTCAACAATAGAATAATTTAATGTAGTACTATTTATGATCAGTATGGATGGATTTCTTCATAGAAGTTATCCATGGAATATCAGATGACATTTATAGTGTGCCTCTATCAAAATATAAAATAATGGAATCAAATATTGATACTAAAAGGATCAATTCATTAGTGGGAGCCCGGTCAAATGATATTTACATGAAGGTGATGTCCTATAAAAAATCACATGCAATGTGGGAAATTTTTTTAATCATTTCAGATTGAGACACAAAAGTTCGAGATGCAAAGCTGCTAGTTCTATGGAACAAGTATGAGGATCTCATAATTAATACTGATTATATTGTCGATTCATTCATTGATAGGATAAATATTGATGTTTAATACATTTGGGATCTTAGATAAGTCATTGAATTTATAATGATTATGAAACTATCTTTAAGAACATCCATTGTGGTCCAATATGAATGTTATAGTGTAGGAATATAAAGACACAAAAGAGATGACACTAGACAACCTACACATTACCCATGTAGCATATGAAGTGTGAAAAGATGATAGCAATGTTGTAGAAAATAGGTTTTCTATTGAAGTGTAATTAATGGCCATTAAGAATCTATCCATTGAAGGTAGTCCTGAGGAGGAGAATATGGATGATATCGTGTAATTTTTATCCTCCAAACTGCAAATGGAAAAAGGGGTGTTCAAAGGTAAACTTCTATATTCACACATTCGATTTGGAAATATTGGGCATTTTTCGGCAACCTTTTTTATGAATTTTGATGATGAAAATGCGGAAAATAATAAAATTATCTAAAATAATTCTTCATCATATGAGAATGGGAGGATAAATTAAAGGATAATTTTATTAAAAAAGAATAATCTTTATTCAAATGAGGATGAATGTTTAAAAGATTCGGAGGTAGAAGAGATGTAGGACAATAAGGATCACAAAACAGAATATTTGGTGGATGTTGTTAGAAATTCACTAACAAGTGAACAAAGTGAAAATGCAAATAGAGAAAATTGATAAATAGTTGATATTTAGGATGAATTAGATGCTTCCATTAAATATGTATATATTTCGAGATCCAAAAAAAGAATGATAACAAAGATGTTTGTGATTAATAACTCATTATATAATAGTAGGTAGAAGAGAATTCTAAGAAGAATTCAGAAATTCAATGATGAGGTCTTCAATTCTAGAAAACTCAAAAAACAAATTATTTAGTACAAACTCCAAATTGGTGAACAAAAATAAAAATTGATAGTTTGAATGAAACATGAAATGATCAAATCAAACGTATCAAAAAACTGAAATAGAAATTCATCAGTCTGTGATGAACAATTGAATATCAAGAGAGACTATTAACTCTATATTTGACATTAGGAAATAAGATCATATCATAAATATGTAAGATGAGATCTAAGTAAAGTGGTCCATCAGAATAGAACCAAAAATCAATTATGAATGATAAATATGGTATGGGATTGATCTAAAACATATAAATGTTAGGGTTCAATTATTACCACAAGGACCCAATCCAATAATGAAGATTATTTTTGTATGAAGTAGAATCAGAAGATTCGGAGAACCCAAGGCACAACTAGTGGTGCATAATTTCCACATAATAATGTACCTCACATAAGAAGATATTGTTTTAGTAAGATGAGACACTCACAAAATTTATGTTCCATAAGTAAGTGGTACCATAGGGAACAATACCACAATAGGTGGAGATATAGAGATAAAAAATCCACGTTATATTTTTATGGTCATTGTTTTGGGTGTAAATTAATCAAACCCATGGAATGATATTGCACTTAAATAATGTAAGGAAATGTTCTGAGGAAGAATTAATTTTTTCATATGAAGCATACAAATGTATCTTCAAGAGTTTTAGATATTTAAAATTTATTTGAATCTCTACAGGTTGTAGATGGATCTTCATATACTGAGAAATATCAAGGTTATCATTCCATGTCAGATATGTAGTCAAATACTTAGTTTAAAAAGAAAAGAGTTCATTAGGCATTGGTTTTAGAACTTGAAATCAAGTCATCAAATTGAACTAGGATATAAATCATTTATAGTGGATGCACTTCCCATAATATGGAAAATAAAGATCTAGTTACTAGAATAAGGTACGATAAAGAAGGGATCATATGATTTGTTAATGACGAGGGATTGAAAATTATTGGTTCAGGAAAAGACAGGTTTGGAGGAAAAGGCATGAGATGAGTAGATGACTTGGTTGTTGAGTGGCTTGGTCACAAATTGATTAGTTTTAGTCAATTATGTGACTTAGGAAATGCCCTATGTTTTTCCAATAAATTTTGTATCATCAATGAAAATGATGGTGTTATTGTGTTTCTTGGAAATCATATGAAAGGGAATCTTTAAATAGTGATTTGAGAAGAATATATGTGATTTCTGTCAAAAGATGAAGAAAACTTGTTATGGAATTAGTGCCATGGCCACCTAATTCAAGGTTCCCTGGAAGATCATGTAAAAGATGATACATCTCAAGACCTCCCAAGATTATCATGTGATCATACTCATATGTGAAATTCCTACCAGCAGGGGAAGATATTTTGAAATATATATAAGCCAACAGGGAAAAGTCCACCATATTTCTTAAGATTGTTCACATTAAAGTATGTCAGACAATTTCACCATGACCTATTGATGGGAAAAGATATTATGTTCCTATCATTTATTAATATATAATAACGGTATGGGATTCAATAATCACCACCAAATATGAGGTGTTCAGTTTCATTACATGATGTTGACTGGAAGGTGAAATGATGCTTGGTAAGAAAATCTGGATGATTTGAATAGATAATGGAAAAGAGTTCACAAATATCCATGTGAAGTATTATCTTGAGAAAAACGGGATAACACATCATGAGTCGGACGTAATAACTCCATAGTATAATGGAATGGATGATGGAATAAATCAAATTTTCAACAACATGGATAAAACAATACTCATTGAGAAAGCCCTTCTGGAGTAATTTTGGGAAGAAGTATTGATAACAATAGTATACACCTCAAATAGAACATTACTTTTTCCTAAATAGTAGAAGGCTCCATATGAGTTATGGTGTGGAAGGAATCCATCAATGATTTTTTTTTCAAGTATTTGGAAGTAAATGATTCATTCTCGATAAGGAGAAACCAAGGAATTTTGAATCTGGTGGGGATGAAGGGATATTTCATGGCTACTAAAAGAAGATAGAGTTCTGTAAATTCCTGAATAAAGAGTTAGGAAAGATAGTTAGACGTCATGATGTGACTTTATTAAAAAATAAATATAATCATCAACAAATAATTTATCAAAATCAGGAGGATAGTGAGGATGATATGAGTATAATAGGAGACTCTCTATCTCTATAGGATGATTCAGTAGAATACTCAGATGATGAGAATAAATTATTGTCTATCATGAAAATAGCTATATGAGCTGAAATTGATAGGAAAATCATAATTGGTTATCAGAAAAAAATTTATAGGAAAGGATGATGAAATATTTTCAAGAAGCAACATACTTATCATAGGTGGAACCTAGATGTTTTGATAAATAGTTATATTTGAGAACTAGGATCAATCCATGATTGTGGAGTTTTACATAATTGAAAAGAATTAACTATGAGATATTATTTCAAGACCAGTAGACAAGAATCTCAAAATGATAAAATGGGTTTTTTCGTAAAAAATTGAATTAATATGTTTTTGTGATTTGAAACAAATAATTCCTTGTGTGAAAATAGTACTATTAGATTGATGGTATAGATATCTATGAAACATTTTTCACATGTTTCACGACTAGAGATAATAAAATTATTCTTTTCCATAGTAGTACAATCATGGTTTAAGGTATTTTAAATGGATGCCATGTCATCATTTTTTAATGGAGTTCAAGAAGAAAGAAGATAAAATTGAGAAAAAATATGGTTTTCTCATCCATGAATATAACAATAGCGTTTTTCGGATGAAGAATGAATTATGTGTTTTGATGAAATCACCAAGAACATGGTATTCAAGGATTGATCAATTTCTATAAAAGATCATTTTTCAACTTGTATTTCAATAACTGATACTATCCAAGGATGATACTGCTAGTTTATATTGATGACATAATATATGGTGGATCAGATGAAGCATAATGTAGATAGTTTTCGGAATTCTTGAAATGAGATTTCGATATGTAAATAATTGGAGAGATGAAATTTTCACTTGTCTTACAAGTGATGCATGGATGTAATAGAACATATATTTCCCAATATAAATATTCAAATTAGGTTTCATTAAAGATAGAAATTGATATTTCTAAATATATGAAGTCTCCTATTTCTACCTCATTGAAACTCTGAGGATATGATGAAGGAAAGGAAGTTAATATAAAAAAATACTAGAAAATCATTGGATGTCTGTTCAATATGATAGCAATATGACCTGCTATTTTATTTTCCTCATGCCTGGTAGTGGGATATACAGAGTTGGATTGGGTCCGTCTAACAGATAATAGGAAATCACCATCATGAGTTTCCTTTTATCTTATAGGGTTATGTATTTCAAGGTTATGTATGAAAAAATATTTCATTTCACTGAGGACCTCAAATTCTAAATACATTGTGACTACTCAAGCTTGCAAGAAACTGTTGTGGATGAAGCAACAAATTGAAGATATAGGAATTGAAGTTAAATATTTTAAAAGAATCCATTGTGATAATTAATTTTCTATAAATATTAGAGAAAATTCATTACATCACTCAAGGACAAAGCACATTGAAATCAAATATCATTTTATCAAAAAGAATGTGGAGGAAGGTCTTGTGAAGATGGATTGTGTGCCTATAGAACAACAGGTTGCAGATATTATAACAAAGGTCATACCCAAAGAAGCATTCGAAAGGCATCAACTAGCACTAGGAGCCCAGTAAACTTCCTGCTCTTGAAAAAATGTGGATGTGGGTCGCACTATTTCAAAGGTATGATGTGTTTTCCCCTAATATACTTATATGTATTCTTTAACCTAATGAAGACAACCTTTAAGTTACCTTTGGGTTGGTTGACAAAGTGGGAGACATTATGACCGTTATAGGGGTAGAAAAGAAATGGGGAGATTGTGATAGTGAGATAGGTGGAGTTGAAGCTGAGTTGATGATGTTTAGAAGAACAATAAGAGTAGGGAGAATTAAATTTGATGATTATTGAAGTGATTGATCAAGGATTAGATCTTACGACGGTTGTGGTTTATGATGAAATATGTTTATTGGTATCAGAATGGTATCAACAATTGGTGATGAGCGATTAATTAATTCATTGATGAACATTTCATTATAATATTATTTCTCATGTCGAACATGTAACATGTGGGCTTAGAGTAGATGTTGAGTAATTCCTTGCTCGCTATCATAATCAAGGGAATCGAATGGTGGTTGAAGATGGAATGAGTTTTAATGAGGTATAAAAATGCATTGTATTTTTATGAGAAGAGTTTTCAACAACCCAAAAGTAGGACATAGTTGTGAAAAAGATTTCTCAAGGTGTCCTCTTAGTATGTTCTGAGTGTATTTGTGATTGTTGAAAAAGACAAATGACTGCAAATGAGTATGGTTGGTATTTTATGAATATAGGTTTTTAAGGTGACGTAGTTTCTAAGTGTTTGCCAATTTTGTGGGCCCCAAATTCAGGTATTTATGTTCGTAAATAAAAGTATTTATTCATAGGGATGGAAGGTGTGCAGAATTGGGAACGAATTTGGTAAATGAAGAGAAACGTGGATCCTAGGACATGGATCATGTACCATATCTAGGATGTGTAAGCGGTCACGTACCAAGATGCAAAAAAAGGTACATGGGAGAAGTTTGTGAAACAAAAAATGGTTTGTGATGGAAGATGGTGTGATATGTGGTTGGATTTTCATTAGAAGAAAATATTGACCGGGTAGGATAAAAGGTTGTATGTGGACCATGATTGAAAAATGGTTTGCAGAATGGGTTTTGTTTATAGTATGTAGATCATCATGTAGTAGAGGCTATACCAAATCATAGATTTGGTAGATCATGTATTAGTGGATTTTTTGATATCATTTCCCATATAATGAGTGGTAATCTCATCGATTAGAGGCACGACAAAATTTTATTAGAGAATATCTTTTTCACTAGGATTTCGGAAAATTCTAGTGGATGTTCACAAGGGATATTTCAATGAAAGAAAAAGTGGTTCACGTAAAAAATTTCCATTGAGGTTATTTTCATTAAATTGAAACCCACAAAGGATATGGTAAAAAGAGGATGAAGGTGTTGTATAATGGTAGTTAGAGAAGGTAGTCTGTGAATAGAGAAAATTTCATGTGCAGAGGGTGATTCAATGTAGAGGATTGCATAGTCAGTATGCGGAGGCAGTACGTGATAGTGAAGGCTGTGGAAGTTTAGAAATGACAGGAGGTTCATTGAAGCAGAATAGGTATGAAAAAGTGGTGTTCTGTGTACCAAAATCATTACTCAGTATGTAGGGGAAGAATATAGTTCAATATTTACATGTGGTTGTTTGGGAAATATTCACATTAGTTTCTGAAGGTATTTTCCGGTATCATGCAGTACTCAGGAAGGTGGAATTCATATGGGGTAAAAAAAACATCAAGGATAATATACCTATAGGTGAGGATATAGGAATTCATGAAAATTAATTGACCTATATATCCATAAAAATTGATTGACCTACATGTCTACAAACTGTGTGTGGATTCCTTTCCAAGAGTCGTGAGTGTAAGAAGAGGAAGACATTAAACTTTCCACTGTTAGTGAGCTTGAGAAAACGGTATAGGGATTTACCTGTGGGAATTCGGTGATAAGATCCTAAATATTATAAAGGAAGTGAGATTGAGCATAGAAGAACTATCCCAAAAAACATGTACTCATTATTGGTTGTGATCCTTAATAAATTTGGTACATCAGCACATCGTCATTATATACTCCCTAGAAGTAGCTTAGTGAGGTTGAACCAAGAAAAAATTGTTGTGTTCTATGAATGATTTCATATATAATAATATATTGCAATGGGAGGAAGAGAGAATTGATTTTTGTGTGACAACAAAAAAAAGATCCAAAATGGGGAAAGGTCAAATCTTTCATACCATGATTCACCCCTTATGGGTATTCGACCTAGAGGACCTCACAAGGATAAAAAATTGAATTATGATTTTAAATCACAATATTTTATGTTATTTAACATTGTATAAAAATTTATTTTCTTTGATGACTTACTTTTCATTGAACACTGAGCTTAAACAAACTACAAAATATTATTTTTTTAACAAGACCATTATAACGAAGTAGATAAAATTAGATTTAATGAATATTAATAACCATATTATGAAATTTAAAATTATAAAAATTATTTTTAATTTTTTAAATAACAATTTATGAATAGGCACATCATTTTTAGTAATGTCATTTTATTCTTCAAATATATGTTTTCTTCAAAAAATGAATTCTTTTTCTTTCTGTGAGAATATAAATATATAAAAACTTTAACACTAATATAAATTGAATTTGAAAAAATTAACATCAATTTTTATTCATAATATATAACTTATCAGAGGATTAATGTTTGATAATTATTTAAAAAGAAAAACATTTTAGTGAATAGTACAAAATACAAATTTTTATGAAAGCCTCATTTTATTTATATTTAAAAGCAATTTTATGAATATAAATTGATATAAATGAAACATAAGTAATTTTTAGTTTGATATAATCTAATTATTTACATTTAAACAATCATTATACCTTAGTTTTTTATAAGTACTTTTTTTGGGATTAAAAACATATTTTTCCAAAAATCAATTTTCCATTACATTTTGATGGTTTAATTTTAAATGTAATTTTAAAACTATTATTTTTAAAAAAATTAAAGGGGAATTTATATTTTTAATAATGGCGCCTAAATTAATTTATAATTTCATTTTCATTTTTAGGCATAAATAAATTATCATTTTAAAAAATCAATTATCACATTATAGGTTAAATAATATAGCAGGTTAATGTAAAAACGTAAAAGCTTAAAATAACTAAAAACTCCAATGTTAAATGGGTGTTTTATGTGTTTATATAACATAAAAAAACTCTAAAAAATTAATTATTATCCAAATTAATTTCAATTAATGCCAATCAAATGTGGTTGGCATTAAATATTAAATAATCTGTATTTAATCACTTGAAACCACCACTCACCATGTATAAATATCACTCCTCACCCCCTAAATTTTCACAAAAAGCATTTAATCTATTAAAATATCTACAAAATCCACTCATATCCAGTTTACCCATATCCAATAGTAATTTTTCACACATAAATACCAACTCCATGTTCATTAAGCAGTACTTTAAAGAGATGATATTCAAGAGGTAGCTTTCTCAAACAGCCTCTCTTGATTTATTTTTATTTTATACCGACAATTAATCTACTTAATCAGTAAAATAATAATTTCACTAGTATCATATATATATATATATTTTAATTTTATATTTACAATTTAATATCTTATATTCAACCTTTTTTATATCTCCTCTTATTCAAATAAATTAAACTCTTGTCAAAATTATAGCGATTAACCATCTTTATGTAAAATGATTTTTTATTTTCCATTGCCACCTTCACGGATTGTCATAAAAGTATTATTTTGGTTAAATCATATTTTAATAGGAATATTATAAAATATTTAATGTTGTTAAATAATATATATATATATATATATAATTCTAGTAAAAAAAAGTAGTTCATTATAGTTGAAAAAACTACTAAAATAAACTAAGAATTTATCATTAAAATTTTATCAAATTAATCATACACATTTTCGAAATAAAAATGATAGATTTGACCATTAAAACCTTTGTAATATTATGAATACAATTTTTTTTCACATCGAGATTTATATTTCAATTTTACAAGAAAATCCATAATTATACACAAATTAACCAACCATGAAACCATGAAATGACTTCAAATGAAAAAACAAAAACAATAAAATATTATTAATTAAAGGAATTTAATTTGTTATAAAAGAATCATATTAGATATTATAAATAATATTATAGTTCTATAACTAATTAATAACATTTGTAAAATATTTATACTCAAGGTTAGAGTATTAAAATCTTAAGGAAAGTGTCATGTAAGGGGTTTTAATCACACATTTACTTCTATGATATATATTCCTTATTTGCCACATATTTATTATTCGTTTAATATATATATCCATATGATATATAATTTCATTATATTCATGGTATTAAATGTTTCATTTTATAAATATTTCTTTTATGGTTTATACGATTCAACTAATTACAATGTTATATGGGACTTGTTTACCCAATTTGCATTCATTAGGTTAAAAATAAACATAATTCATTATGCCATGTTTATATTATGTGTGACATTAATTTTTATTATATTATTTTTAATTTCCAGTTATTTTATTTATATTTACATCTAATAATGATAATCATTCTATTGGAATAATTCTTACTTAAATGATATGATATTTATATGGGACCTTCTTTTGAAAATCATCCAATCAAAATTTCCCTTAAAACTCTATTTTTCTTCCATGTCCATTTTTTATAATATTTATTCTAAAAAATATTTTCCTATTCTATTATGATTGTTTAAATTTATTTTTAATCATGCTTGAAATTTTACAAAACCTTTTTAAATGTTATTTTTTTCATTTTCTAATCAAGTTTCATTGTGACTTTTCTTAAGAATAAAATACTAAAGTAATATTTTTAAAAAATTATACGTCATGATTTCACTTTCATGCCATCATGATGTCTTAATTATTTGACGTTTCATTTAAAATATTACTTGGTTATTTATATATTCATTTTCCTCGGATTCTACTTACTGGCGCTCTGAGATGGTGGGCCATAAGACCTCAAGTGCATCACCCTAGATGCCCGAGATTTTCAACTAGCAGTGCGATCCTTGAGAATGTACGTGGTGTGACTATAACCCCATTGAATCGAGAGATAACAACATTAAACAAAGATGATAATATAGGAATTAGGATTATGAAATATATGGTAGTAGAGCAGTAATAGTAATACATTGAAGCAGAATAAAAGTAAGAGGAAGTGGAGTAAAAACCAGATACAAGTAATGATAATGGTATTACATGTAGATATAAAAAAATAAATATAAAGGGGAATGTGATTGAGTAATAAAACTTTTTCTAAATAAATATATAAAAAGTGAAAAATTTGTTATGACTGCCATCTCGATCATTTTCTTGGTCCACTTCCCGCAGCTCTATCCTAATGAAGGAAATAAAAAATATATGTTATCCACTTACCTTTATTTATTATTTCAACAATAAATTATAATTATGTATTAATGGGATACTAATTAGGGTGTCAGATTCAATCTATGTAGGCCAAAACCAATTTTGTCTAGATCAAACCATTCAGGCTATATAAAATGAACAATGTGTCGTAGTAAATAAATAAAAATAGAAATACTAACTAAATAAACTCGAATGGATTAAACTTGGACACCCATCCTATTTACCTATTTTAGCATAAGTCAGTGAGTCACAACCAAGGTATCCAACAATGGTAATATTTGTGGAAAATATATGAGAATGTAGATTATCCCAAAACATGTGGTTAATCATGGAGGTCGCATCTTGAAATTTCCAAATCCAAAGTATCATTTCTCATTTGAAAACATTCATTATTTTTTAACTTATTGAAAACCAATTCAATAAAATAGGGGGTCACCCTTTGCCGATACATAACACATCAAATAGAATTTACAAGTATCACTTGAGGGGCTTGTTATACATCCAATTCTATGGTGTCTATCCTTGGAGATCCATGAATGATGTCCCAAGTGTCAGTCTAAACATATTGTGATAATGTCATGAACTAACTTATGATTTTGTACCTGGTATCACAAGTGGGGGCTCAAGAGTCTATTATGGCATGGTACAACCTTCATAATTTTAGTCCCATCGATGGGGTATCCCTTACAAATCTAGGGTCACACCAATATAGGTAAAAACGCATGGTGAGTCCATCCATGGAATAGATAATGTATCTTATGACATGTTTTAAAAATAATTAATAGTTATAACTATAAGTCACATTGATCCAATCCAATGGGTACTTAATTTGGGACCAATTGTATCTCCCAGGGAACTAGACAAGGACATGACTTGGTTCAAAAATATATTCCATTTAACAATGACATAATTTGTAATTTTATTTATCAATTTTTCAATGGAATTTAATTTAACAATCCATTTATTGTTTGAGGTGTAAGGAATAATAAAGTTTCCATTTAACTGAAATCAACCATTTCATTTATGGCATGGGGTATAAGGCCTAATATTGTTAATTAACCTTATAAAATTAAATTTCTCAACTCAAGGTATTTATTAAGTGATAAAACACCCCAAGGGGTATTGGTCTAATTTATATCAAATGCTATGTTAGTCATTAATGGTGTAGCACACCCACTTGGGTGGCATAGGTCAAGGATATCCACCAAAGGGGTTGATTCTCCACTGGCACGGGTCTCCAATGGTATGGTAAGGCTTTCAATTTAATTTAATTTGACAAATTAGAGTTGGATACAAAATTAAATGGATCATATCACTATGGATCATTTTATATAACGTAATGAAATAAGGAAAAAGTCCACATACCACCTACCTTATCCTCGTAGAGCTTCCCCCATCCATAATTGGCCTTCGATTCAAGATATGATGGAAATAATCGAAGAAACAAACCTATTCCCTAATAGTTTCAAAAATGATATTGCACTGAGAGAGAAAAAATGATTGGATAAAGAACTTAAAATAGATGGGAGAGAATTGTGGAGATTATTAAGATCTTTATAATGGATTTGACAGTTACTGAAATTCACTTTGAATGGAGGAGTTATTTGGATCCCTACATATAATTATGGAAGAGATATATTGTGGTAAGAGGAGAGAAACCCACTAGAGGTGGTGTGAAAAGAATAATCTTGTGTATTAAAATCATTTAATATGGGTAAAAAGTAAATTCACTCTAGATAACAAGGGAATATGGTTTGGTCACATGACTGGATAGACTATGCGCCAACTGTTCTTTATGATCTTCTTTAAAAGGGGATACTCATGGTTAGGTATACAGTTTTTCTAACCGTGCACAAACTCGGTAAAATCACAACATACAAGATTTATATAGAACCATACAATCATGAAATTGGGTTATTATAGTTTATACATATCATGCTACCACCACCACCTCAATGTCTGCAACCACATGGTTTAAAAAAACCATGTGGGTTGGGCTATACAGTTTCATCTAACCGTGTGTCCCAGTTTACCTCTTCCAAATTAGGTTCTCTAGGATCCAATCAATCTTCATACACATCTGATACCTCCTATAAATCGTTAGGAATAATTACTATGTCCAATCAATGGAATTAAATCCAAAAACAAAAAAATGGTATGCACATTTTAGAAAATCCATTATAATACTACGTCCCTCCATTTAGATAACTCATCCCCGAGTTTCCCATCCATGTATGATAATACAGAATATTTGAAATGTTTTGGCCACTGCACACATACATCGACCTCCAAATCCCTGGTATTATCTTGTACACATATATCCTCCCATAGCACCTGGATTAGAGAAACAATGCTTCCTTAGAGAGCCTTTATGCTCTAATAAATGATAAGAATTTGATGCTCATCAGAGGTCACAATCTCACTAGGATCAATATCTTCTTATTCAAAAATACTATATGGTTTGTGATGATATTGTCAAATCTATGATATAAATAAGACTTTGTGCATGGAATAGTTCCTATGAGCTAGCTGCACCAGATAGGATACCGACCAGACTCTCTCCATAATTACAAAATGCTTAATATATTGACGTGATAGCTTACCCTATATCCTTATTCATCTAGGAAATAATTTAGGTAATACACATAGAATGACACAATGTCCCACCTCAAACTCATTTGGTCTATAGTGATGACTGATATATGAATTCAACCTAGACTGAGTTGTATGCATACTTTTCTGAATCAGATGGACATTCTATGAAGTCACTTGAACATTATGAGGACCTAGTATAATTGTGTCACCTAGTTCATCCAAACACATATGTGAATGGAATTTTCTAACATAAGGGACATCATTTGGATCCATCTAAATCAATTCCTGAAATTTGATGTTATAGGGGAAATCAACTAGAGGAATATGTTTTTCACATTAACATCTACATTCTAGGATACAATCCTACAACATATACTATTTCACTTATATCATTCTCTCGGACATCCCATCTGTCTGAGGGTAAAATTTCATAATCAAGATCACCATTCATCCCAATTCTTTTTGAAACCATTTTCAGAATCGTTAAGTTAAGAGTTTATCTCAGTATGAAATTATAGAACACATAACCCCATGTAGCAACACTATATCTTAGATGAATATCCTTCCTAAATCATCATCAATTTCATGATCTATGTATGTATCTAAAATAGAATACTGAATTTCACTATACCATGGTTCTTCACAATTTTTTACTAGAATTATTCAATAAATCATGAAATGATTATCTTTTCCTAGTTTTAAGGCTATCATTTTATGAATATTCATTATAGGCTAAAAAATTTGAGGAGTTTTATTGCCTTATATGATTATTGGATGGAAGAAATCAATATAAGAATTTAATATATTTTTTCAAATGAGTTTTAATATTGTAATGTTTTAAAAATATTTCAACAAATGCATGGATGAAAAAATGAGTTCTTGTGTTCTATATAAATGTGGTTTAAACATCTTATTTTTTGTGTGAATTAATTTTTGTAAATATCATGGTAGAACTCCTCAAAAAAATAATATTGTTTATCTATTTTTTCCCCCAGTTATTCTAAATAATGATTTAATAAAATTATGTCTTGAGGGAGATCCTTCATGAGTGTCGATATATTCATGAAATTTATGGATACCCAAAGAGGTTGGAATATTTTAGATACATCTTAGTGACCAATATCAAACACATTTTGATAAACAAGATCTAGATAAAACAACTTACCACATCATTATTTATTATTTTATTTAATAAAAAAATATTAATTATAATGATTTTCTGGTTTCAGTTGCTTTTTTACTGCATTTTTATAAGTTTTACCCCATATGAAACCCAAAAAAATGACCATAGAGGAATGTAAAATGTAGGGGATACCAACATCACCACATTATATAAAAATGATAAAATAAATAAAGGAATATAAAGGAATAAATATGATATAAAATGTTATAATAGTGAGACTACCTGGAGCCCTAGGTGATTTGAGAGATTAATAATGAGAAACATCACTCTGGTTCATGGAACAATGTTATTAATTTTTTTTAATTAGTGAAACCCCAAATCCAAATGGATAAATCATAAGAAGGATAAATAAATAATAGGATTAAATTCCTAAATCTACCACTATATAATGAAAAAAATGAACATACAACAAGTGGTTGATGTGTAGAAGCCTAATTGACCAATAATGAGAAATTTAAGTGAAATTCATATAGAAAACCACAAATAGGAACCCTGATTGGAGAGTTCTGTGGAAAATTTATCCTGAATCTGATTGGATTGTCTCTTGGATTATGATCTTAATTCATAATAATAATATTGGATCTTATAATCTATGTTACGTTTTACAATTTTATTTTTATGACCTATAAATAATGGTAAAAAATACTCAATTCCAACCATGTTCTTAAGAACGTTCTTTATTATAATCTACTAACTCTGACAAACATTGGATTAGTATATACTAGTTATTATTAATGATATAAATACATTTGAACATTTAAAAAATGTATAATATATATTGGATCCAATTATAAATTATTATGTAATCTCATAGAGAGTTCATTTTAAAACCAATAAATCTATTTTTTGGGACCAATTTGAATGTCAACACCCTGAGGGGGTGAATATGGGTTTACAAAGATAAAAATTTTCATCTATTTTTAATCCCAGGGGCTATATAGATATTGGTCTTTAGAAAGAACATGTTCAATCTAAAAAACATTGATGGTAAGTCACACTGAATAGAAAACTATAATAAAAAAGAAATGTAAATCACACAATACATGAGGATTATATGTGGTTCACCACTAAGGTATAATTGATGGGTTATGTAAACCCTGATGTGTAGGTGTATCAAAATAGACTATCATGAAATAATTAGTGGATCTATATTTTAGGTCATGGTCATTATTTTCCAAGGATCACTTCCCTTAATGGTTTAAAAAAGACTAATTTTCATCCTAAGGGCCACTCTATATTTATCTACACCATACACTTATTCGAGAAGAAAATGTTCGTTTATAGATATTTTAGTCTCTGTAATAGTTAATATACATAATGGTGTCATCTAAATCATTATTTTATTCTTTTTTTGTTATTCCTCCATAATTGATAATACTTTATAATCCAAATTTTATTCTCTTTCAATCTTAAAATTCCTATTTAGGATTTATTATAAAGGTAAGGGTTAAAAAATTAAATTTCACATCAACACAATGGAAACACTTCTCTATATAGGAAATAACAATCCCATACTGGAATAATATAGTTTCACACCTTCAACACTCATATGTATAAATGGAATCCTATCTTTTCCATCAAGCATAATCTCTTCAAACTAACCAAATATGATCAAATAAAAATTATTTTCAAAGTCTCTTCAAAATTATAAATTTTTTAAAATTGGATATTGAAATATGTTATCCTCTCCCCTTTTCACGGACTATTATGGAAAATGTTTATAATGTATTTCATACATCAACCCCTGAACACAAATGTTGGTATATATTATAATTAACCATTATCATTACATGTTTCCTGCACTTTTATATTAGGATAGATTCATCCAATTATGTTGAGAGTATCCTATAAATATCATGATGAATATATTAATTTTAAATTCTAAATGAATCTTTTATATATTTTGGAAATATCTTGTTATAAATATAATGTACCTCACTACAACAAGACACACTATGACTATAACTATTTTATTGAGTGATCTCCTCATTTGCATCATGGTGCTTAGTAAAATACCCGATATAAATTATTTTATAGAATCTAACATAAAATTAATCAAAATATCATTGTCTGATAATTATAATATTCTTGAATACTATTTAATCATAAATTCATAATGTAGTGGCACTTCTCATCATAGAACAAGCCCATACATCATTAACAAACCAAGATCTCTTATTTTATTCCAAAAATCATTCCTCTTTTGTTAAATTTCTATGCTATGGTGTAGTATTTCTCTAAATTCTCCCTATTCGGTTTTGATTATAGGGATGTATTGGGATATTTATATAATATCATATTCTATACCAACACATATATATCATAGATACTTACTTTGTTATTTATTCTCCGCAAATTTTTTTACGTGATTATTATTTTTATCATTCAATGGTTTCAATTATTTCACGGTATTTTATTTCACAGTTACGCACCTAAAAATCCTTTTTATTTTAATCTAACATATTTTTTTATGGATATCACTACTTAAAATTTTATATCATACATTTTTTATAGAATTATTAAGTGAGAAACCATTTGGATTTGGTTATATCGTTCATGTTGATAAATTTCATCCAGCTTTATATATCCATCTTACATCAATTTTTTTTATACATGTATAACCTAATTCATGGTGTGTTGTATATTCTCAAACTTTTATTGACTCTAGGGTAATATTATATAGCCTCTAGACACCTATGTTAGTCTTACATTGATCATTTGTAATTAATATAATAATCCGATGTTGACCTCCTTTATAGTGTGATAATTACCATTATGGCATGATATTTTAAACTTTAAAACTTCTTCTATCATTTTAAAAACAATTCAATTCATTCCTAAACATCCTATAATAAATCAGTGGAACCAAATGGAAACTATTAAGCACATCCATAATTCTCCAAGTCAATTTTCATCATTATAATCTAACTCGTAATCTTTTAATGTCAGGACCATGATATCTAGAAGTATCATGGTATCACCATTCATAATCTATCTCATTTAAAAACCATTATGCCTTCAATTATTCCATTCTAGATATGAGATGATCTTCTAAAAACACCATTACAACATATTCCACTAGAATTCTGCCTCTATAACCCAAATTTTTATTACATATTTATGGTACCCATCCTATTCTTTATCTATGTCACCATGTATTCTAACAACATCCATCATATACAAGTTAATAAATAAAATTTCTATTGTTAATAAACATAAATAAATCTTGTTTTAGAAGAAAGTTCATGGAATATGGATTCTAAGATCAGTATTCTAATGAAAAATTGCGACATGTCACCATCCATGAGAAATTCAATTTCCAGCAGTGCATCTTCCTTAATTCCCCACAGGCCATCTCCTTATGAAAGATGGGTTAAATGGAACCTTCATAATAATGGAATGAAACTCAATACTAATGGATCATGTACTAATGACTTCATGAGGGGTAGTAGTGTAGTTCATGATTATCAGGGGCTTACTTGTGTTTTATTTTTCTTCTGATTATGGTTATTGTGAGTCGCTTAAAGAGGAATCCAATGTACTTTATAACAACATAAATATATGTCAAAACAATCATTTGAATATTGAAGTGGTGGAGATGGATATTTCGTTCATCTAAAATACCATTAACAAGAATGAATTCATTTCATGGAGCATTTCATATGAAATTTATGTTATCAATCTCATAGATATTGATCTGGTGGAGGTGCATCACACTTGGTGCGAAGGAAACTGGGTCATGAATTTTATGGCCTCTTGATATGTTCACGTTGTGTCTCCTAATTTATTTAAATTTTTGGGTTCTATTACTCCGGAGCATGTGAACATTTTGAGAGGGGGTGAACTTAGGATGCACTTTTTTCTCCCCCCCCAGAGGGTTTCTTGTCCTGTTTTTACCTCTTGAAATAAATAAACTCATACTTTTTGCCAAAGAATCCTACATAAAACCTCCAACTTACAATATTATCTAATTAATCATTAAATATCAACATAAATAGTATATATGATTATCCAACAGTTTCTATCACTGTAAAGTCCATTCCTAACTTTACCATAATATAATTTGATATTGGGATATAATTTTTGACGAGTCCTATATTATTTATATATATATATATAACCCCAAAATACTATATCACTCCCACCAATTCTCTTATTCAACCCAAAATTATCCATCTATTTTATAAAAATAAATTATTAGATTCTATCATAAATGTATATATTCCAAACATTATAATCTTACCTCAATATATATATATTTATGTTGTTACATTCATATATTAGAAATGCCATTGAGGTCACAAAAAAAATTTGTTTATATTATATACTCGTCCTCAGCAAAATTACTATTATAGAATATGGTTTTGATAACTATTCAATATATCCCATAATCATAATGAATTGTAATGAATATGTATACCCAAATCTACATTATCATTACCAAAAGTAAAATAGTTTATGAGTATTCAATAACATGAATTTTTAATAATCATATTCTATCAAGAAATATTTTTTTATACGAAAACTACCATTCATGTTAGGTTTTTGAATGAAAAATAAAATTTTACCCTATGTGTCTCAATTCCATATATTAATTCACCATGTTCCAAACATGGTCAGTATACATTGATTAATTCTCAAACTGAACATCAGATAACTATTTCAAATAATTATAAATATTAATGGCCTCTCAATAGGTTGTAGGTTCCTATTCAATAAAAGTTAGTTAATTATATTAATCATAATAAATTCATATCTCTCATGATCCTGATGAATCATAAAAAATTATCAAGGTTCCAATATCACATGTTATGATTCAACTACAATGAACTTCTTTTGAATCGAATTGGATTCCATTATAGAAACGTTTTATTTTTGTTTCTTTTAAACATATATAATTTATATTTTCATCCTACATATATATTTATTGATATATTAATTCTCAAAAAATAAATATAAATATGAGTCACAAATACTTTTGTTTAGTGGGATTACATAAATAATATCTCTTACTTTTGATGGGGTGACTAGAGAATAAGAAATATTATGATTTGGGGTTACATTTTTCTGAAACATACAACATATATATGTTTTCAGACAACAAAATATCATAAAAGGAAAATAAGGATTCATCCATGACTATATATCATTTGGTCCCTTTATTAATGATTTAGATATAATGTGTTTACTGGAGACTGTTGTTGTTCATGGTGAATTTAATTATAATAACCTTCGAAGGTCCAATTTACTCATCCTCAATCAAACCAAATAAAAAAATTTTTGATTCAAGTTATTAGACACAATTTTCTTTTATGGTGTTCCTAGAGTTCTGAAATATGAACTAGTTCTACAATATCTTAGATGACCAGTAAATTCTTTACCTAAGTATTAAAATTGATCTTATTTAATTTTGGAATCATAATAATTTTTATGAATTAATTGTATACATTAATTTTTAACTCCATTAACATTTCAATGGTTATAAATTTTTTTATCAACACATAAACATATTAACTAAAGTCATCAGTAATGTTTAAAAAGTTAATATGAAACTACATTATTATTTGGTCATTATTGTACAAACATAATAATGTATTGGTTCTTCTATCCCATTATATATCTTAACTACATCACCAGAAGACTCAATGTTCATTTTTTTAAAAAACCCATTTTAATAAATTAAATGATTAATAATCAAATGTTTCCAAAAATCTATCTCTATAATGACTTTGAATGGATTTCTCATTTCTATTTAAAAGTAGAAAATTCCCAAGATAAGTTTTGTTGAAATAAATTTAAATGTTTTAGTGGGGATAAACTTATCCAATTTAAATATAAAAACGACAAAACCCTTTCTCTACATGATCCAAATATTCATTTAAATTTAATATAAAATAAAAATTAAATAATCCTTACTATATAATTATAATTGTACCAGGATATTCTATATGATATTGATATATATTATTTAAAATAATTCAAAAAACACATTCATCGGGGAATTGTGAACAAATTATGTGAACCACCTCAAACTTATATAATATTCCCCTTTAATCCATGATATTTTAATACCATGGTGATAAATTAAAATAGAGAAAATGATCTATGTATCATTGAGTTTCAAAAAATGTCAGTTAGTATTTTAGTGAAACAATTGAACTATAAATCATAATTTAAAATAATTTAACAAATTTTTATAGTCAATAAATAATGATCTTTAGACTTAAAAACAAGATCAAAACACACACACACATATATATCCAATATATGTTAAAAAAAAATTAATGTTACATATAAACATTATAATATTTCTTTGACATTTAAAAATTTAATATAAATATTTTTAAATTCCATAAAAATTTATCCTAATGGTGTTTAAATGACTTCTTTTATTTCAAAATATGATGAATTCATTTATAAGTAACCATGACATTGTTACATTGCTCATTTTATAGTTTAAATTGAGTACATGATTATATCCATATCTAACATAAAATAAATCTTTATAGATTTTTTATTTTTACATTATATAACATCATATGTAACAAAGTTTGTTTACATATCCAATAGTAATTTTGGATACCCTTAAAACCTTATTTTAGAGAATACATCATTATTTTCTCGAAGTATCATAAAAATTCATTGTAAAAAACATTTCATCAAACACACAACCACTATGTATGACCCTACAATACAATATAGCATTGAAAAAAAATATAAATTCTCTAAAATACGTATAAACATGAAATAGCCTTTAATATATCATCATTTGTACTTGATCTATAAAGGGATTAGTTGTGTCCTCTATCAAACCCATATAAAACTATAAATGTTTCCACCGAATGTATCATGAACAACATTCATAATAATACAATCCATTTCTTCTAAGATATAAAATGATCAAGAGGCAATGAATATGTAAATATAAAATAGCGTACACATAAATACTCATTTCTATGAGTATATACTACATAATACAAATGAACACACATCATATCATTATTCAATCCAATGAGTACATCACATTTATTCCACATAAATAAATAATCACATATAATGCTAATAATCTAGGTATGCACATACACTTCCTATGTTTTTCTCAATCAATGGATTAGATTTTATAACCATAAAATAGATTGAATAATCTCTTATTTATGAACAAAAATTTATAACATGATCAGAAATATGTCTAACCACCCACTAATTAGCTCAGAATCATGGGTGTTATTTATAAAGTATCAATGTATGATGGTTTACATGAATTATTACATAATAACCATGGATATAATGGATTAACATAAAATATAAAAATCTATTATATTGATGAAATAATGCATTAAATTACACATAGTATACATTGTGATTCATCTAGATTATAACTTTCATTTCATGACATGGGAGTGAAACTCGTTATCTCCATACAGTCCTCAACATGTTCTACACGTTCTAATCATTAAATATCATCAAAACATATAAATATTTATAAAGATCGTCAATTATAGAAAAATAAACTTCTTAACTTAAATTGTTATTTACCACTTAATTCTATAAAATAAGTATCCCACATGAAATAATGACTATATATAGATTCCTTTTATATGACATGATACATCTTATAAATTCATAACATATATTAAAAACCCTAATAAAACCACAAATACAAAATAATATTTATCATATAAATTTTTTAAAAAGATCACATAGACCTTATGTATTATTTGTGTGGTTTTTTTAAAAATGTTACATCGTATATAGAACTTGTCACATCTCCATATGACTTTTTTCTATATCTTTCTATAGTTATATGATAAAATAATTTGATTAAAATCATTTATCATAATTGTGATGAATATTTATAAAAATAATAGATTTATGAGAAAAGTGTTATGGGAGACAATAAAATTATAGACCAATAGAGTAAATAAATGAAAAATTCTTCAAAAAACTTGTATATACTCAAAAATTATAAACAAACAGGGCACCACATGTGATCCTCCAAGGGTGGTTGATGCCACTTATATACAATTGTCATTTAAACATGATAAAAATATAATTTATGAGCACTAGATATGTACTGACTACCTGAGAGAGATTATATATTTTTTCTTTTTCCAGTGAAAAAAAATTACTGATAAAGGATATTTATCAGCACTTATTGAAGCGTTTATAAGTTGTACCATTGTATGATCTTTAAAACGTGCTGAAACATGTTTCCTTTAATAGTGAATTTAAAATATTTAAAAATGTGTCCCTTATCAGTGCTTTTAATAGTGATGATTAATGTTTTTTTATCAGTACTTTAACAACCACTGATAAATTTTCATATTGTTGTGTGCTATAACAACACACTATAGCATAAGTTAAATGTTCTGTAATATTACATTATACCACCAAAAAACACATGATATAAAAAAACAAGTCTCAATACATTATTTAAATGATATTAATTTTTCAACAAAAATACAATAAAAACACAACATATTATATACATTTCAAACATCAATTTATACAATTAAAAAAATAAAAAATTTTAAATAAATTAAAAATCATAAATGTTACAATGACGTTTAATCCTAACCTCGACTCATGTTATTACCAAAAATCCACCACTTATTGAGAAAAATAATGCACCTGTATAAGAAAAATGTACTTCTCTTTGTAATAAGATGAACAAATAAATTAACATAAAGAGTTAATTCTACTAAAATGTATGTCAAATTTATTAAAAAAATAGGCACTTAGAGTCATTCCAGTCACATAGTGAATCAAATTGTGGTGAGACTGATTCCAACATGTCATAAATAACATATAAATCATCATCCTAAGTGTCAAAACATTAGGAATGTTATTTCACAATTTTTAGTATTTTTGATATCTTTTATATTAAAATTTTATATTAAATTAGAAATAGCACTTTTGACTCATTCAGGCCACGTTGTGTATCATTTTCACATGAAAGCGATTCCTACAATAAAAAATGCATATTTGTCATATTTAATGATGTAGATGCTGATACTACAAGAGGGGGGGGTGAATTATACACTTTAAAAAATTTCATTAAACAAGGAAATATGTAAGTTTAAAAAAGTTAAACTATGTAAATTCACAACACCTCAAACACCATTTATAGTATTGGTATAGAATATGAAGTTACAAATATCTAGTTCTATGCACTTGATAAAATCTGGAAAGTCATTTCAAAAAAGTGCTTATGGAAATATGGATCCAGAAATTGAAACGTAACCAATTTTTACAATATTTGATTCTACCTTAAAGCGTATAGAACATAAACTAATTAGAGTACAAGTGTAAGGAAATATAAGAAGATTATAATTTCCTTACAATATGAAATTCAGTAGAAAACAAGTAGTAAAACTACTAGTAACTAGATATAAGTCTTTTAACCCAAATAGAAGGGTATCCAACAACCTTGGATAAAGGTCCCTTGATTTATACATTCAAGAAAGTCTATCTTACCCACCCCAAGGTAAGCCCTCGATACGAAGATCGGTGTCTCTGTCCTGCTATACCCGCAAGCCCTCAACATCAAGGTAGTTGGAACCTCCGTCTTCCTCAGCAAGGAAGCCCTCGAACATCAAGGTAGTCGGCCGATTTGTCTTCCTATCCCCGGAAGCCCTCAGATGTATTCAACAATATTCAGAGTCGCACGACGCAATCAGAAAAAGCGGTTCAGTATGCACAAAGCATGAAAAGCTTCTCTCTCTAGAAATCACCTTAATAGCGTGTGGTCTCTATAGTGATCAACTTGTTGTTGAGATCTTTCAAATGAGTTCATATTTATAGGCTCAGTTGGAATGGTTGGATCCCTCAACCAACAGTCATATTTTTGTTGACATTCAGAGGGACCTGTACATGTGTCACTAAACCAACAGTTAATTAGAAACAGAATGGAAGATGCTGTTTTATAACGAAACATGTCTAATTGAAAGCACGACATCATTTTATAATGAAACAAGTATATGTATAAGTAAAATTAGAATTATGAGTGTATGAAAATAAAAGTTCAGAGTCTAACCGAAATGGAATTTGGAGTCTTTAAAAAAGGATATTCATATTCTGTTTTAAAGGAATTTGGAACCTAAATTATGTGGAAGTCCTGAGTCTGAATTTCTACGTAAATTCGGAGTCTGGTTTCACCAGTGTTCAGAATCTGAACTTTTTGTAGTTCGGAGTTAAACTTGTATAAGTTCATAGTTGAACTCATAAAAGTTCAAAGTCTATCTCATGAAAGTTTGGAATCGAAATAATAAATGTTCAGAGTCGAACTAATAAAAGTTTGGAGTTGAACTAGTAAACGTTCGGAGTCGAACTAGTAAATGTTCGGAGTCGAACTAAGTAATAGTTCAGAGTCGAAAATTCGGAGTTTGAACTTTTTTAGAGTTCATATCCAGAATTCATGGTGGAACTTTATTATAGTTCATATCCATAATTCGGATCCAAAAATAGAATGCTTCATACATTAGCATTATTTGATTCTGAGGTTTTTTGTATGAATCGTATTTTTATACATAATAAAAAAATCTTTTTATGTATAATAAAATCTAGGTTAGGTTAAATTTCTTTAAGAAATGAAATTTTCCTTATAGAAGTAAAATATTTATTTTCTTAGGTATAAGGTGTTTGTGATTATCAAAACAAGAAGTAATGGAAAAGGCATAAGGAAAACCTTACTGACTCAACAATCTCCCCCTTTTTGAAAATCACAAACATCCTTACAAAAAAGAATATAAGGTCATTGAAAATTTTCATTATACTTTGAAAGTAATACTTATCTCCCTTTGTTCATGGATGAATGTGAATACAACTTACTCCCCCTTAGGCATTGAAACTCTAAAGATTGTTATCTGATTTTCCGGAGTGGAGTTTTTATTATCATGGGAATGAAAAACGTCATAGTGAGAAACTCCCCATTACATTAAGGATATCTTCAATTCTAAATTTTTCTTCTTCATTTTATATTTTTCCTTCTCATTTTTTTAGTGGTTCTTTTCCCTTCTCCCCCTTAAGAGTAGTTCTTTTTCCTTCTCCCACTTTTTGATTTTCAAAAAGAATTGAAGGGAATGGAAAAGAAAATATGGTACTTGAAACATTAGTATATAACATGATACAACCAGCCAAATTTTCATTCGAGTTGAGAAAATTTTACAAATAAAGACAAAAACAAAAAAATATCGGGGTGGATTTATTTGTCTTCCTTTTCCTTTGGGATCAGCTTCTTCAACGAGGTTTTGAGCTTTTTCAAGTCTCTTTGGTCTTCCTCAGTTTGCCTCTCCAAGGCTTTTATCCTTTCTTCTTGGGATTTCAAAGGTTCTTCCTGAGCCTTCATGGACTCTTGTTGCATCTTCACTAGCTCATTTCTCTTTTCCAGTCTTTTCTCAAGCTCAATCTGGAGATTTCTGTCGCTTAAAAAATTTTGAGCAAGAGGGTTTGTCTTATTATTCCGTTCCTCCACTTTTTGACTCCGCGAACATTGCTCAATGATCAGCTCATCCTGAAGATTCATAATCATGTTATCCTCAGTGTCAAAAGAATCTTTCACCTCATTCTGAAAATTATCATACATAGCCAAGACTTCATTAACTTTCTTTGACCATAAAGTTATTTTACTACAAGACTACCTATGTACATCATAGTTTATAAGATAACTTTTATGGTCGGCCTCAATTTTTATACATGTATCCATCACCATGGATAAGGATTCTAATTTTTTATTCAATCTATACTGCATCATCTGGCATCTGGAGTCTATAGTGGGTAAAATCGGAATGGTGTCTACTCACTTTTTCAGAGATTCAACCATAAAATCATGGCAATGAGATGATGACTCCGAATCAGATAATTTACTTGGTGATTTCTCTTCCTCAACCTGGAATAGCTTCCTTCTAGATGTACCACAAACCTATTTATTTATGATAATATCTTTTATTGGTTTATCAATGAGTACATTCTTTCCTTTGTCATATTTTCGAATGGGTTGACCATTTGGGGACTCTTCCTCACCTTTTGATAGTTGAAAAATCTGGTCTTCATCTGGTTTCTCCTTTTCCACCCCTTCTTCAATGATATTCTTCTTATAATATTCTTCCTCACCATACAAAACATTTTCCTTATCTTCTTCTTGATTATCTTCATCCTTTCCACTTTCATTCTAAACTTCTTTTCCTGGAGTGGGTAATTTTGCAGATTCATCCTTTTCATTATACTCTTCAACTTGTTTGATCAATTCATCCATATCATCACTTACTTCCTTCTTCTTCTTCTTCTTCTTAGTCTACTTCTTCTACTTAATCAACAACCTATTTACCCTGAGACTTTTCCGGAGTTACGTTGATCTTACATGGAGTCTCTGGTAATGATGGTTGAACATCAATGGTTTTTGAAATGGGAATGTTTTCAGAGGCTATTTCAGTATCTCACAACAAAGATTGTACAGGTTCAGCTTTAGACACCTTTTTCGTCATCTTTTTCTCTTTTTTCCTCTGTTTCTAACACATCTGCATCTTTTTCCCTTAATGCCTTAGACTCAGCAGGGTCCAATATGAACTGTGGATCCCCTTCTTTTCTTTTTTATTTTTCTTCCCTCCACATGGTTGCCACTTCATTTGTATAAGCTTTCTGTTTCGTTGAATGGGGAGGTGCGGATTGAGTTTCCTTAGATTTGGGGGTTTTGTCATCACCAACCACTTCCTTAATCTTCCTCTTCTTAGTGACTTACTTTACTAGTTCGGTCTTCTCGACATTTTCCAGAATGGCCTCAGCCTCTCCCTCTAGTAAAGGGTAGAATTATCTGGATTCGGCAGAAAAACCCATCTTAATTTTTTTCAATGTATCATAACTAACATGAATAAGAATACAATTCCTAAATTTGGACTTACAATAAACTTTGAATGAATCTATGCACTGAACTATCAGCTTTGATAGTAAGGCAGGGTATATAATGATTTGAGCTATCAAGTTCCCTTATTTTATATTCTAAATCGTAATCAAGACATTCCTCATCAAATTTAACTTCCTTAGATTTACCAGGAAATCTAGGACATAGATGTCACTCTTTTTCAAATTATCCTTGTCACCCCTTCTTGGTACGAGAAATCCTTGTACCCACAACTGTAGAATCCGATTATTCGGAGTTATATGAGAAATATTAGCAGTCTTGGTATCTTTGAGTCCAAGAAATTTCAAAGCCTTTACCTTGTTGAAACTTCCTTGATCATCTAGAAGATTATGTGAGAAAAACCCAGCTTCCCCTTCGTATGATAAACCCACCAAGGTTGCTGCCTTTTTATAAGATAATTTTTAGGTCTTACCATAAGACATGAAGAAAAATAAATCTCTGACATCTTCCAGTTGGATGGAAACAGACTCGTAGAACTCAAACAGTAAATCTATATAAACCAGATCTTGTTTCTCTGACTTGGATAGGTAAACATCTTCCCAGCCATTCAATCTGATATTCTTGGTTATAAGGTAATAAAACTTTAAGAAATATGGATGCAGTAACCATTCCCCGAAGACTACCCATTTTGAGATTGTCTTTGTCGTTGAAATGTCTTGAGATGTAGCTTTAACAGACATTCTGAGTGGAGCATTCTGGAAGATTTGGAACGGTTTTAGCAAAGATCAGAACGATCATTAAGAAGAATTTCAGGGCATCGAGATGCGAAATCTTTGAAAAAACAATGTGGCAAAACTCTTAGGTTCTCATTTATATAGGCGATGGAAGTGACCTTTGGTCTTCCAAAAACCATCTAACGGTTTAAAAACATTTTGTTCTAATATGATGGTTGAGAACATTCCCGCAAGGAAAACATGACTCCAATCTTTTGAGGATATATGAAAATCAATCGGATTTAAGGAAAACTAGAATCTGAATAAATTTAAAACTCATAAGAAAATTCCAGCAAGCAAAATAAGACTAAGAAAATTTATTAAAGGAAATCATATCTTTTGGGTTGGCTAGAAAGGTTGTTCATAATTGGTAATATTTTTCTCGAAGGGAAAAAAATTTAAAAAAAATTTAAAAATCATTACGAAAAATCCTCATTACGAAAAATCATCATTACGAAAAATTCATTATTTAAAATTCTCTTCTGGAAATTGTTATTAAGAAAATTTCTGTTACAGAAATTTTCATTACGAAAATTTCAGTTCTGAAAATTTTCCTTTCCAGAATTTCCATTCTGAGAATTTTCATTCCGAGAATTCCCATTCCGAGAATTTCCTATCCAAAATTTCCATTCCGAAATATCGATTAAGAGAATTTCCATTCCGATAATTTCCATTCCGAAATTTCCATTGTGATAATTTCTATTCTGGTGTTTCTTTAAAAACATGTTACAAATAATTTTAGTTACATAAGTTTGAAAAGAAAACTGACAGCAAAATATTCTGACTAACATTCAAATGTACTCCCCCTTTGAGAAGGATTTTATTACTGTAAGGAGAATTGTTCAACAAGAAGTTAATGAAGAATAATTACCTCATGGTTATCATTCCTAACTTGTGTTTAATGTGTTCAAATCTATCGTAGGGTAATGATTTTGTGAAAATATCGACAAGTTGATCTTGTGTTCCGATAAACTAAATAATGATATCTCATTTAAGTGTGTGATCCCTAAGAAAGTGATTCCTAATATCTATTTGCTTTGCACGAGAGTAATGTGCATGGTTTTTACTAAGGTATATGGAACTTGTGTTATCACAAAAAATTTGAGTCTTTGTAAAACTCAAGCCATAGTATTTGAGTGTGTGTTTCATCCACGACAATTGAGCACAACAACTTCCAGCTGCTACATATTCTGCATCAACAGTGGAGAGTGCTACTGAGTGTTTCTTATTGCATGACCAAGAAACTAATGAATCTCCTAATAAATGACATGTTTCAAATGTACTCTTTTTATCCATTCTTTATCCACAAAATTTAGTATCCGAAATGATTTTTAAAACAAAATTATTTCTAGAAGTATAAAATAATCCAAGATCAATGTTTCCCATTAAGTAGAAAAAAATTCTTTTCACTGCCTTTACGTGAGATCCTTAGGATTGGATTGATATCTCGCACATAAGAATACTAAAAACTTTATGTATGGATGACTAGCTGTCAAGTATCGTAGAATTTCTATCATACCTCTAAAATATGTTTGATCTACTGGTTTCCCAGCTTCTTCACGATCTATAGTGTTTGAGATACCGATGGGAGTACATATACTCTTAGTGTTGTCATATACATACTTTCTGAGATGATCTTTAATTTACATATGTTGAGATATATAGGTTCCTTCTGGTCTTTGAAAAATTTGAAAACCAAGAAAAAAAGTTAACTCACCCATCATATTCATTTCAAACTCAGATTTCATTAGACTTGCAAAGGATTTAGTGAAATATTTCTAAGTTGAACAAATTATAATGTCATCAACATAAATTTGAACAATAAAAACATTTTTCTTATCATTATTTATAAATTAGGTTGGATCTTCATTTCCTATAACATAGTTATTTTGAAGAAACAAATCATGTAAGTCTATCATACCAGGCTCGTGGGGGATGTTTAAGGTCATACAATGCTTTGGTAAGACTAAAAACATGATCAATGTATTTTGTGTCTTTAAAGCCCGGAGGATTTTCAACAAAAACATCCTCTTTAACATAACCATTAAGGAAATCATTTTTCACATCCATTTGAAAAAGTTTAAAATTGAAGAATTCTGCAAAGGAAAGTAATATACGAATAGATTCAAGTCTAGGTACTGGAGCATATGTTTCTTCATAGTCTATTTTCTGTTGCTGATTATAGCCTTTAGAAACTAGTCAAGCATTATTTCTTACAATGACTCCATTTTCATTACACTTGTTGCTGAACACCCAATTCACTAAAATAACATATGTTTCCTTAGGTATTTCAACCAAGGTCCAGACTTTAATACATTCAAATTCATTTAGTTCATCATGCATGGCTTTAATCCAATCATCATCACTTAAAGTTTCATCAGTGATTTTTGGTTCTAATGGGGAATGGAATGCTAGATGTTCTACGTCATTTCTCAAGGAACTTCTAGTCCTTACATGTTGATTTACATCACCAATTATACTATCATTGGGATGATTCTTAAGGAACACCTGTTTTGGTTTTTGTATAACCTGTTCATCAACAAATGGTAGAAAGTATTCTGGGGTAAATGTTTCAGACGTATCTTCTTGAAAATTTTCCTTATCATAAGGATATTCTAACAAATATTGATAATCAGTTTTTGAAAACACATATGAGGATGTAGGTTGGTATGGTTTAAAAACAAAAAGATCAAATTCATCAAATTTTACATGCAATGTTTCTTCAATAGTACATGTGTTTTTATTGAATACTCTATAAGCCTTAAAATTTGTGCAGTAACCTAAGAAAATTCCTTCATCCGATCTTGGTGAGAATTTCTGTAGATTATCATTAGTATTCATGATGAATACCTCGAAACCAAAAACCATGAAGTCTGAAAGTATCGGTTTTCTACCATTCCATAACTCCTAAGGAGTTTTATCAAGAAAAGGTATAATCAAAACTTGATTAATGGTATAACAAGCAGTAATTATAGCTTCAGCCCAGAAATGTATTGCTATAGAATATTCAATCAACATGGTTATAGTTATCTCTTGAATAATTATATTTCTTCTTTCAACTATACCATTTTATTGAGGAGTTCTCGGTGCTGAAAAGTTGTGATTAATACCTTTTCTACTACAAAAGTTTCAAAATTAGTATTTTGAAATTCCCCTCCATGATCACTATGAATAATTTTCAGTGGATGGTTTTTCTCATTTTTAACATGGGATATAAGACTTTTGAAATAATAAAAATCATCATAGATATTTTCTAGAAAATAGACCCATGTAAATCTAGTGTAATCATCAACTAGAAAAAACACATAGTGTTTTCCTCTAATGCTTCTAGTTTGTGTTGGACCAAAAAGATCCATGTGCACTAATTTTCATTCATCAGTTGTTGAGACTTCACTGGTTGATTTAAAACTAGATTAGGGTTTCTTGCCATATTGACAAGGATCACAAACATTATATGAATTGAATATATGCTCTGGTAGATCCTTAACTAGTTTATTCATAGAGAGTTTATATAAGTTCCTAAGGTTACAGTGATCTAGTCTTCAATGCCATAACCAAGAATGATCTTCCATTACACTAAGGCAATATAGGTCTTGGCTCCTAAGTTCTTCTATATTTAATGTGTAAACATTCACTTTCCTATTGGTTGAGAGAATAAATTATTCCTTGGAATTGTGAACTAAGAACTTATCATTCCTAAAATTCACAAGGTATCCTTCATCACATAACTAACTTATTCTAATGAGGTTGTTCTTAAGACCCTATACAAAAAAAACATTTGAAATCAAGGATTTACCAATAAGAACAATATTACCTATACCAATAATTTCTCCATGAGCATTATATTTAAAAGATACTTTTCCTCCTTTTATTTTGATAATATTTTTGAAATGGATTTTGTTACCAATCATGTGCCGAGAGCATCCACTATCCATGTAACATTTATTGTTGTTGGTACATCCTTTACCTTCCTAAAAACAAGAAAAGATTTAGTCTTTCAGAATCGAAACTTTTTTTGGATCCGGGATTTCAAGAAAGAAAAATTTTAGGTACCCACAACTTCATAGAAAAGTAGTCTTTATGAAAACCTAGAGATTGGGTTTTGTTTTAGGAGCAATTATTTGCCTTGTGACCACCACATAGACACTTATTACAAAATGGGGAACTTTGTGGAACAAATTAATTGTTATTAAAAATTAAATTTGCATCGGTATAACCAAATCCGGATTTGTTTCTCAAAGGTCGTATTTGCAAATACATTTTATCAAAATTTTCATTACAATGGTTACTGTTTGACAAACACTTCTTCCAGGAAAAAATTTCAGACATGAGTTTTATAAACATGTTTTTATCTTTATAATTGTTATATTTAGAAATATAGCTAGGCTTGAAAACACTTTTCATAGAAATTACTTTTTTTAGCTCTTTAGAAAGTTTGTTCTTCTCAGAACATACTTCCTCAAAAAAAATTTGAAATTATTATAAAATAATCATTTTCCCTATCAAGATCTTTATAAATATATGATATTTATTTTGTAAGAATAGTATTCCTATAGTGTTCCTTATCATGTTTTTTATTGAGTTTGAAATTCTCAATCTCAATAAGTTCACCAAACCAAGAAACTTCTTCATAGTTAGGTAAAGCATTTTCTTCATCAGAAGGGGATTCATCATCAGAAGATGATTCTTCATCTGAAGAGTTATAATTTTTAATATCATTAAAAATTTAAGGAAACATTGGTCAATGATTCTGAATTGTGTACCTTATCCATGAAGAAATGATTGATAATAGGTAATCTGGATATAAGACCATGATTATTCTGTCCTGAAGATTCATAATCAAAAGATTCATCTAAAGAGTCACCGCCACCGGCACTCTTGGTGTCATTAGCATTAAAAACATTCTTAGCATTGGGATTGTAATAATTATTCATGTATCTTTCAGAATGCCTCTCTTTTCATTCTTTCTTTTTGAGCAAATGACAATCTGGTCTAATAAGTCCAACTCTCTTGAATTCATAATAAGTAACTTCTCCATCTTTCCTATCTTTCCTTTCTTTTTTCATATACATGGATTGGAAATTCCTTTGACTAGCAATCTTGTTCATCCTTCGAGAAAGATTTGATAACTCATTCTCTGAGACTTCACTATCACTAGATTCTTATTAATAACCACATTCTTGGACTTGGATCTAGTTATTCTCTCAGGATTCTTTGCTTTCATGTTATTTGAAGTTGTAGTAACAGAAACAGTATCAGTCCAATTATTCTTTTTGATATTGTCAGCATCCCTCTTCATTATTGTTTCATGTTGAATATGATTTCAAAATAGCTCATCTATGGAAATTTGAGTGACCTTCCTATTCTCATTAATTACTATTCTCTTTTATTCCCACCCATTGGGCATAATATCAATAATATTATCCACAAGAGATTCATCATCCAGACCGTTCTCTCCCATAGATTGTAGACTATTTACGATTGTCATAAACCTCTGTTGAACTTTCCAAATGGGTTCTCCATATGGAAAATAGAAACCATCATACTCTCCACTTAGCATAGCTTTTCTTGTCTCAATCACATTGGATGTACCAAAATGTTTAACTTCATGTTTCTTCCATATACAGTTAGCTGTTTCACATGAGGAAATTTTACTATATATGTTCCTAGTAATTGAATGTAGTAGAGTATTGCGTACTTTATAGTTTAATTGATAATCATGCTTCTCTTGGTTTGTGAAAGCACTAACTTCCTTATCAGGAATTTTATAATCTCCAGTCAGAATAAAAAAAAATCTACTCCAGTATTGATAACGAATGTCTTCACTCTATGTCTCCAGTATTAATAGTCATTATCATCAAAAATTGGTGCTCTTTTAGGATTCAGGTTGACGATAGTACCTATATTCATTCCTTCTATCTCTAAGAAAAACTTTGTCACAAAAACCTATTAGAATTATACGTTTGTAAATGATAAAAATATTCTAAGAAATAAAAATTGTATCTCTATGAAAAAAATTGAATCTGAAAAATCATTTCGAAAAATATGAATCTGAAAAGTATGTATCCAAAAATTTCCTTCTGAAACTAATCATGATATTACTTCATATTGTACAAAATTCTCTGATACAAATTATAGGATCAAAGTAATGATGTGGATGCTCAAACTACAAGAGGAGGGGGTGAATTGTACAATTTAAAAAAATTCCTTAAACAAGGAAGTATCTAATTTTAAAAAAGTTAAACTAAGTAAATTCACAACACCTCAAACAACAATTATAGTATTGGTATAGAATATGAAGTTAAAAAATCTAGTTCTATGCACTTTCTAAAATCATGAAAGTTATTCCGAAAATGTGGTTCCAGAAATATGGATCCAGAAATTGATACTTAACTAAAGTTTAAAATATGAGATTCTACCTTCAAGAATATATAATCTAAACTAATCAGAGTACAAGTTTAAGGAGAAATAAGAAGATTATAATTTCCTTACAATACAAAGTGCAACAGAAAAAAAGTAGTAAAACTACTAGTAACAAGATATAAGTCTTTTAACCCAAAGAGAAGGGTATACAAAAACATTGGATAAACGTCCCTTGATTTATACATTCAAGAACGACTGTCTTACCCACAACAGGGTAAGCCCTTAATACGATGATCGGTGTCTCTGTCTTGCAATCCCCGCAAGCCCTCAACATCATGGTAGTTGGAACCTCTGTCTTCCTTAGCAAGGAAGCCCTCAAACTTTAAGGTAGTCGGCACCTGTGTCTTCCTATCCTCGGAAGACCTTGAATTTATTCACCAAAATTCAGAGTCACATAAGAAATCTAAAAGAGCCGTTCATTATGCACAAAGTATGAAAAGATTCTCTCTCTAGAAACCACTTTAACAGTGTGTGGTATCTATAGTGATCAACTTGTTGTTGAGCTCCTTAAAATGAGCTCATATTTATTGACTCGGTTGGAACGATTGGCTCCCTCCTCCAACGGTAATATTTTCCTTGAATTTAGAGGGACCTTTACACGTGTCACAAATCCAACAGTTAATTAGAAATAGAATGGACGATATCATTTTATAACAAAACATGTGTAACTGAAAGCACATCATCAATTTATAATGAAACAGGTATAATTATAAGTAAAACTAGAATTCAGAGTGTGATCAAATAAAAGCTCGGAGTCTAACCAAAATGGAATTCAGAGTCTATAATAAAAAGGATATTCGGATTCTGTTTTAATGGAATTCGGAACCTGAATTCTGTGGAAATCCGGAGTCTGAATTTCTGTGGAAATCTATAGTATAGTTTCACGAGAGTTCAGAATCTGAACTTTTTGGAGTTCGGAGTTGAACTTGTAGAAGTTCAGATTGGAACTCATAAAATTTCAGAGTCGAACTCATAAAAGTTTGGAGTCGAACTAATAAAAATTCAGAGTTGAACTAATAAAAGTTTAGATTAGAACTAGTGAATGTTCAGAGTCGAACTAGTAAAATATCGGAGTCGAACATAGTAGAAGTTCGGATTCCAAAATTCGGAGTTTGACCTTTGTTAGAGTTCATATCCAAAATTCAGAGTTGACCCTTATTAGAGTTCGTATCCAAAATTCGAATCCTAAAACAAAATGCTTCAAACCTTAGCATTATATGATTCTAAGGTTTTTTTGTATGAATCCAATTTTCTTATACTTAAGAAAAAATATTTCTATGTATATGAAAATTTGTATTAGGGTAAATTTTTTAAGGAAATTTTATTTCTAGAAGTAAAATATTTATTTTCTTAGGTATATGGTGTTTGTGATTTTCAAAACAAGAAGGAATGGAAAAGTCATAAGGAAAACCATATTGACTTAAAAAATTTAATAAATTATCATGAAAATATAATAGCATTTTTTTGATTTTATGTGAGTGAAATGTTTTGAACAGAAATGTCAATTTTAAACTGATAATAGACATTTTATGTCATAACAGGAACATCATGTATCAGAATGAGGTGAACCTGATTCTTACACAACAAAAATGACTAATAGAACATTTTAATAATGTATAAATACAATAAAAATGAGTTATATAAGTTATGAGTAGGTTGGATGTCCATTTTACTAAAGTTAATGTCAATTTTAAATAAACATACTCACATTAAGTCATACCGGTAACACCTAGGGCCTGATTGAGTGTGTTTGTTTTATCTATTACTAAAATGTCAGTTTAAACATAACAGACACAATTTGAACTCATTATGATCACATCATGCATTGAAATCATGTAACATTGATTACTATACATAAAAAATTAAATATTAACCATTTTACTAAACTATCATGAAAATACCAGTGTGTTTGATCATTTTTTAGTGAGTGACACTTTTTCAACTAAAATATAAATTTTAAATAGATAACAGACACATTCAGTCATAATAAGATCATTAGGTATTGTATTACAGTTTGGATGATCCCAACACATCAAAAATTGCTTATGGATCATTTTTTTAAGTATCAAAATAATCTAAATTCATTTTCTTATTTTTGAGTTAGTTGGTTTTCCATTTTAGTAAAATTTATATCAATTGGAAAAACAAATATGCAATTTGAGTCAAACCAATCACACCATGTGTCAAATTGAGGTTCGGGTGAATTCAACACATCTCAAATGAAATATAGATAATTTTCTTCAAGTATTAAAACAATATGAATTAATTTTATATGTTTTCTGTCTGCCGTTTTCCTTTTTTTCATAAATTTTATTTTCAACTCGATACAAGCATTTTTTAATCATTTCGATCAAATCGTGCATCGGTTTGACATGAAAGAAATTCCTACATATCAAAAATGTATTACGAGAAATTATCATAAATTATCTATAAAATCAGACTCTGTTTGATTGGTTTTAGGTGAGTGACAGTTTTGGAACTAAAATATTGATTTTAAACTGATACAAAACACTTTCAGTCATATCAGGCACATCGTGTTTCAGATTGAGGTGTGGCTGATCCATACATGTCAAAAATGACTTATGGATCATTTTAATAAATTATCAAAATATTAAAAATTCTTTATCTTGGATATGAGTAGGTTAATTTTCAGTTTTATTACAATTGATTCCAATTACAAAAAACAAATATATAATTTGAGTCATACAAGTCATGCCATTGGTAGAATTACGTTGTCGATGATTCATACACATCTCAAATGACATATGGATTATTTTCATAAAGTGTTACAAAAATATAAATATTTTTTATTTGTTTTGTGTACATCAGTTCTCTTTTATAATAAAATTTCATTTTAAACTAGAAACACATAATTCAACTCATTCTAATCACATAGTGTACCAGTTTGACAAGAAAAAAATTATTACACATCAAGAATGACTAATGAATAGTTTTTTTCTAAATTATCATGAATATAAAAGCATGTGTGATTGGTTTTCACTGAGTGAAACTTTTAGAACTAAAATGCAGATTTGAAATTGATAAAAGACAAATTGATACATACCACACACATCGTGTATCTGCTTGAAGTGAGACTAATTTATACAAATCAAAAATGACATATATATAATTATATTAAATTATTAAAATAATTTAAATATGTTTTATAATTAATTAGTATGTAATTTTTCAATTTTCATTAAATTAATATCAACTGTAAATTGAATGATCACTTGAAATCATACTGTACACCCGGTGTGTTGAACTGTGGTGCAATAATATCATATTCATCCAAAGGCTAAAAAATTCCTAAATTTCAATGTTACCATGATATCAATTGACTTTATTTTTCAAACTATCATACATTCATGCGAATATTTAAACAAACCAAACCATATCTAAATAATAATTCACCTAAATAATAAAACAATTATTATACAAGTAAAACAAAAATTAAATAAATAAAACCAAAATGTGAAGTAATACATTAATTTTATGGAAAAGTATTCTACTGCAGAAACATCAACATTGCCTCTATGATTGAGGAATGGAGTGAACCTAAAGGAAAATATTAAATTTCCAAATTAACAGGGTGAAAAGTTTTTCTGGATAATAATTTTATGGTCGTTCTGGTGCATAAAGGCATTAAAAATGGACAAATCACCCCTAATTGAACAAAAGAATACACCAATATAAAAAAATATGTGTGTAATACTAAAAATAAATAAATTACACCTAAATATTAAATAATATATTGATTCTATGCACAATGATTTTACTATGAAAACATGATGATTTCCAATTTGATCGAATAGAGGCAACATCGTTTCTCTTCATTCAGGGGTAGTAAATGTAAAATTAAAGAAAGTGATAAATGTAACACTATAGGGGAGAAATGGTTTTGAGAGAGAATATGTCTATTAATTTTTTATTAAAAAAATGTATGAATTATGGAAATACATTTGTAACCTAAAAATAATAATCCACCGGTATATGAAAACAATAATTATGAGAGTAATACTGAAAATAAATAAATTAAAAATAAATTAGAAACAATATATCAATTTTATGGACTATGATTTTATTGTGAAAACATCAAGATTACCTCTACAACTTAGTAGAGAAAAATTCGTTTTTGTTCCTGCAAAGCTATGACAAATGGATAGGATTCTTCTAATATAAACAAACTCTACAAAGAATAATGAAAACTAAATCAACATTCCATTATATAATTTGTTAGTAAAATAGACAATCTATATTGTATCATTAACATAACAACTTCCCAAAGTGTTTCATACATTATAATTTTTTTCTTATCAGGGATTGGTAACATCATCATGTGCAGAAGTCATTGTCCACATGAGTAGTCAAACAATTAATTTATATTATATTAATTCATTAGGGAACATATAATATTTTGAGTAAATACATTGAATATTAAAAAACACTTTAACCTTTTCACTGAACACTCTTTCTCTTTCTTAAAGTTTTTAGGTATTTGGTTCCTCTTTTGAGAATTCAAATCACCTCTTCGTGGTCCCATCTAACATACAAGAAATTAAATACATTGGGACCATCATGACGTGATTTCGATCTCCCAATAAAATGGTTAACCATGATGGAATTATCATCTGAACAAACATTTGTTTTAGTTTCCAGTAGGAAAATCATTCAATTATTGTTTATTGGATCACATACATAAAATATATTCACTTATTCTAATTCCATTATGAATGGATCATATTTTCCCCCTTCCATGTTTCAATTCACCTTCACAAATACCATTTTATTAACATTACCTATAATGATATTTTCAACCCATTTACAATAAAAAATAATCATCTGATTTTTTTTATAAAAAACTAATATAACTATTCAATAATTCCAAAACATAACATATTTTCATAAATTGGATTTCTTTATTTGGAACCAAATGTGTGCATCACTTCAGCCACAAACGTAACACTACTATTTTTCATCATATTGTTGTCATCATGTACTTTTTTATAGAAATTATAACAATTGATTAAAAAACCATTTTATGATATAACATTTTCATCCAGCACTCTACCTATACATTGATGTCATTTTAAAAATAAATTCAGATTTTTAGATAACTCCTCTAAAATTTTATATTGGGACCATCCTATAAACTGTATATTATGTGTATTTGATATCCATCCTTTAGCCCCTGATGGATTCAAATCTTTAAGAATTTGATTATGGTCTTCAATGTATGGATCAACATGTTCACTATTATATAAAATGAAAAGGTACACTCTCTCCCACATTGTCAGGATAGTTGTTACAACATCTCTTTTTAAAATCCCTTCATCTCTAAGGCGTTCACAGTGAGGAGATTTTTGGAGACCAATGTTGTCATCATGTTATAGGTAATTAGTAACAAATTTAATATCTTCTTCAAAAATATATCATTCAATAATAAAACCTTCCGGATGACATTTATTAATGATAAAAAATTTCCAAATAATCATATATTGTTAAATATGGTACATCAATATTTAATGGAATGGAGCACATGGGTGAACCTCTCTAATAAATTGAACTATTAAGTGGACCATTATATCAAAGAATGATGGTGGGAAGAACATATCTAATTCACATTATATGACTGCAACCTCCATGTTTAGGATGTTAAACTGCACTGTGTCTTTAACATTAATGTATATGAATTTGAAAAATACGTATAGTATGGTTGATTTATGTCATTCATTTTGTGGAATAATGAAATTGAAAGAAACATGAATTAAATATTTCATCAAAACACGATAGTAATTTTATTTTAGTCCTTGTAACTTCAAATTAAACATTGAATCAGTAATATTGATATTTGATGAATACCCATAAAGGGATTATACACTAATATAGAAAAGGAAAAATTTAAATTTTTATTATTTGGATAGAGTGTAAAATGTTTGGAGGAAGAAAATTCAACCTTTTAACCTTCACTAGTGTCGACTCTTCCCTTATCCCCATTTCAATCAAATCCAACCTTGCCTTGATTTCATATATCATTTTTTTCAAAAAAATTTAGTATCATTCTAATAACACGATCAAATACATTTTTTTATACATGCATCACATCATGAAAATGTCCAGCATAAAATCAATTCTAAAACGGTAATTCGGAAAATATTGAACACTTCTTCTGACTGGATTTTTTATAGTGTTTCATCAATGGTTTAATAAAAAAAGATTCAATATCTTTTACATTATTTTAAAGTTGATTGTCCATTAATGAAGACGGAGTTTTACCTTATTTGATATTCACAAAGAATGTTGTTGTCCGTGATCAGTATTTTTGTCATCCATGTTAAATATTTTGATGTCATAAAAATAAAGTCTTAAAGGAATTTTTCAAATGAACTTTGTGTTTTTCTTTTCAACAAACGGGACACCCAAGCATTATTTTAATGATATGTAATGATAAATATTTATATTTTGGGAATTCATTCATTGTTCCATAAAACATGGACCTCAATGTGAATTCTCCACTTTAATGAATATCATACATTTTAACACGTGTATCCCAAATCAAGTTATGATCTTCAATCAATGGATCCCAATAGAAATCAATATCATTACTTGTATTTTTTGGTCCATATATATATAAGGTCATCATAGTTTATTTATGGTTGAAGAATAATTCTGAATCCAAGTTATAATTTACTAAAATGATGGGCCATGTAATATGAGTATTAATTTATACACCAAAAAATATTTATTCCACCTTTAGATAACACAATATGGGAGTTTCTCAGCTCATTTCCAAATTCAGGATAATCGTAATCAATTTTCCTCCACTACGGAGAATCTGATGGATGGTGTTTGTTCCCATAATTAATTCTTGTATTCGCAAGACATGATAATTGTCTTACAGTTTCTTGACATCAATATATTATTTTAAATTGTGGAATTATTGCAAATTACTATACAGATTATGAAGGACTTGATTAATTTTTCTTGTATCAATCTACATCGCACAAAGGGAATTTTATGTGCGATTCATGGTCCGTGCAAAACAATATTAAATATTTTGGACAATAATTTATTTTTTAGAAATCATTCCCATTGAATGAATCATTCATTTAGCATTATACATTTGGAATGGTAGTTCATTTTATTCGGGTAGTATATCATTCAGGAGACTAAGGGGTTTTGTAAAATTTATGTCACTCTTTCCACTGTCATCTTTCAAATTATATAACTTCAATATAGCTGGAAATGTTATTTATTTAGTACAACTAGTATACAATGGTTTCATGGAATAACTATTTATCTCATGAAACAACATTTTACGATCAATAAAGTCATCTTCAATTTTCATTTTAATTTATTCCATATAGTCTCAATCATCATTAACATAGGTAGTCATATCAAATGATCCATAAACTGCAATATCATACCAATCATTGTCTATATTCTATTTTTACCCCTATTTATTCCATCATTTATAGCTCTGATCTATTTTTTTGAGAGAATAAATTTTCTCCCATGTCATATATAATAATTGTTCTTGAATAACTACATTGTAAATGTGGATTGAGGATTTGAGAAGGGGTGTATGCACGCTCTCTCACAAACTTAATGAAATCTTTTACTCTATCTTCATACTATTTTTTAAAATTATTATCAAGTAGAAATTTTAAATTTGTATCCATCATAAGAGATTCATAAAAGATTAATTTTTTAGAATAAATAAATAAATACACATAAGATATTTATTATAAAATGTGATAGTAATACACAATTATAATAAGGGAAACTCAACATTTGAATATTTCTATTAATTTTAGTATGTTGAAGATAATGGTAAATTGAGTTTGTGAAAATAATTACTCAATTCTGGTAGGTGTTATCCCATTTGTTCATTAAATGGGTAATTTTATAGGCAAATCATCCTCAACAACTCATATCATGTACATTTGTCATTTCTTTTTGTTATTTAACGCATCATTCATCTCCAGTGGACATGCACCTATGATTCTTGAAATTCTCTAAGAAAAAGTCATCCATGGGATGAATAATGATTATATTAGTATAGGAAACATAAAAGAGATGGGGGATGAGTTTCAAGAAACAAATTTCAATAATGGTTATTTAGGAGATGAAGTCGATGAGGATGACAGTTGTCTATAAAATAAATGGGTGATGAGTCGCAACAAAAAAAGTTGCAATAATAACTATTGTTTGAAACACATCATGTTCTTTTGAAATCCCCTAAAAAAATGAAAACATAATATATGAAATTACGTAATAATAAGAAACTCAAATATGATAAAAAAGAATAATAAATTTTCATTCAGTCAACTATAGGATATAAAAATGTTTTTATAAAATATTTTAATAAATAATTATTTATTTCACATAAATAGATATTCATCAGATATTACTAGGTGTGGAAAAAATTCATGTTGACCAAAAATTATGAATACATAATAATAATTTCTTATATATATATATTTATAACTTCAATTATATTTTTTGTAACAAGTGACGTAGAAACCTAAGGGATAAATACATTTAAAATTAATGTTATATCAAATATTTGAAAACATCTCAGGACTCATGGGATGTCACATCACCACCGAGACATATCCCAAGGATTATATGGAGTTATTCATATCATATATATGAATTTAAAGGACTCTAGGGAGGATATATCATACACATTGTCCTATCCTTGAGATTCTAATGTGGTCCGTAGAGAATTTTTCATAATGGAATATTACACACCAACAAGATATATCATGAGGAAGCTAGAAAAACACATGAACCCTTTCAATGTATATCCCACACTCATTTAGACTTATATATATATAATGGAATTTATAATACATAAAATTGAAATTAAAATGCACATTTGAGAATAATTTTTAATCATAATAAATATAACTCCTTTTTAATTTGTAAAATCATAATTGTAATTTTTGAATAAATAATTATAAAATCAACCCTAAATTATATGTTTTGAAAATGAAAATAAATAGATTGAAATATTTATATACATATATTTAAATATATATATATATATTTATTTATAAAATCAACTTAAATTGATAAAAATATATCTAACCCTTACATATGAATATCACAACATAGTAATATAAATACATCCCCATTCTTGTTTTAAAATAAGAACACCATTGAAAATAAATAAATATGGTATCACAGTTACGATGATTTATCTAAAAATAAAACCACACAATTCTTATAAAATAAATTTTAATGGATGACCCCTTACAAAAGAATATTAAACCAGAATTTAGAAAAATATATTCAATTACATGATTTAAAAAAATCATCTTTTGTTGCTACATTGCACCGTCACCCAAATGACAATTGGTTTTCTAAATAAATTATCTCATTTCTTTAAGATTTCAGATGAAAAACCTCCACTTTTTATTTAGTGTTATAAATATTTATTAAAATGTATTATCAGCAGACCATAGGTGATTCTCAGTGATTTCAAAACAGGGACAAAATTAGGAATTTGGAACAATCTGGGGTGTCGATGTAGAAAAAAAAGATAATTGAACCAAGAAAAAAATATAAAAAGACAAAAATAGGAAATCTAAATTATTATTATAGAAAACAAAAGATCATAAAAAATGAAAAATGGTATACAATAACAAGATCACAAATAAATAATTATGTCATCGAAGAATAAACCAAAAATGATATGATTAGTATAGAAAGAAAATAAGAACCTAAAAATGAAAAAATAGGCCTACCTTAATATGTTAATGAATATATGAGATCCTCATATCTGGATATCAATATTTTCTTCAGAAGCCCTAATTGTAACAGAATAATAGATGTCAGATGATGATTGACCAACTGGAGGTAGTGGTATTTTGAGATTTGAGTGGGTTTGTGTGATTCGAGATTCCATTCACTAAGGTGGAGTGTCAGCAGAGGGTGGCATCTACGAAAAGATTTTTAAATCATGATGGGTTTGTAACTTGTTAGGTTTTTGTATATAGATCATCACACATTTATCAGCACATTTAAAAAGAACTGATAAAGAGTATTTTTATCAGCTCTTAAGTAATTAGTGTTGATAAAAGGAATATTTATTAGCATGTTTTTAGTAATGATAATGGTATGTCTTCATCAGTGCTAAAAAAGTGGTAATAAAAAATATGTTTATCAGTTCTTATTACTTAAGGGCTGATAAAGGATTTATATTTATAGTTATAAATAATAGAATGTATATATATATATATTAAATATATATTAATATAAATATATATAAATATAAATATAGTAAATGCATTCATTATTTAAATACATTTATTATAATTTTATAATAATTTAAATATATAAATATTCCTTTATAATTATATAAATATATACAAAAATAATAATTTTTATATCATTATATATATTTATATAATTATATATATATATATCAATATAAATATACTAAATATATTCATTATTTAAGTAAATCTATTAAAAATTTAATTATTATTTAAATATAAATAATTATTTAAATATATAAAATTATATATTTATAATATTATAAATTATTTTAATATAAATATTTATTTATGTTCTTTTATAAATAAATATATTTATAAATATATTATGTTCATTTATAAATATATTTATTTAAAAATTTATTTATTTAAAAATATATTTTTTTAGAAATTAATATTTAAAATATATATTTTTTCACATTTTTTAACATTATTCATTAATATATAATTTTAAGGGAATAAATTATAAAAATTAGTAAAATATAAAAAATTAAAAATAACTACGCTTTATAAATATTGAAAAAATTCATAAGTTTTTTTTTTGCATTGTATATAAAAATGAATTTATTACATAATATGTGAAATCAACATAAGGCACATTTTATCTATGTTAAATTGAATAATCAAATGATATTCAATTATATATTCAATTCTCTATGAAAACAGTCAATATTTTTAATTCACATTAATTTATAACGATAAACCATTGTTCATTAATTATATGACTATTTAATATAATGCACATATATATTTATTAATCTACAAATAATATTTATATAAACTAATATATATATATATATATATATATATATAATTAATATATATTATTTATTAATGTTATCAATAATCATCTTATTAATAAAATGTTTAATATTTTCTCAATGTTCATATATTTTTATTTATATATATATATATATAAATTTAATATATACTATTTATTTGTATTTATAATTTATATATAGTATACTCCATTTATTCAAATTTATCAATAATTATTAAATTAATAAAAAATTTAATATTTTTTTAATAAACTGAATTTTTATTTTTTATTTTTTATTTATTTAATTATTTCATTTTATTTATTTGTACCTTTATCGGTGCTAAAAAAATAACTGATAAATGATTCATTTATTAGTTATATAAAAGTAAAAATAATAAAGGGTACTTTTTTAATAGTTCTAAAAATAAATCAATGATAAAGGTTACCCTTTATTTGTGCTAAAAATAAAGCACTCATAATGGTACCATTTAACACTGCTAAAAAAGCACTAATAGAAGGTTTAATTTATCAACGCTTTCTCTAGTGCTGATAAACATTCCATTTATCAGTGCTTTTGTATAGTTTTGATAAATACCATCACTATTAAACACATGTTTTGTAGTAGTGTGCAAGTGTGACAATATCACACTCTGTTAAAGTATATAGTGTAACACCTCAATCCGCCACAGTACACTTCTCTTTGAATAATACAATAGCGTGTGTTGTACGCAACACTGAGTTCAAGTACACCACGACTTACCAAACAAGCCATTCAAAAGGGGTCATGAATAGTATTAACTAAATTTTAAATATTATATTAACCTTATAATTTTAATCCATATTATGAGTTTCTAAGACAAGATTTATGAACAAATTCAATTTTTCAGATAAAAGAAGTATTTTTCCGAAAAGGAAATTTTACCGCCTTTTAAAGGGGAAGCCTTTTTAAAACCATTAATTGAAACTTTTATATATTCAATTTGGAAAAATTAAATTCTTCTATAGAATCGGGACATAAGAATTTAGTATCAATAATGTTTTGGTGTCTTTCTGATAACTTTCATATTTAGGTGAATTGTGAAAAATTACTAAATTTTAACTGAAAACAACTTTTTTAATCAAAATAATTTATATTGTTAAATTATACATTTTAATGGTTTGTAAGTATAAATAGATTATATTTTTACTATTCAATTCAATGATGGTCATTTTAGGAAATTTCACCTTGAAATTGGACATAAACAAGTGTCAAACTTTTGATAGTTATTATTTCTTAAAAATATGCCTTTTGGTTTCGAAAGCAGGAATAAATTTTAAATTAATAAATGAAAATTTTAACTTTTTAATTTGGTAAAATAGACTTCATTTTTGGATTCAGAATAACGAAATTATCCTAGGGAGAAATTTTGGTACTTTTCGGATAACTTTTATATTTTGATAAATAGTAAAAAATTACTAAATTTTAATTAAAAAAAACTTTTTAAATCGAAATAATTAATAGTGATAAATTATTAAATAGGGTGGTTTTAAATTATATTTAAAATATATTTTTACCATGTAATACAATTTGGGTCATTGAACATAATTTCACATTTAAACCAGACATAAACAAGTGTCAATCTTTTGATAGTTATTATCTCTTAAAACACACTTTTTGTTTTGACAACAGAAATTAATTTTAAATTTATTTCTTCCACTTCTGTGTTTTGAATTTGTAAAACTGGATTCCATATTCTGAATCAAGATTTTCAAATTGTGTAAATAGGTAACTTTTAGTTGTAGACATTTTGGATAATTACTTCGGTAAATATTTTATTTGTCATGGATAAAGGGTAAATCTGGTAAACAAGGGTTACAAAAAAATATTATAATAATACTAAATTACCCTAAATCGTGTCTTAACCCTATTGGCTGATACATGGTCGTCCATGGGCATCTTTGGGTTGATTTTGGGACCCCATGGATCCACTTCTAAGTGATAGGTACACTTTATTTTAATTAAGTTAACATGAATAAATAAATGACACAAGCATATATCTTTTACAAACAAAATTTTTACATAGGGTTATATATGTTTGATTTTAGACTATAAATATTAATTATAAATCTAAAAATATATCCTAAATAATTAAATTTTATTTATAATTTTTATAAATTAAATAATTTAGTTTATTTATGACACAATGGTGATGCAGTAATTACCATAATAGTGAACAAATAGAATAATTGATATTATTAATACCCAAATAAATATAATTTGAGACTTTTATTGAATTAAACTAATTTTCTAGCTTAATATGACATATTAGGATTTATTTAATTAACTTTTTTCTAAGTAATAATTCTAATACGACTTTCACAAAAATCAACTATTGAATAGTGTCAAAATTGACATAAAAGAGTTTTTAAAACAAATATTATATTATTAATTGATATTAAATTTCTAAAAATCTATGTTTCAGCCAAGAGACTTATATCATGATATTTGTATCATTAATGGACCACTTTAGGGTCTCTTGGATGTATAGGGTATGTTTATTAACCATATAATATAAAAATACAAAGAGACATTGTAAAAGTGAAACTAATTAACCAAGAGTTAATAATTAAAGATAAGGTTAATATAATGACCCAAAAGTGTCTAAATTCTATTGGTTGAGTGGGGATTGACCGATACCCACATTAACATTTAAATAATCAACTTTGGAGCTATAAGAAACCGAATATGAATTTATTATAAATTAATATTTCTAGCTTTTCCAAAGGTGCCCCTCACACCTCTTATAAAAGGGCACTCCTCCTTCTCATTTCTTCACACCTTCAAAGCCTTTTAATTCGGCCAAAACCTACACAAATACTCTCTCAACTTCCCTAACTACGACCTAGAGGCCTTAGTTTGATCATAATGCCATCCTATGGAGCCCTTTTGATCAAATCAAAAGGAAGAACCCGAAGAAGAGGTAATGTTTTCACCATCGCTTTTCAAGTTACTTTCATCTTCCACTTCTTCTTTCTTTGTTATTACCATTATAAAATAATAACTCCAGTATAATATATATACATTGATTTTATTATAAATATGGTTCAACCATATTCAGTATTCTATCCACCTTTTGAATAACATGTCACCATACGTGCGTACATACGTCTTATTGTCTCCACGTCGTGGTGTAATTGTTATTCAATATATTATTATTTGGATGGGTATAATAATTATGTGTAACTCATGACATGATAATAATTCTGTATATATGATATACCATCCAATTATATATTATTTTAATATCAAAATAATGATATTGTGGCTCGTGCATATGTACGGACTACCGTCTCCACGAACGTGGTGAGATTCATTTTCTATCATATACATTCAAGTATAATTATCATTTGATGATTTAAAAATAGTATCTAAGGATTTGATATCATTCTGTATATGAATAATATACATCCCATTAATAACGAATAAGGTTCACATAACATAGAATATAAAGTAAAATGAACCCGTTAACACCCGAAATGACGATAATTCTAAGATATTATTAATAAATCAATGTTGAAAGATAATATATGATATCATATTAATGTAAATGATTCTTGTATAATTAAATAACAATTATTTCACCATTATATATGAGGTTAACCTACCTTATACCAAGGAAAAAGTACAAAGTAAGGGGTTTCTTAACTCACCCTTAATTTCGTGAGAATTCCATTGTTCACCACTTAATTATTGCATGTGGTGTATGTGTACATAACATGATTGTATTCATTGTGTAATATACATTAATTTATGGGTATTTACATCATCATTGTATGATCCTTCTTTCATGGGTGTATGTTTCGTATGTTACCTAATCGATAAGGGAATTCAAAATTTCAATTTCCATTTATTCGGCTTTACGCAAACTTCATTGATTATTTTACTCCGATATTACGTGTGCAAAAACATTTCATTTGCTTATGTCATAGTTTCCACTCCCCTTTTCTGTGGATATAATTTTGATACACATAATCACTCCATTTATAATTTCTCAAGTCATCGATATGAATTTGATAAGAGTAATTTTAACTCATTCTCTATTTGTTGAGTTAAACATCCAATTCATTGGTGTTGTTTTTACAAGATTATGTGTGAATATCCTTTGATTGTTATAAACTGAATATCAAATAATATTTAGTGTATTTATATTTTCCACACATAATTATGTTGTTGATTTATCCTTAACCTAGGGATATGGCCTTGATGAGATATTTCATCTCAATTTAAATTCCATTGATACTTCTTTGTTGTTATACACCAAATCACTTTTATGTGGTGTATATAATGTACATTGACATAGTATATCATGAATCCCTTTATTCTCATGATACTAAAATGTTTTTATTACCTCAATTATTTGTATTCATGTGTCTCTATATTGGTTAGAATGTCTAACTAAAATACCATTTTTAAATGTTTTAAATACTTATTCATCTAAATCTTGTTCATTAATGTCCATGATTTAAAAATGGTTTTAAGGATTTATTTATAAGGACCTTGACGTTTTAAAATTAAAAACTCCTTTTAAAAAGTTTCAAAGTGGTATCAGACACTTTGATTCAAAATTATATTTTTAAATGGCTTCTTGACAAATAGTGTGACTTATCAATGATTTCAACAAAATGGGGGATATTTCTCTCAAAAAGTTTTGATGATTATTATCATCTATGTCAACATCCTTAATTATTATTGATCGAGGTTAATGTGATACAATAAAATCTTCCATATTGTATCAAATGAGTTATTTTTGACTGTGGATGTGCTATTTTTATACAATTCATGTTTTGTGGTTAAAGTATTGACATTTCGTATGCTAGTTTTAATACGAATGTTTATGTTATGTTTAAACCTGTTCATATGTGCAATGCATTGGACTTAATAAGTGACGGGTGGTGCCCACTATAGATCCTTGATGCATCGGTAGGTCTCATGAGACAAACTAGTGTCTTGGCACAAGGCCTTGACAAAATCTTATTTGTAGTCTTGGCACAAGGCCTTGGCTATGTGGTTATGATAGTATGGAATTATGTATTCCATCATTATAAAAGTGGTTATTGATATTGCATGTGATTGTTAGACTAGTATAATATCCATGTGAATAAGTAAATGGCATTATTTCATTTTATCTTTGCCATATTATTTTGAAGTTCAAGTTTAAAAGGCTTTTGTTTTAATTATAAAATGTCTTAAGTGTTTATGCTTATCTATGAAAGCTTCGGCAATAATGTTATCCTTACTGCGCATCTGAGCTCACCCCTTTCAATGTTTTATTTTTCCCAAGATTATGAAGAAGTAATTTATGAATGAACCACAGGGATAGTATGAGGTGATATGAAGACAAGATATTTTTTTATGTAATGTAAAACTTTATGATTGTATCTAGTGTTTCCAAAGCTACCAAACTAATCTGTCTTTTGAGACTTGATCTTTCTTGTGATCATGCCAATGTTATATAATAATGCACCGACTCTGGGTAACTGGGGTCTGGGCGTTACAGTTGGTATCAGAGGAAGTTTAGTACAAACCATTGGAGCTAGATTTAGATATACTCTGACTAGAGAACATAAACCTATGATGAACTTTAAGGATTAGTATAGAATAAATTCCTATAATTTTGGTATTGTAGAGATTTTGTGAGTTTTCCGAGCAATACATCCCTGTCTGGATAGGAGCAGGTAGAGGCGGCTCTGGCACAGATGTACCTAGGGGTAAAACCAGAAAACACTGCTTCGAGCTGGACTCGAACGAGAACTGGTGCACGACAATGGGCCTTGATGTACTCTTGGTTACGACACTCCCGGGGGATATGCTTAGGATAATTTAAATTTTCTTTACAAACTGATTTAATGTAATATATATATAAGATGGGAGTAAATGACCTTTTTTAATCCTAATGTGTTTCAAATTGAGAATATGGTGACATGTTAATCTCTAAATGATTTTATGACTACTGTTACTCACACAATGCTTTCTGGTTTTAGTCAATGGCTAGATTCCAATGAAGTCATAGTGACTTTGATAATGATGTAGAAGGTGGGAACAGTGGTGGAAATGAGCAATAAAATGGAATTTTGATAGGCGTAAAAGATATCGTCTTTATTCCAAATTAAGTTTCCAAAAATATGATCAACAATATATATATTAACCAACTCCTGGACTCAACAAGGAAGAGAAAGGTGATGAATGATAAGAGCTCTAGAAATGTAGACCATGAAGAAAAGAACCCTCAATTTCCATCATGCAAGAATTGTGGTAGGAGAAACCTGGGAAAGTGTCTCAATGGGACCAAGAAATTCTTTACGTGTGTGAATTAAGGACATAAAGTGAATAATTACCAAATAAAAATGAAGAGTAATATGGAAGAAGATAAAAATGGTCCCAAGAATCTATTTACAGTTATTTGCCGTAAATATACGGCACCTGGCAATTACCCGAGTGAATGCCCTATTATATATGATATTCTATTGGTCAAAGAAGAAGCTATGTGGAAATAAATGGTTAGAGAAATGTTTAAAATGTATTAGTGCTCCTTGGTGATGGGTTTACATTGGAATAATTTTCTCTTGTATTTGTAACCCCATAGTTTGCCATCTGAGAATGATATTTGAGGAATAATTATCTGTTCTCTTGTGGATATAGGTATAAATAGACATTTGGTTTTATATGATCATTGGGGTTTGAGAGAATTATAAGTTATTATAATTTGAGATGAAAATGAAAGGTATGAGATATGATTTGTGGTTAAATTATGTTATGGTTATTTTTAGGAATTTATCTCATTTTGGTAATGTTATAAAACATAGTTTTTGAAAAGGCCAACACGCAGACCACGTGACAATCCGTCGCGTCGGAAAAAGCTATGGGAATCAAACCCACAAACAAAGTGTGATTGGGATTTATTTCCTACCACTGGACTACGTGAAGTCCCTGGATAGTGTGACTAATTATTTTTAGTTAAATGATTTTATAGATCAATAATAAGTTGATTTGGGTTCTTATGTCTTATCAAATGAATACCCTTGGTATAGGAAAATGATTTGGTGATTAAGTGATAAATGTTATTTTGGAATATGTTCGCTTTGTTGGGAGCACTATATGCCCAAGGAAAATAGAATACTATGGGGTTTTATTTGTGGAGTAATGGTAGATTTTTATCTACGTTTTTATGGTGGATTTATAGTGAATTGGGCTATTTATGGAAATTATTAACCCATAATAGAGAATATGTGATGAGGTTAATTACTTTTAAATATGTGACTTTAAGAGTATTTGATGTTATTTGGAGATACAATTTATCATGGGAGACTACATAATCAAATTCTTCTATGTTTTGGGTTTCAATATTAGTTTGGATTATATTGAAGGATTTTAAGGACAATTGATTATTGAATGGTATTTATTTAACTTTGGGGTATTGTTTGTTTAATTTTATAAATTAAGATTAGTGTTTATTTCTCTCAAGGAATATCCTTTTGGGGGATTATTAGATCTTGTACTAACCATTTTGGTTTTTATTAATCTCTAAATACAATGTAAATATATAGTTATTCCTGCATGGATCATGTGATTCTATAGAAGTTTATTCTTGCTCTTCCAATGTGACCAAGCCTTCTTGAATAATCATCGTTTAAAAAAATGATTTAGTGGTGGAAATTTATTAAAGAATGAAACTCTACTTAAAAAGTAAGTTTATCTTTATATTCTTTTTCAATATCATAAATTATTCCTCATCCTTATGTAATGTAACTTAAAACAAAAAAAATGTTGTCCGTTTACTTATCCTACTAGGAGATTAATGATCGTTTGTCCCAACACATGTTTGTGGTTTTCTTATTGTTAACTTTCTCCTGATCATGATTTCTATCCCTCTCCATCAGAACTTTAAACTTAGTTTATCATCCATATCCATGTTTTCCTACCTAAGAATCCTAGTATGGGTTATCTTGGGTGACCTTTATACCTCTCTTTCTTTATTTTAAAGTAATTGTTTTATGGACCCTTTTTCCGATGTGGGACCTTCCATTATATTCTCAAGCCCAATTTTTAAAATTGAGAGGACACAATTTATTGAAAGAGGGGTGAATGTAACACCCCAATCTTCCATGGTACACTTCTCTTTGAATAATACAATAGCGTGTGTTGTACGCAACATTGAGTTCAAGTACACCACGACTTACCGAACTAGCCGTTCAAAAGAGGTTACGAATAGTATTAACTAAATTTTAAATATTATATTATACTTATAATTTTAATACATATTATGAGTTTCTAAGACATGATTTATGAACAAATTGATTTTTCAGCTAAAAGGAGTATTTTTCAAAAAATAAAATTTACCGCCTTTTACTGGTGAAGCCTTTTTAAAACCAATATTTGAAACTTTTATATTTTCAATTTGGAAAAATTAAATTCTTATTTATAATCGGGACATACAAATTTAGTATCAATAATGTTTTGGTGTCTTTCTGATAACTTTCATATTTGGGTGAATAGTGAAAAATTACTAAATTTTAACTGAAAACAACTATTTTAATCAAAATAATTTATATTGTTAAATTATACATTTTAATGGTTTTGAAGTATAAATATATTATATTTTTACTATTCAATCCAATGATGGTCATTTTAAGTAATTTCACCTTGAAACTGGTCATAAACAAGTGTCAAACTTTTGATACTTATTATTTCTTAAAAATACGCCTATTGGTTTCGAAAGCAGGAATCAATTTTAAATTAATAAATGAAACTTTTATGTTTTGAATTTGGTAAAATAGAATTCATTTTTGGATTCTAAATAACGAAATTATACTAGGTTGAAATTCTGGTACTTTTCAGATAACTTTTATATTTTGATGAATAGTAAAAAATTACTAAATTTTAATTAAAAACAACCTTTTTAATCGAAATAATTAATAGTGATAAATTATGAATTTGGTTGGTTTTAAATTATATTTAAAATATATTTTTACCATGTAATACAATTTGGGTCCTTGAACATAATTTCACATTTAAACCATACATAAACAAGTGTCAATCTTTTGATAGTTATTATCTCTTAAAAATATGCTTTTTGTTTTAACAACGGAAATTAATTTTAAAATAATTTCTACCAGATCTATGTTTTAAATTTGAATAAATTGATTCCATATTTGGAATCAGGACGTTCAAATTGTGTAAATAGGTAACTTTTATTTTTTGACATTTTGGATAATTACTTCGGTAAATATTTTATTTACCATGGTTAAAGGGTAAATCCGGTAAACAAGGGTTAAAAAATAATATTATAATAATACTAAATTTCCCTAAAACTTGTATTAACCATATTGGTTGATACATGGTCGACCCTGGTCATCTTTTGGTCCATTTTGTGACCCCATGGATCCACATGTAAGTGATAGCGACACTTTATTTTAATTAACTAAAAATGAATACAAAAATGACACAAGCATATATCTTTTAGAATAAAAATTGTTACATAGGGTTATATATGTTGGATTTTAGACTATAAATATTCATTATAAATCTAAAAAGATTTCGTACATAATTATATTTTATTTATAATTTTTAGAAATTAAATAATTTAATTTATTTATAACACAATGGTGATGCAGTAACTACCATAATAGTGAACAATTAGCATAATTGATATTATAAATACCAAAATCAATATATTTTCTGACTTCGATTGAATTAAACTAATTTTCTAGGTTAATATGACATATTAAAATTGATTTAATTAACTTTTTTCTAATTAATCATTCTGTTATGAATTTCACAAAAATAAACTATTGAATAGTGTCAACATTGACATAAAAGAGTTTTTAAAAAGAATATTACATTATTAATTGATATTAAATTCCTAAAAATATATGGTTAGGCCAAAAGACTTATATCATGATAGGTGTATCATTAATGGACCACTTGGGGGGTCTCTTGGTTGTATATTGTTTGTTTATTTACCATATAATATAAAAATACAAAGAGACATTGTAAAAGTGAAGCTAATTAACTAAGAGTTAATACTTGAAGATAAGGTTAATATAATGACCCAAAAGTGTCTAAATTCTATTGGTTTAGTGGTGTTTCACCCATACTCACCTTAAAATTTAAATAATCAACTTTGTAGCTATTAAAAACAGAATATGAATTTATTATAAATTAATATTTTTAGCTTTTCCAATGGTGCCCCTCACCCCTCTTAAAAATGGGCACTCATCCTTTTCATTTCTTCACACCTTCAAAGCCTTTTTTTCGGCAAACCCCTGCCAAAATACTCTGTCAAATACCCTCAATACAACCTAGAGGCCTTAGTTTTATCATAAAGCCATCCTATGGATCCCTTTTGATCAAATCAATAGGTAGAACCCGAAGAAGAGAAATGTTTTCACCACCCCTTTCCAAGTTCCTTTCTTCTTCCACTTCTTCTTTATTTGTTATTACCATTATAAAATTATATCTTCAGTATCATATATATACTGTGATGTTATTATAAATATGGTACAACCATAATCAGTATTCTATCCACCCTTTGAATAACATGTCATCATACGTGCGTACATACGGCTTACCGTCTCCACGTCATGGTGTAATTGTTATTCAATATATTATTATTTAGATTGGTATAATAATGATGTCTAACTAATAACATGATAATTATTATGTATATATTATATACCATCCAATTATATATTATTTTAATATCAAAATAACGATATTGTGGCTCGTGCGTATGTACGGACTACCGTCTCCACGAACGCGATGAGATTCATTCTCCATCATATCCATTCAAGTATAATTATCATTTGATGATTTAAAAATATTATCTAAGGACGTGATATCATTCTGGATATGAATAATATACATCCCATTAATAATGAATAAGTCTCACATAACATAGAATATAAAGTAAAATGAAACCGTTAACACCCAAAATGACTATAATTCTAAGATATTATTAACAAATAAATGTTAAAAGATCATATATGATATCATATTAATGTAAATTAATCTTGTATAATTAAATAACAATTATTTGACCATTACACAGGAGGTTGACATACCTTCGACCAAGGAAAAAGTACAAAGTAAGGGGTTTCATAACTCACTCTTAATTTTGTGAGAATTCCATTGTTCACCACATAATTATTGCATGTGGTGTATGTGTACTGCCCATGATTGTATTCACTGTGTAATATACTTAAATTTATGGGTAATTACATCATCATTGTATTATCCTTCTTTCATGGGTGTATGTTTCGTATGTTACCTAATCGATAAGGGAATTCAAAATTTCAATTTCCATTTATTCGGCTTTACGCAAACATCATTGATTATTTTACTCCGAGATTATGTGTGGAATAACTATAAATTTGCCTATGTCATAATTTCCACTCCCCTTTTCTGTGGATATACTTTTTATACACATAATAACTCCATTTATAATTTCTCAAGTCATCGATATGAATTTGATAAGAGTAATTTTAACTCATTCTCCATTTGTTGAGTTAAACATCCAATTTATTGGTGTTGTTTTTACAAAATTATGTGTGAATATCCTTTGATTGTTTTACACTGAATATCCAATCATATTTAGTGTATTTATATTTTTCACACATAATTATGTCGTTGATTTATCCTTAACCTAAGGATATGGCCTTGATGAGAGATTTCATCTCAATTTAAATTCCATTGATACTTCTCTGTTGTTATACACCAAATCACTTTTATGTGGTGTATATAATGTACTTAGACATAGTATATCATGAATCCCTTTATTCTCATGATACTACAATGTTTTGATTACCTCAATTTTTTGTATTCAAGTGTCTCTCTTTTGGTTAGAATCTCTAACTAAAATACCATTTTTAAATGTTTTAAAGACTTATTCATCTAAATATTGCTCATTAATGTCCATGTTTTAAAAATGGTTTTAAGGATTTATTTATATGGAAATTAATGTTTTAAAATTAAAACTCCTTTTAAAAAGTATCAAAGTGATATGGGACACTTTGATTCAAAAATATATTTTTAAATGGCTTCTTGACAAATAGTGTGACTTTTAATTGATTTCACGAAAAAGGGGATATTTATCTCAAAATGTTTTGATGATTATTTTCATCTATGTCAACATCCTTCATTATTCTTGATTGAGGTTAATGTGATATAATACAATCTTCCGTATTGTATCAAATTAGTTATTTTTGACTGTGGATGTGCTATTTTTATAAAATTCATGGTTTGTGGTTAATGTATTGACATTTCGTATGCTAGTTTTAATAAAAAAGTTTATATTATGTTTAAACCTGTTCATATGAGGAATGCATTGGACTTAATAAGTGATGGGTAGAGCCCTCTATTGCTCCTCGATGCATCGTTATGTCTCATGATACAAACTAGTGTCTTGGCACAAGGCCTTGAAAAAATCTTATTTGTAGTATTGGCACGAGGCCTTGGATATGTGGTTGTGATAGTCTGGCATTATGCATTCCATCATTATGAAAGTGGTTATTGATATTGCATGTGATTGTTCGACTTGTATAATATCCATGTGAATAAGTAAATGGAATTATTTAATTTTTTCATTGCCATATTATGCTGAAATTCAAGATTAAATGGATTTTGTTTTAATTATAAATTGCGTTAAGTGTTTATTCTTATCTATGAAAGCTTCTCCTATAATGTTATCCTTACTGAGCATCTGAGCTCGCCCCTTTCAATGTTTTATTTTTCCTAGGATTATGAAGAAGTAATTTATGATTGACCTGCAGGGATAGTATGAGTGGATATGAAGACAATATGTTTTTTTATGTAATGTAAAACTTTATTATTGTATCTAGTGTTTCCAAGCCTACTAAACTAATCAGTCTTTCGAGACTTTATCTTTCTTGTGATCATGCCAATATTATATAATAATGCACCGACTCTGGGTAACTGGGGTCAGGGCGTTACATATAGAATGGTTAAATCATGCATAAAATGGTTTTGTAAAATTTAAATATCATGTGTCATTATTTTAGTTGAAACACTGGGATTCATGAGTTTTTCAATTACCATTACAATATCAAACTCAATGTAAGATATGTGGAGACCTTTTTTTTGAAACTTTATATTCACATGAGGATAGACATCTCTTCCATTATAAGGTTATAAATCAGAAAAATGAAGTAAAAAAGTGAAAAAAAGATCTCATTTTAGTTGTGAAACACCCCACCATCTTATATAGTTATATTTATATGCGGTCCATATATATTTAATTTTATGTTATGGGGAGGTGGAGACCACTTGGTATAGTTTCCTTTTATCAGGGGTTTAATTAGAAAGGAAAGAATTTGTGTGGTCTATATGAGATTCTTTATAAAGAACCTACTTTCATAACCCTTATAAAATACTATACTTTTGAAATTTCTCTTGGAAATGTGATAGATGAATGTATTAATGAATAAAATGAAAGTCTGATTTATTTTCTCAATGTAATGAATCTATGTGTTCCAAAAACATATGGGGAGAAGAATGGGGATGTTAGGACCTCGTAATGAATCATTCCAAATACAATCAAACAAAGAATGAAGTGATAATTTAAATGATTATTGACCACTCTACATATCAATAAATTATACTAAAGAAATATACTAAAATAAATTCATGTTGTTGTCCATAAAAGTTTTGGTAGTGGGCTCCACACAATTGGATGGGAAAACCCCTCATTTAGATATGAGAGTTACACCAATCCAATGGATATATTCATTAAAAGAAGTTTCTATTTTATATTTTCTTATAGATAAGGAAGATTATATTTTAGGATGAAAATTATTCAAAATGATAGCTCCCCACTTAATAACAATACTATGATATTTAATAGAACATTAAAGAGTAGTGGAAGAGGGTTTCTGATTTTATTTTATAATTAATTATAGACAATCTAGTTTTTTATAAATGGGAAATACTAATATCATTTTTTCATGTGTTACCTAAAATTTCATTAACATTATTTTTTATGGTCCAAGATAATAAAAGACTCTTATGATGTGTTGTGCATCATAATAAGTATAATATTTTTCACAGACAATTGACTTTCCTGAAAGACAGTATTCACATTCCAATAATCCACCTTGAGTAATCCATGATCCTGTGAATGGTTAGGATGAAATTCTTCTATATAGTAGAGGAATGAAGGCTAGGTGATGAATTAATTAGGTTTAGTGGGTGTTCATTCTTTCCATATATTAAGAATTCCCATAATGTATAACCATCCATAAATTCTCATGTGAGATTCCCCTAAATGTATTTTAGGGTAAAGGTCAAGGATGAGAAGTTTAGCATGCCATCCTCTATGGGAAGGGATCGTCATTTATTGGTTACATAGTGGAGGTGTATGTTTGATCATCATTCCCATAATAATACAAATACAAAACTTTTAATATAGGATAATAAAATTTTGGAACCTTTGTAAGAGAAGGTATATAAATTAGGATAGAGGAAAGAATTCTCTATATCTATGAGGGATTTTAACCAAATGATAATGATATTATTTTTAAATTTATTGTATAATATTCTATATTTTACACCAATAAATCTATTTTTCAGATAAAAACTCACCCATTATTGATAGGTCCTCTTAGGTAAATGGGAATATATTATTTTTTTGAAATATTAACTTAAGATCTAATATTTAACTTCTAATAATATTTATTATAATATATATATATATATATGTTAAAATTATACGGATTTTATGTTATTCTGCTCATTTTGGATATAGGTAGATAAATCTTGTTTGAAGGACAACCCTAATACACGATTTCTGTTTATGAAAATTTTGAAGCCAACTATAAATATATGATGTATAATTCCATGGTGATCATAAATAATCCCAATGAAACCCATACATCCCTTCATTTTACAGAGATTGTGAAACAAACTGATATTTTATGATAAGTATTGTTTTTAATTTATTTGATGTCATGTGTTTTATGCTACAACAAGATAATCTTGTGATATACGCAACACTGTATTAGCTTACAGTATACGCAACATTATTCTTGGATCATTCTACACACAATTTCAAATTTTTATGATAGTCGTTATTCTACGTAACATTGAGTGTGTATGTATATATATATATATATATTCAATATATAAATGAAATATGGTTGTATTTTTTTGTATGCAACAACAAAGGATTCCTTCACTACACGCAACCCCGATTTGGCTTGCATTACACGCAATCACGACCTTCCTCGATAGCGTGTGTTTTACGCAATACCAGGTTTCACTAAACAACGATATATGGTTATAATATTATCACTAACTAGCCGTTATGAATAGTATTAACTATTTTTTCAATTTTATAACATTATTATTCATCGTACAAATTTTCTAGAACATGGTATGAGAACAAAATAAAATTTTCAGCTAATAGAAGTATTTTTTAAAAAATGAAGTTTTTCCGCCTTTTGATGGCTCACACACATTAAATCTAGTTTTTGACATGTTTATAAGTTCAATTTTACAAAATAAATTTCTTCTTTTGAATGAGGATATAATATTTTACATGGGATAAAGTTTTGATATTTTTCTGATAACTTTCATATTTTAATGAATAGTAAAAACATGCTATATTTTAATTAAAAACAAAATTTTTCATCGTAATAATTAATATGGTTAAATTAAACATTTAATGATTTTAAAGTATAAATAGAATATATTATTACCATTTAATATAATTTAAGTCATTATCATTGATTTTACCTTGAATTCATAGGTTAAATAAATTCAATCTTTTGCAATGTTTTAAACAAAAACATGTTTTCATTCGACAACATGATTAATTTTAATTTAATTTAAGCAACTTTTATGTATTGAATTTGGAAAAACGGATTCCATATTTTGAATCAGTGTGTACAAATCATGTTAATATGCTAATTTTTAATTTTTTGGCATTATGAATAGTAACTACGGTAAAAAACTTTATCATAGTTAAATGTAAATCTGGTAATTAAGGGTAAATATATGATTATAAAATTATCCTAACACCTTTAAAAATATTATTGGATGACTAAAAGTCAATCCATATCACATAAGGGTAAGATTATATTAAATTAATGGACTTTTTTCCAAGAAAATAATTTGATTATTATTAAAACCAACGAAAGTGACACCATGTCACTTTCTTAAATCTTATAAGTATAATAATTTTAATTTAGTGATAAACATTATGAAACATCACATATAAATAGTCTCCTGAAAGTCAATAAAATTATCTACATCATATAAATTTATTTAGAATTTTTAGGGATTAAATAATTATCATTAAAGGTGACATAATAGTGATGTTGAAATTATTTTATTAAGAGAAATATCAAATAAATGGTTATAAATTTATTAAAATAAATATTATATGAACTATTTAAGGTGCTCCACTACTTTTATAGATATATATGACATTTTATGAATTTATAAAATCTTTTAGTTCGAACATATCTTCTGTATATTGTTTATTTAAATTCAAATAAATGAATAATGTCAAAATTCACACTATTGTAATTTTATAAAAATAACATATTGTAAAATTGTTTAAAAATACCAAAAATATTTACAAATTATAAACTAAAATTTATACAGTCTACAATGTCATAAGGTGTCAAATTATGGATATTTCACAAAATGTATGTAATTATTTATAATAATTTAAAATTTAGAATATTATTACCACAAATAAAATTAAATTGATAAATAAGGATAAATCAAGTTGATAATTTTCAAAATAAATTCCTAACATGTATAAAGTTTATTTGTTGATGAGATTAAAACCCTATATCATCTAAAATTTGAATATGAGTCATTTTGGAAGTTTTTACATGGGGTTGGGATTTAATATAAACTAATATTTTTTATATTTCCAAAAGGTTCCCCTCTCCTCCCTTATAAAAGGGCACCTCCTCCCTCTCATCCTCACAGCACATTGAGCCTTCAAGATCATAAAACCCCTGCCAAATTATCTTCTCCACTTCCCTAGAAACATCCTAGTGGTCCTGGTCTTCTTCAAAGTCTAATTTTAGTGCCCTAAGAGAATGTTTAAAGGAGGCACTTCAAGAAAGAGGTAATACCTTCTACCGTTTTCTTCAAGTTCCATTATTCTTCTACTCCCTATTCATTATTTGTTTGATTATTAAGTAATAAAATAAGTATCCCTCATATAATGATATGTTATTATAAATATGAAACAACAATATTTCACCTTCTATCCATCCTAAGGAAAACAAAATCACCGCGTCTGCGTACGTACGGAATACCGTCTCCACGCCGTGGTGTAATCTGTTTTTCCACCACCACCTTACTTGGATGGGTATAATGGTGTAAAGAATAAATAAATATGATAATTATAACATCATACTTATTCTAAGATATTATATCATTCACTCCAATTCAATTCAATAAATATGGGAACGATATCATCGCTCATGCGTACGTACGGATTACCGTCTCCACAACGCGATGAGATTCATTTTCCATGATAATAATTAAAGAATGAATATAAAGTATATATAATAAGTAATCATGAATTATATGACATAATAATGCTACTAGATTTATATATATATATATATATGTATGTCATATACTTAATTCCATTCAATTCAATAAGGTAACGAAAATAGTGTTCATGCGTGCGTACGACCTACCATCTCCATGAACGGTGTATTTATTTCCATTTTTCGATCTATTATATATATGTATATTTTGAATATATATTATATATAAATCATGTTATATATTCTTTAATTAAGTAATCATGATCTGGTAATCATATGAATAATTACAAATAAAAACACGGACGACATATGAAACGAGTTTAAATAAAACTCTCTTTAACATGGAATTTACAAAAGAACGTGTAATATAAAGTCATAAGTGAACCATATATGATATCATAACAATTAATATGATTATATAATAAGTCAATGACATTATTTAAATCATTATACATGAGGATCGAATACAGACGAAGCATATCAGACATAAGGTAAGGGGTAACTATTACACTCTCGTTCTTATACGAGATTTTTTATTCGTAAGTATTTACTGGGGTTATATTTATCATCCATGTCCTTGTTTTCTAAAAATGTCTTCATGTATGTTTAATGTCCTTTTACCCATTTTTTTTAATACATGGTAATTATGGAATCTTTCTTTTACGAGGTATTTTTTGACTTTTTCGGAAAAAGTACGAGAAGAATCGTTTTTTTAACTTATACGGCATGAAAGGATTTTTACGGATTTATAAATCCTTATTTTCATGAAGCCTCATCCAAAATATTTCATGACTATTTTCAACAAAATCTCTTTATTTTAAAATTGCATGACGTTTTTTGGTAAGAAATTGATTTTGAAGAAGAAAGAATATTACCATCAAGTATTCATTTAAAATGTCTTATCAAAACCATTTTTTCATCTAAGATGACGTTATTTTATATGTTTATGTTTCAAGAATAATGTCTATATGATTTACATGGTTTCACTTTTAATGTTATGAAATGATATCTATTTATTTTATATGGATTATGTGATTATGGGATGATGTTTTTGAAATCCATTTCATTCATTGCGTTATTATGAATGATGTGTGTTTATTTTGTGACACAAGTAAGAATGATTTCATTATGAGATGGGTGGGACCTATATCTCCCACAAATTTATTTGGTGAAGATTTATATCTCATGAGATAGTCATGGTTGGAATGGTAAGTTAATTCGGTTTAATGTTACAGGACTGAAATGGGGAGTGAAATCGATTCAGAAAGGGATTATGCCCACTAATATGGTCTTGGCAGCAATTCCTTGGCTACTATGGAAATCATTACAAGTACTGAATGATTTCTACAATTACACATTGTATTCCCATTATATTTTGTCATTGTTGATGTTCCATTATGATATATGCCTTACGTACTTCCACGATTTTTGTATTTGCTCATGATTTTGATGTTTAAATTTCATGTTCATGTTTTTGCTTTCAAATGTTTTTGGATTGTTTTATGTTCTCTATGTTTGATCTTATTGATCATTTGAGCTCAACCCTTTTTACGTTTTATTTTCCCCACGAAATAAAGAAATGTTTTAGGTAAGGAAACAAAAAGGGTAATATTGTTATGTGAGTTGTTTAAGATATTTCAACATGATTAGAAGTTTATATTCTGACATTCAAAAGACACTAAACTATTACTATCCTTGTGTTTCTATTTTTGTTATGTATTAAGTAGTACATAAAATTAATGTAATATCCATGTACATCAAGCTTTAGGTACCTATGTAATGTATAAGATAAAAGGTTTAGTCAACCTTTGGAAACTAGGATGCGAAATCCTTAGTGAGATCTGTAGAGATATTTCTAAGGTATGTCTAGGGATGTCCCTAAGGATAAGTATACGTATAGGATATAGTCCTAGAACTACGGTAACTATCATAGAATTGAACCTAAGATGTTAGATATTGAGGGTACTCCCCCTTTACTATGTTGCTTTCCCTAGCATGATTTTGGCCTCTAACACTATTTTTTTGGGTTTTAGAAAATGGCTGAAAACAGGAAGATTCAAGATAATTGAGGATATGATAGAAAATCGAATGATATTCTTCATGATCAACCAAATGAGACAAGATTTGGAAGTCCAAACATCGTTATTAGGACTAACCAAAAATCTCATAATATGATCAATAATATCAACTTTGGTAAGTTTCCCGACTCAGATAATAAGAGAAATATGGAATTTCATGATGATCATAGATGAATGAAAGTTCAATTTCCCTCATGTAAATCATGTGGGATGAGGCATCAGGGAGATTGTTTCAAAGGAACTAGAAGATGCTTTCGGTGTGGAAAAGAAGGACACAAATCCAGTAAGTGCAAAGGAAAAGTTTCAGTTAACACCTTAGATAATGATAATGGTATTGCTACGCCATCAACAATGATTAGATTTTTTAAATGTGGAATGTATGGGAATTTTGAAAACCAATGCCCTAAGGGAAAATCTCATTAATAGAATCAGCATGGTCATATGAGTAGTATTTATGTGGATGATGATGAAGAGACTACAAATGAAATATGAGATGAAAGAAATGATGAAGCACAGTCAGTGATTTAAGAAGGTAGTGTAATGATTTTTTGTTTATAAAAAATAATGTATGGTACAATGGAATAAAGAATCATCTAAGGATTGTTACGCTATTGTTTTTCCTAAAGTATTTGAATGTATATGTTGAATGGTACCGGTAACCATGGAAGGTTATTCATATATTATTGGAAATTAGATGACATGCGCATAATGATGGGATATGAAGATAATGAGATGTTTGATTGTATTCATGAGCTCATGACTGATATAAGGACTAGGTGATGTTATGGGTTGATTATATAGATTTTTTTTGGGATTTTGGTATGTGGAAAGAGTTAACTATTGACAGTATTCATGTTTTCACTAAGGTTCTATGGTAATTTATGTTTCAAGAAAATATATGACTAAGGTATTCATGTATTTGGAATACAACCAACAAGATATACCTTATGATATATCTGGGATAAATGTTGGTATTCACATTCTTGGAAGATAACCTTTCTAGTAATTTTCATCTTTATACAATACTTGGACAGAAGTATTTTGGATAAGCCTAAAGATTTGAAATGGATTATGTTGAACATAAGTTATTTTAAGGCTAGAACTATTTTCGTTATTATCAATGCAATGTCATAATGATGTAATTTTAGAAAAAGGACAACCTGCAAGACGGGCGACAACCCGTCGCGTCGGACAAGGCTGTGGGAATCAAACCCACAACCGAAATGCGACTGGCCATTATTGCAAACCACTAGCCTAGAGGAAGTCCCTTGTTAGTAGAAACTAGTTTTATTTTATTAAGAGCCATGATAGATGAGGTATATGTTCATTTTTGAAATCGTAAAAGATTAACCTCACCATATATAGACTTATGTATATTTGATAACTTTTGATAACCTTTTGTTTGAAACAAATGGAATGACCCATAATTCTATCACATGATCTGTTCACACTTCACGAAAAACAAATCCAACTTCATTTGTTTAAGAGATGAAGTGGAAATTGTTCAAAGCACGAACAATAGTGAGATTGTACCAAAATCAAGTAAGTATTTCTTCAAATTCAAAATTTTCATCTTTAAGAAAATGATATTGAACACCAAAAATTTTGACATAGTGCTCTTATATCTGATGAATCAGATGGTACCATAGATCATCACAAATTTATGGCTTTGTGATTGATGGTTTTTTCATAGCCATGTTCTCTACCACTCTTCATCAGAACTTGATGGTTAGATTTTTCTTCTATATCCATATTTTAACCTATGTTCTCCTATATAGAAACCCAATGATGAGTTACTTTGGGTTACCATTACGTTTCATACTTTAATTTTTAAAATTAATTTTCAGTATTTTATTTTACGATGTGGGTTTCAATTATAGAAACATTCAAGTAGACAACCATGTATAACCACGATGAATTTCAAGGGAGAAATATATTTTAAGGGGGGTAGAATGTAACAAACATATATTTTATGATAAGTATTTATTTTTTATTTATTTGATGTCTTGTGTTTTATGCTACAATAAGATTATCTTGTGCTATATGCTACACTGTATTAGCTTGCAGTATACGCAACATTATTCTTGGATCATGCTACACACAATTTCAAGTTTGTTTGATACTTGTTATTATACACAACATTGAGTGTGTATGTGTATATATATATATATATATTCAACTTATAAATGAAATATGGTTGTATTTTGTTTTACACAACAACAAATGAGTCTTCAACTACACGCAACCCTGATTTGGATTGCATTAAACGCAATCGCGACCTTCCTCGAGAGCGTGTGTTTTAGGCAACACCGGGTTTCACTAAACAACTATATATGGTTATTATATTATCACGAACTATCTTTTATGAATATTATTAACTATGTTTTGAATTTTATTACATTATTATTCATCTTACACATTTTTTAGAACATGGTATGAGAACAAAATAAATTTTTCGGGTAAGAAAACTATTTCTCAAAAAATGTAGTCTTGCTGCCTTTTGATGGAGCACCCACATTAAATCAAGTTTTTGACATTGTTATAAGTTCAATTTTACAAAATAAACTTCTTCTATTGAATAAGGATATAAAAATTTACATTGGATAACGTTTTGATATTTTTCTGATAACTTTCATATTTTAATGAATATTAAAAAAACGCTATATTTTAATTAAAAAAAATTTCATCATAATAATTTATATGGATAACATAAAATATTTAATGGTTTTAAATTATAAATATAATTTATGTTTACCATATAATATAATGTATGTCATTATCATTGATTTTACCTTGAATTTGTAGATTAAATCAATTCAATCTTTTGCAATGTTTTAAAAAAAACCTATTTTCTTTCGACAACAGGATTAATTTTAATTTAATTTCTGAAACTTTTGTGTATTGAATTTGAAAAAATGGATTCCATATTTGTAATCACTTGGTCCAAATTATTTTAATAAGCTACTTTTTATTTTTGGGCATTATAAATAGTAATTATGGTAAATTTTATTTACCATAGATAAAGGTAAATCGGGTAATTAAGGGTAAATATATGATTATTAAATTACCCTAAAACCTATCAAAATCCTATTGGATGACTAAAGGTAGACCCATATCACCTATTAATAATATTATAATCATTTAATGGACGTTTTCCAATGACAATAATTTAATTATTGTTAAAACCAAAGAAAGTGACAACATGTCACTTTCTTAAATCTTATTTGTATAATAATTTTACGTTAGTGATACAATTAATGAAACTTTAGATATAAATAGTCTCCCAAAGGAATATAAAATTATCTAAATCATATGAATCTATTTAGAATTTTTGGGGATTAAATAATTATCATTAAAGGTGACATAATAGTGATGTTGAAATTATTTTATTAAGATAAATATCCAATAAAAGGTTTTAAAAATACTATAATAAATATTATATGAACTATTTAATGTTCTACACTAATTTTCTAGATACATATGACATGTTTTAAATCTATTAAATCTTTTAGTTCGAACATATATTCAATACATTGTTTATTTAAATTCAAATAAATGAATAAAGTCAAAATTGACACTATTGTTATTTTATAAAAATAACATATTATAAAATTGTTTAAAAATCCCAAAAAAAATTATAAATTATAAATTAAAATTTATATTGTCTAAATTTTCATAATGTTTCAAATTATGTAAAATTCACAACATATATGTAATTATTTATAATACGTTAAAATTTATAATATTATTACCACAAATAAAATTAAATTGATAAATACGGATAAATAAGTTTGATAATGTTTAAAATAAATTCCTAACTTGTCTAAATTTTATTGGTTTATGATATTACAACCCTATCGCATAAATTCTTCGAATATGAGTAATTTTAGAAGTTTTTTGTGGGGTTTGGATTCAATATAAACTAATATTTTTTATATTTCCAATGGTGCCCGTCTCCTCCCTAATAAAAGGGAACCTCCTCCCTCTCTTCCTCACACCACATTGAGCCTTCAGAATCGGAAAAACCCTACCAAAGTATCTTCTACACTTACATATAAACATCCTAGATGTCCTGGTCTTCTTCAAAGACCAATTTTAGTGCCCTAAGAGAAAGTTTAAAGGAGGCACTTTGAGAAAGAGGTAATTCCTTCTACCGTTTTCTTCATGTTCCATTCTTCTTCTACTCCCTCTTATTTATTTGTTTCATTATGAAGTAATAACATCAGTATCCCTCATATACTTATATGTTATTATAAATATTAAACAACCCTATTTCACCTTCTATCCTTCCTAAGGAAAATGAAATCACCACACGTGCGTACGTACGGAATACCGTCTCCACGAAGTGGTGTAATCTATTTTTCCACCACCACCTTACTTGGATGGGTATAATGGTGTAAAGAATAAATACATATGATTATTATAACATCAAACTGATTCTAATATATTAGTTTATTCCCTCCAATTCGATTCAATATATATGGGAACAATAGCATCGCTCGTGCGTACATACGGATTACCGCCTCCACGATGCGAGGAGATTCATTTTCCATGTTAACAATTAAAGAATGATTATAAAGTATATATAATAAGTAATACTGAAATATATGAAATAATAATGCTACTATATTTATGTATATATATATATGTATGTCATATACTTAATTCCATTCAATTCAATAAGGAAACGAAAACAGCGTTAATGCGTACGTACGACCTACCGTCTCCATGAACGGTGTATTTATTTCCATTTATAGATATATTATATATATGTACATTCTGAATATATATTATATATAAATCATGATTTATATTCTCGAATTAAGTAATCATGATCTATGTAATCATATGAATAATTACAAGTAAAAACATGGACGACATATGAAATGATTTTACACAAAACGCTCTTTAACATGGAATTTACAAAAGAACGAGTAATATAAAGTCATAAGTGAACCATATATGATATCATAACAATGAATATGATTCTGTAATAAGTCAATGACATTATTTAAATCATTATACTGAAGGTTCAGATACATACGAAGCATATCAGATATATGGTAAGGGACAACTATTCCAATCTCGTTCTTATCCGAGATTGTTTATTAATAAGTATTTACTGGGGTTATATCTATCATACATGTACTTGTTTTATAAAAATGTTTTCATGTATGTTTAATGTCCTGTTTACCCATTTTTTACTTTTACTACATGTTATGTATGGAATCTTTCTTTTACGAGGTTCTTTTTGACTTTTCTGGCAAATGTACGAGAACAATGTTTTTTAACTTATACGGCATAGAAGGATTTTTATGGTTTTATAAAGCCTTATTTTCATTATTTTTCCTCCAAAATATTTCATGACTACTTTCAAAAAAATCTATTTCTTTTAAAATTGCATGATGTTTTTGTGATAAAAATTGATTTTGAAAAAGAAATGATATTTTCCTCAACAATTCATTTCAAGTGTTTTATCAAAACCATTTTTCCATAAAAGATTACATTATATTATATGTATATGTGTCAAGTATAATGTCACTATGATTTACATGGTTTCACTTTTCTTATTATTAAATTATATTCATTTATTTTATATTGATTATGTGAAGATGGGATGATGTTTTTGAAACCCATTTCCTTCGTTGGGTTATTATGAATGATGTATGTTTATTTTGTGGCATAAGTAAGAATGATTTCATAATGAAATTGGTGGGACCTATATCTCCCTCCAATGCATTGGGGAATGATTTATATCTCTTGATATAGTCATGGATGGAATGGTAAGTTAATTCGGTTCAATGTTACAGGATTGAAACGGGGAGTGAAGTCAATTCAGATTGGGACATTGTCCACTAAGATGGTCATTGCAGCAATACCTTGGGTAAATTGGAAATCATAAGAAGTGTTGAATGGTTTCCACAGTTACATTTTTTATTCCCATTATATTTTATCATGGTTGATGTTCCATTATTATATATTCCTTATGTACTTCCACGAATTATGTCTTTTCTCCAGATTTTGATGTTTAAATTTCATGTTCATGTTTTTTCTGTCAAATTTTTATTAATTGTTTTATGTTCTCTAGGTTTTCCCTTACTGAGCATTGGAGCTCACCCTTTTTATGTTTTATTTACCCCAAGAAATAAAAAATGGTTTTAGGTAAGGAATCAAAAAAGGGGAAAATTGTTATGGGAGTTGTTGAAGATATTTCAACATGATTAGAAGATTATATTCTGAGTTTCCAAACACACTAAACAATTACGGTCCTTGTGTGTTTGTTTTTGTTATGTATTAAGTATTCTGTAAAAGTAATTTAATTTCCATGTGCGTCAAGCTTCAGGTCTCTATAGATAAGTTTCCTAAAAAGTCATATTGAGAAAAAATAAACTATCTCCAAGAGATATTATTATTCTATCAAGGTTTTATCCAAAGCCAACGAAGCCAAAAAAATTTCCGATGAATGAAAAATGAAAACATCTATATGTAATGAATTTTAAGAAATGATAATAAACAATCTCTATAAATCCAATCATTTTCAAATCCTTTCACTCAAATATTTATCTTATTTTGTTATATTACTTATAAAATATCAACAATAATCATTGTATTCCTACCATGAACAATATAATTGATATGCATTACCATCTATTTGGTGAGAATAAAAGCTTATTAAATGCTCATATCATATATAAATCCATTCTTATTTTCCAAGATGGTTTTAGCAATGATGGTGGAGATCCATTCATTGGTATTTATTTCCACACTCCTATAAGAGAAATTACATAATTTTTTTGGGAATAAATGTTGAAAGCTATTGGTGTTTCTGATTTTGGGAGTGGGAACCAATTTAGTGGTGGACAGAGATAATAGAAGAGGAACCCAACTAAAGAAACCATGAATTAATTTTATGATATTATATTGATGATATAAAAATCAATGATATATAATTTCCAATGGAAATTATAAGGCCTTGATGTGATATCTGGTTTAGGTATTGTTTTTATAACTATGAATATCTTCTTCATATGGGCTAACCCCAAACTCAGTTTTTGTGTAGATATAAGAGAGAGGATAATATTACAACACTCAATATAAGAATATGATTTTGAATCACTAAAGAGAAGAGGAGAGTTCACCTCTTTAGTGAAGGTAGAATCAAAATACATGGATGATAAAAATCTTATTTTGATGATGTTATTGATATTAGAAAATTTTCTAATTTAGATGATAATATTTTAATTACAATGTCCTTATTTGATACAATCTTGGAAATTGGTATAATTTTTACAACACATCTAGAGATAGATTGATCATGAGTTTTCATGGTATTTTATTTTCCACCTTAAATGTTTTCAAGCCAAAACATTATTTATAACCCATATAGTCAATGTATTGATCATACTAATAGATTTTTAAGGCTTTCACATTATCTACACTTTTTTAGTTGGGTATGAAAATTATAGAATAAGAATATTTCGTCAATAAAATCCAATTTTATATATCAACCTTTAATCACATAAGTTTGGATTATAGGACAATCCACAGAGTATCATACATTGTCTTATTCCATGAGAATGTAACTTGTTTTATGAAGTCATTCGGGTGAGCCCAATGGGATAAAGAAAAACCCCATACGTGATATAAGAGTTCTCTCCTAGAGAATGAAAAATTGGTGAATGGTCTGATAAATAATGAGGGATGTCATAACCCATTAATTTTATTAATTCAAAACCCAATTTAATATTAACAAAAAAAATCATTCCTATACTACATCCATTTTCCATTTTCGTGATTATTACACTAAGTAAACTTATCACCAGTTGATACTAAATTAAGTAGTTTGTTATTATATCAGAAATCATTGCCTCCCTATGTTTTTTAGGGATATAATTTCCCTACATAACACCATGGAATCTACCACAATACTGAAATCATCACTTAATATCCAAGTAAATGATCCATGATTAAACCTATAGAAGGATTTCCAAAGGGATCTCATACTATAACTATCACATTTTTCAAAATTAATGTTATTTTGAATATATAATTTTTTATATAATATATTAATAATTTTTTTTATAGAATAATTAATAAATTTAACTATAATAATTTATTTACATAGGATATATAATCGATTAAGTCAAATATGTTGAGGTTCATGAATTTAATTAAGAGAGAGAGTTTTAAAGTTAAAATATCACTTATTATGTACATGGATTTTTAGTGTTCTCACAACCAATAATAATTATATATATAGAATGATATTAGAAATATAGGGGAAGGTAAAAGATACTGAATAGATAATCAAATTCACACCCCCATATCAGTTATCTATTCTTTTTGATAGGTTAATTTTATGAGAAACTAATATAGGGACTAAATTTGTAGATGTTAAGGGAGAATGATTCATATAACATGGAATGAATTTTCTAATATTGTTTCTCAAAGAGAATCAATCCCCAAAAATAGTGGATGCATGTTAATCCAAATAATCATGTTTCGTAAAAGTGTTATAAATGGATACTATAAAAGGTATTAGATATTAGGGAGCTATAATAGGAAAGGCAAACAGACTAAAGGAATTGCAGGGGATGGATTGGACTCCTCATGTGGGAGTAAAAAGTAATTTTAAAAAATGGATAATTGATAATAATTTTAAATTAATAAGGTGAATAATATGTTAACCTGGGGAAAATGGATAGGTATAATCAAATTAAAAAACTAAAGGGTTATAAATGTGGTAAAATATTTACTCTACAGAATTAATAATAACCCATGGAAGGGGGTTGTTGAAATGAAGTAGAGGGAGTAATATTCAATGAAAAAGGACATATATGTATATATTAATGTTAAATTTCATGTCCATGATGATAAGAATATTAGAAAAAATAACATTTATTTTATATTGTTTCCTCTACGAACAAAAAATATTATCTACAATTTCAAAATGAAAAGATGATTGGAGATCCTCTGACACCATCTCTAATATTCTTACATTGAGATGATTAAATCAATTCATAATGGTTAATTACAACATCAGAAACATATATGCACTATTTGAATCCTAAAAAGCATCATATTATATCATATACACATCCTTGACTAAATTCACATTACGGAATGTTGTTTTTATATCCATTTGAAATATTTTATAATCATAGTGTTCTATTATATAATAAAAAACTAAAAGGAATTTATCATCACTATCAGTGAAAAGTTTTCTTGATAGTCAATACCATAATTTTTTATACCTTTTTATAACAAATAAAACATTAACGGTAGACACTCTACAATTCATGATAATTTTATTAAATAAACCCACATGTATACTATGGGTTTAACTTGTAAAGGTATCTCTAACATGTTTAAAACATAGTTATAATACATAAATAATATATTATATATTAATATATATATATATTTATGTTTTATTAAAATTAGTTAATTAATAGTCCAAATATGTATCATGAGAAATTATAAAAATTCAATGAATAAATATGTTTGGTTTTGCTTCATATGTTTCTTTAGGTAGATTTTTTTTATGGTCACTGATTGAAACATTTTTTGGTTTCATTTTAAAAGATATTAATTTCTGGTGCCTCTGTAATTGTATCAATTTGAACCACCCTATATTTCTATTTTTCTATATGAAATATTTCATATGAAAATTTAATTCCCATAAACCATTACCCTTTTTTACAAAACCATAACATGAAAATTATGATTTTATAATGATTTAATTTATTATAATAATAAAAATATCATTTCGTTATAACATCACAAGTTCATATAAAACTGAACAAAAACCATAGAGTGTTTAAGTAAAAAAACATTGTTGTTCTTGAATTTTCCTATCCGGATTATATTTTTAAATATTTATATTACCATTTATTTATCCCAAGTCACTCTAATACCGATAATGTGTTTTATAAAACATATATATAACCAAAATAAAATTGAATAAACAATGTGTCGTTTTGTTTTAAAAAAGTTTTTTATTTGTCGAAAACAAATCTTTTTGTGGATGAATGTTTTTAAGTTACAGAATATTAAATTTTCTGGTTGCTGATGATTTTATTAAAGAGGATATTTCTGAAGAATTAGATGTTAGAATTTATGATGGTGTCTCAAACATTCTTAACAAAATTAGGAGAAGCTCTGATGATCATAAAGTTATCAAAATTCATGTGAAGATTCATGATAAATGTTTATGATGAAATGATGGAAAGGATTGATGTTTCATGAGAAACATTATGAGAAATTCAGAACCTGATTTCTAAGAATCCTAATGAGGAAAATCGAATCCTAATTTTGAGTATGTTACATGGATCCTATATCTGAACATGTTACCATGGATCTTATATTTGATCATCTTGCCTAGATCCTACTTCTGACCTTGTTACCCAGATCCAACATCTGAGCATGTTACCGGGATACATCTTCTTAACATGTTACCTAGGATCCTACATCTGGGCATGTTACCAGTATCATAATTTAGAACATGTTATCAAGATCATACATCGTAGCATGTTACACAGATCTTTCTTCTGATCATATTAAGGGGAATCCCAAATCCTACTTTTGAGCATGTTACCTGAATCCAACATATAAAAATGTTACATGGATCCAACATCTGAGCATGTTACCTAGATCCTACTTCAGAAAAATATACTAGGAAACTCATATCCTGCTTCTGGGATTTTTACTGGGAAACATGGATCCTAGTTCTGAGAATGTTACTGGCATACTCAGATCCTACTTCTGATATTGTTGATGGGAAACTCCAATCCATCATTCTGAGGATGTTTTTGAGCTTACAGAAATGTTTCATATAGATGAGTTACATAGGAAATGAAATGATTTATACACAAACGTTCTTAAATAAGGAACATTTCCATAGAGAAGGAAAAATTCCTTATATAAGGAAAAGTTTTATATATAAAAGTTTTGTCAAGAAGATAAGAGAGTTGAAGAACTCAAATAAAGTTGATGAAATGTTTGGAACCTGAATTCGAAAGCTTATGAAAATCTTCAGCTATATATTGAGAAAACCGGAATGAAAATTTTGAGAAACATGTTGAGACATCCAAAACCTGAATTTGGAACCTTATGAAAATCTTGAGCAACATGTGGAGAAAATAAGAATGAAAATTCTGAGTAACATGTGGAGAAGACAAAAACAAGAATTCTTGAGAAACATATTCTCCTTAAGGAAAATATATTCCTTGAAAATGATATGAATATTTCATGAAGTCAAGAAAAAAATTAAACATTTCCTAAATCTCAGTGAAATTTAAGGAGGTATGAAGAAGTCGATGATTTAAGGTTTAATGTGATATATTTGAGGATTTTTTATGATTTCAGGAAGCATGAATGATTTTCAAGATCACTACCTTTGTTTATCAGGTTTCCTATATATATGTTAGAAGATCATTCACTCATTAGAAACAGTTACATATACAGAAAAGGACGAGCATTGGATAATTCAAAGTGAGATGTTCTTACCATCATGAAGATGTTTTCATCAGTGTTTAAAAAAATAAAATTAGAATACTCTTAGAATTCTATGATGATAAGAATAAGCTTGAAGAATATATTCTGAGTTCTTAGCATAAGGAAATAAGAACCATCATTAACTTGCTATGAAGACTGGTTTCATAAAATCGGATTCATAAAAACTGGACTGAAGATTTAGAGTGAGCATTTGGGGAGAGGCTCCAACAAAGTTCCAATTCTTTTATTTGGTAAATTTTTTCATTAAGAAATCATTATAAACTTATGGAAGTTGGTATAATATTTTCTATTAAGAGAGATAAGGTGTCTAACGAGATTTGGCACAAGTTTTATTCACATCATTACTATATTGGATTTCAATAGACCCACAGGAGTGGCTATGGAAATAACATAGATTCTTTGATTGAGGTCAAAACATGTAAATATTGTCACCCTTTATCACTTTATCTCTCTTGCATGATTGAGTTGTTTGATAAAGGATGATAAGAAAATAAATCTTAACACATTTCTATGGTTATGTTTCTTTATGTTATTAATCTTATAAAAATTTAAACAACTTATTCAACCCCCCCCCCCTCTCAGTTGTTATTCAATCCATGGCACTTTAATTGGTATCAAAGATAGATTCCCTTGTGGAATACTTATCATGGATAATATTAATTTTTTCAATAGTTGAGGAGTTCCTATATTTGAATGGAAGAATTATTATGGATGGAAAACATGATGATTTTTTATCTCCTATATCTTGGCTTGGAAGTTATTAATGATGGCACTATTAGTTTTCCCCTATTTATGAAGATTCCCCCTTGATAAATACATGTAAAAAAAAGTTGATGTAAATGTGAGAAATCAAATCCTTATGTCTTATTTAGAGAATTATTATCAGAAGGGTATGTGTCTTCTATATTCTAAATGTATATGGGATAAGCATTAGATTTTTTTTAAATCAATACTAATGTTAAGGAAGCATGGCCACAGATCTAGTGTTGTAATTATGAAGACATCAGAAATAGATATAAAGAAATAATTAATGAATACATCCCCAGATTGAATGAAATTGTCTACAACATCAGGTGGTTTGGATTTGTTTTGGAAGACTCAAAAATTGTGAAGATACATGTCAGAAACATTCCAAACACGTTTGATTATAAAATTTCAGCTATAGTAGATAAGAAAGTTTTATGTCTTGATGAACTGCCTAACTTTTTTATTTTATATGAAATGAGGATATCTCCAATCTTTAAAAAGAATATGATAGTTGAAATGGATTTTGAAGCTATTAGAAAGATAAAAATCCAAAATGATGGTGAATCTAATACTTGGGAGTATGATGATAAAGAAGATGAAGAGTTGAATGAAAAACCATGTCTCTCATATTCGTGAAATATCGAGGATGAAGACAAAAGTATAAAGGGAAACTTCCTGTAAACTATTTTTATTGTGGAAGAATCAGAAAATTTGCAGTGAAATTACCTAATAATAATGATGGATAATATCAAGATGTTTTTTATGTGAATCCTCTATGAAATAAGTATTTCAAGAATGAAAAAAAACTAAGACTTATAAATATTTCAAGAAGAAGTTTTCTGGAATGAAGAGTAGTGTGTAGATAAAGAAGGTTGAATCGGAATCATTTGAAAATGATTCCTCACAACATGAAAGTAATGAACGATTCAAATCCATCATTGAAAATGTTGAGAAAAATTGTTTCCACTGAGGGTGAAGAAGGTGGTGAGGATTCTTACATAGAATATCAGCTAAAGATCTGAACTTCTTGCATATATTGAGAAATAAAAGTATCTAAAAAAATAAATTCATGCGATGAAGAAGAATCATGATGAGTTACATGAAGAAATTAAATATGTCACCACGAATAAAGATGAATACATTCAAGAAATTTTGAGTCACAATCATAGAATTCCTGAATAGGGAAATATGATTAAAGATCACAGAAAGAAGATGGAAACTAAAAAAGAAATGGTTAACATGTTGTAATAAAAAGTTATTGAGTCTGCAAATACTCAATGGAATATGAATGAAAACCTTAACCAAGAAACTAAAGTAAAATCTGAGACTTCCAAGATTGGTGAGTCGGCTTATCATGAGAATCGAGTGAAATCATCCCCTTGAAAAAATAAAGTTTCATCAGAATTTTCTAATAATTCAAGTTGTGGAAAAATTATTATTAAATCAAGGGTACAGTAAGGATGTCATAAACCAATAAATACTACAAAATTAGGGAACTCACTCAAAATATGAGATGGCCTAAATTTTGATTTTTCTAGAGCTGAAAGAAGTTATCTACCTCAACAACGTTTCAATAATGAAAAATAATTATTCAATAGAATATCAAGAATTGAGGGATATTTATGGTGTTGTGGAATATATGGGAATATAGCATATATTTTTTGTCTGATTTTATCTCTACCCTAAAGAAGGTTTGATCAATGTGGAAAAAATACTGAAAGAAGAGTGAGTAACATTCCATACTCAAAGAAAGTTGAAATGGTAAATTCTGATGATGTCAGAAATATTCCAACAAAAAATAAATTTGAATATTTGGAAAAAGTATGTGGAAGATGTGATCATTATTGTCATCATGCTGAAAGATGTTTGAAACTCTTTCTATGACATGTTTTTATGGTAAAGAATGAAATAAAGGTGAAAATTAGAAGGTTGATGAGAGATATTTTGTCTTTAAAACATATTTGAAAGAAAATAAGAGGAATGAATCATTGAATCTTGGTAGTAGTTGTTATTCCCATGTGACAGGTGAAATAAAAATACCGGAACATGTTAAAATTCATGATGGAGGAGCTATTACAATTGGAAATGATAGTTCTATAAAAATTAATGGAATTTTAATGACACAGATTAAAGCAGAAAAAACGAAATCTATGGAAGTCTTTATAGTTGATGGGATAAAACAAAACTTACTTTGTCTCTGTCAACATTTTGATAATGGAAAATAAGATATATTCAGAAAGGAATCATTTATCATCAACAGTCTATAAAATGGAAAATGTGATTACAAAAGAACAAATAACCATTGGGAATCTCTTTAAATTTGGAGAATCAAATAATGCTTGTTATATGTGTGCTGAAGATGAAAACAAGTTCTCAACTGAATACATGGCCACCTTGGGATGATGGTCATGATTAAGCATTCTAAATTTGATGTTTTTAATAATTTTTTTAAACATAAAAGTAGATATGAAGATGTTTTTATTCTTTTCTAGAAAGGAATGATGACTAAAAAAGTCATCAAACAATTGAGATTCAATCCAAAAAACCACATGAGCATAATTATAATCAGTACGGGATAATGAGACATAAATCAACAAAATAGAATTCTAATTTATCTCTTTTATTGATGATTTCACTCAAATTTCAATCTTTATGTTCATGAAGATAATGTAATAGGATATTAAAATGTTTAAATTCTTCGAAGAAGATGTTGAGAAAGAATTGGGAGCTTCTATAAAGAATCCGTTAATAGACATTGTCACTAAATCCACAAGAAATGATTTCAAAACTTATCTAAGGAACAATGGTATAAAATATCAACATAGTGCTCTTTATAGTCCACAAAAAATGGATTTTTACAAAGGATAAATATAATCTTGGTTGAAAGGGGAAGAGTTATGTTATTAGAATACAAATATAAAAAAATTATTTTGGATAGAATCTGTTAGCACTATTGTACATGTTCAAAATAGATTCTTGTTGAGACAAGAAGCCAACATTACTGATTATGAGATGTGGTATAACAAAAACATTCATTGAAATAATTCAATGTTTTCAGAAGTCCATGCCTACTCGAAATAAAAAATCCGAACATAGGAAAGATTGATGATAAATCTAAAGAAGGAATATTTATGGGTTATTCACCAAATGGACGAATTTTCAAATGATGGAATAAACATTAACAAGAGTTTATAAACTCATACTATGTGAAGGTAATTGAAAATTCAATTTTATTCACAAAATCTATTAATAATAATGAGGAAGATAAATCAGAGAATCCCCAAAAAAAGTTAATATGACTAAGTTAAGTCACATGGGGAAGAAAGTGATGATGGGAAAGGAAATGTGAGTTTTCCTACCTTACTATAACATGTTTAATCTGAAATTATTATTGGGAATCAGAAGGCTCTAGTTTAGACAATAAGGAAGTTCAGATTAGAATATCAGACTTCCCTTATCTCAAAAGTTGAACCAGAATCAGTTTCAGAAGATGTTCAACATAAATAGTGGGTGAATGCTCTGAATGAAGAACTTGATCAGAATGAGAACAAAATATCATGAGAACATGTTCCAAGGCTGGAAAATCAAAATGTTATTGGAAGCAAGTGGTTTTACAGAAATAAATTGAATGATAATTTAGAAGTTACAAAAAAACAAAGCAAGGCTTATGTGTAATGGATATGCATAGGTGGAATGTGTGGATTTTGAGGAAACTATTTCCCTTTTCAAAGTGGGAAACTATTTGACTGTGTCTTGTAGTACTGATCATTGGAATTAAAAGGTTTATCAGATGGAGGTAAATTCGTCATTCTTAACTGGTGAGATTGGGAAAGAAGTTTACATAGAACAACCTTGTGTGTTTTTACCTGATGAGGATGCAATGAATGTTTTCAAATGTAATAAAGCCTTGTAGGGTTGAAACAAGCTACATGATGATGGAATTTGATGCATGAAAATTCATTGAGAAAGAAGAAATTTTCCAAAGGAAATTTTTATTTCAAAATGTATGTTAAAAATTTTGACTCAAGAACATTAATTGTTAAATTTTATGTGGATGATATATTTTTGCGGGATATGATGAAAATGGCTGTGAAGAGTTTTCTAAAGAGGTGATTTTTTTTTGAAATGTCTATGTTTGGAGAATTAACTTTATTCTGTGGATTAAAAGTTCAAAAAAAAGAGAAATACAATTTCTTATCCTAAGAAAAGTGTGCCAAGGAAATGTTAAAGATGTTTTTGATGGAAGAAATAAAGAATGTTTTGATTCCGCTATCATTGAGAAAATAGTAATGCAAATATGAATCAAGGAAGTGTTTGAATCAGAAATACTATCGAAAGTAGATAGGGAGACATCATTTTCTTATAACTTGAAGGCCTGATATTGCTTATGTCGTGACACTATGTTCCCAGTATCAAATTTATCCAAAATAATCACACATGTTGGTAGTGAAGAGGATTATGAGATATGTTAAAGTAAAAAATTCACATGGATTTTTATACAAGAGAAAAATTAGATGAAGTTTCGTGGTTATTTTGATGCTGATTGGGATGTTGATTGTAATGATAAAAATACACATCAGGAGGAACATTTATTCGGGGGGATTTTGTTTGAGTTTGAATAATAAGAAATAATGTTCAGTAACATTAAGAAGAACTGAATCCGAATATCTTACATCTAATCTGGTTTGTAATCAAATGATGTGGATTAAATTTTAGCTAGAATATTTGAATGGGAATTTTTCTAAACCATTGAAGATACTCTAGGATAATCAAGGTTCCATTGATCATTCTAAGAATCATATTCAACATTCATGATCAAAAAACATTGATATAATGTCTCACTTTATGAAAGATGAATCTGCGTATGGATTAGTATTGAAGTAATATATTTCAATAATGTATTAGATTGCTGATATTTTTACAATATCAAGGTCAAAAGAAAGTTTTGTTGAACTCAGGTTGAAACTCTAGCTTCATCCTCCTCCCGTGACTTCTTAAAACTCATAAGGAAGTGTCTCCCACCATGATTTGGATTATTTTGACAAACGTGGAGAGTAAGTAACAACCTTATACATTGAATGTTGTGTTTATTTGTCTCTGATATATAAATCAGAAGATCCGATTGTCATATAGTGGGGGAGAGAGAAAGAAAAATGATAGAGTAAAATAAAGGATAGAAATTGAAAGATAAAAGGTTATGGAGATTTTGAGTAAGGTGAAGTTAATCCTTACATGGACCCAAAATTTTATTTTCACCAAGGGATAGAAATCCTTCAAAAACATTACTTTATCTAGTATTGTGGTTTCAATACACTAACTTTTTGAGAAAGGCTATGTTTTTGTAAAAGGTCATGAAATTGGGATGTGGAATTTTTTGAGAGGTGAAAATTTGTTAACAAGGGTTGCCAACAAATCAAAAGGGGAATATTGAAGAACCATTGTGGTTTTTTTTTACAATATATTTTTTTGTGGAAAACTAATATTATTGTAGAATAATGTTTTTGAATTACAGAATGTTGATGTTTCTAGTTGATGAAGATTATTTTAAAGTGGATATTATTGAAGAATAAGAAGTCAAATGTTAAGAAAGTGTCTCAAACATTCTTAACAAAATCAGACGACACTCTTCTAAAATTATTATTCTCAAAAATCAGGAAACTATTCATGATAAAATCTTTTGAGGAAAAACTCTAATGGTTTTATTTTTTTATAAGAATTATGATAAATTCAGAACCTAATTTTTGAGAAATCAAATGAGGAATCTCATACAATAATTTTGATCATATTTACCAGATCATACTTATGCACATGTTACCCCAAATCCTACATTTGATCATGTTACTCGGATCCAAATTCTGAACATGTTACTTGGGTTCTACTTCTTAGCATCTTACACAGATCTTACTTCTGAACATGCTACCTTGGATCCTTCTTAAGAGCACGTTACCCATATCCTATATCTAAACATGTTACCAAGATCCTACTTCTAAGCATGTTACCCAAATTCTACTTCGGATCATGTTATTAGGAAACAAAGATCCTACTTCTGAGCATGTGACCTGGATCCTACTTCTTAACATGTTTCCTAGATCCTACTTCTGAGCATGTTACCCAAATGTTACTTCTGAAAATGTTACTGGGAAACTCGGATCCTACTTTTGAAAATGTTAGCTAAATCCTACTTCTGATAATGTTAATGGGAAACATAGATCCCACTTATAAGAATGATACTATGATAGATAGATTCTAATTCTAAGTATATTTCTAGGAAACACAGATCTTACATTCTAGTTATATTGTTGATCTTATGGAAATGTTTCTTATAGAATACTTCGTTATGCAAGGAAATGTTTCTTACTACAAACATTCTTAAATAAAGAAATTTTCCTCAGAGAAGGAAAAGTTCCATAAAGAAATTAATGTTTCTTACAAAAAAGGTTTTTCATGAAGATTAAAGAGATGAAGAAGTCATAGGAAGATCAAGAAATAATTGGGACCTGAAATTAGAACCATGTGATAATATTTATCTACATATTGAGATAACCGAAATTGAAATTCTGAGCAACATGTTGAGTAAAGAGGAACCTGAATTCAGAACCTCAGGACAATCGATAGGAACATGTTGAGAAAAATGGAATGAAAATTCAGATCAACGTGTTGAGAAAACCATAACCTAAATTTAGATCCTTATGACAATCCTGAGAAACATATTGAGAAAACTGGAATGACAATTTTGAGCAACATGTTGAGAAAACTAGATCCTGAATTCTTAAGAAATAGATATTCCTTAAGGAAAATATATTCCTCAAGAATGATATGAATATTTCAAGAATCATGCCTAAATTTCAACTTTGCTTAAATCTCAAATAAATTAAAGGATGTGTGATGAATTAAAATATTTATGATTAAATGTGATTTATATAGAGTGTTTTTATGATTTGAGTAAATGAGAATAATTTTCATGATTCCTGTCTTTGTTTTACGAGTTTACTATAAAAATATGCCTAGATCATTCACATATTTGTAACTTTTACATATGTGGAAAAGGAAGAACACTAGAGAATTCAATGTAAAAAAGTTTCTAACATCTTGAAGATGGTTTCCTGAGTGTTTGAGAATAAGGTAATCAGAATCAGCATACCTTTCTTAGAATATCAGAATAATCTTGAAGAGGTTTACGTTAGTTTTTTAGCAGAATGAAATTCAATCCATCATTACATTACTGAGATGACCAGTTTCAAAATACTTGATTCGAGAAAACCATACTAATGATTGTTTTTGAGAATTTGTGGGGTTGATTCAAGAAAGTTCCTATTCTTGTGTTTGGATCATTTTTTCTTGAAGAAAAAATTGTAAACTGATGTCATTTTGTATAATCATTACTATCAGGAGAAAGAAGGTGTCCAATGGGAGTGGAAACATGTTTCATTCACTTCTTTATGATAGTGGATTTCCATAGACCCACGAAAGTGGAAATTGTAGGGATGTAGGTTCTATTATTTCACGTCATAACTTGTAAATATTGTGAGCCTTTCTTTCTTTACATTTCTTGAATAATTGAGTTTTTTGAAAAATGATGTTAATGAAATAAATATTAATAGTTATCAAGGGTTATGTTTCATAATGTTTCGAGACATAGAAAAATTTAAACAACTGATTCAACCCCCCACCCTCTTAGTTGGTATTCAATAATTGTAACTTCGCTAATATAATAAAATATAAACCCCAAAAAAATATCTATAATAAAGATATAAGTAAAATTAAATGGAAAATAAATCATTTATACATAACTAAGGGTCATTTTTATTACAATCTGGGTGATGTATTTAGAGTATTTTGAGTGAAAATAATGACGCACTCACCTCCAATGATTTCCATTGGCTAAATAGTATCATTATATTTTTTATGGGAGTTAATCACTTATTATTACCGCTAATACAATTACTATTATTTCATTTCCAAAAAAACATCTACTTATTGTTTCATAAATTATCTATTATTATTAATTTTGTACACATCATGGAAAATTTGTGATGAATGCACATCATCCAATAAAAATGACTAAATATAAGAGATATTAATTTCTTTTACATTTTATTACAGATGCTCAGAATGCTTCTATTTTAGAAAAAATATCAATGTACGATATGAATTTATAAAATTATATGTAAAACCTTTAATATATCTCAAAATGATATTAAATAGGCATTAGATAATAAAAAAAATATTTTTATTCATTGAGTATCAAATTTTATAACAATTCAACAAGTAATTTTATTGAAAGTACTCTCAATGAAATGATTAAGTCATAAATCATACATATTAGTGGGTCATGATATATATTTTATAAAATATGTACCACATTTAAATGTAAATAAATATTTATATTGTAATTTAGATAATATTTTCGAAAATATCATATAGGACTCTTGATTACTAAGGTATGAAATAAATAACTCAATTCAACATATGATGTTTTTTATCTCCCTTCCTATCAGCAAGTAAACCTATTAGGGTCTCCAAGAAAAGTGTAAAACAAATCTCATAATGTGATATTTTTACTTATCTTCTAGATATTTTTCACACTCTATGATTTACACAAGATAATCAATGAGTGAGTAAGTCAAAGATTTTCCCAAACTAGAAGATTGAGTATATCATAGGTGCTGATTTAGAAGTAATCAGACACTTAGTATATCAAGGATTATTTTATTACTCTCTCAATTTTCATTGTCATTTCATGGATATCATTTTTATTTTTCAATAATTATAAGTATTCAGGATTCTATAATTTTTTTCACATATAACATCAACCATATTAATATGTTCATAACCTTGTAATATATGACACTTTATATAAATAATTATTTGTGTTACATACCCCAAATAAATTCTAATCATATCTAAACATATCTAAATTCATTTCATATATAAATAATATGAAACTCTTTCATGTAAATGCGTAAAGATATATGAAAATAAAATATATTCAATAGAAATTATGGTGATACATACCCCCATCTATTTAAAAATTCAACCTAAACTCATTAACTAGTGGGAAGCTTAACAAACAATATCACTATACAAACATCAATACTCAATTGAGAAATCAATTAAAATATAATACTAGAAAATAATCTATATGTTACTAAAAATATAAGAGAACATTTTTGGGTTTGTCTTAAAAAAGTTGAATAGAACATTTTAAAAAAATATTATCTATATTTCTAAATCATAATATTAAAATACATAAAAAATAAATTATGATAAGTGTAATGTCCTGACCACTAGGGTTTTCTAGCTCTGTATAAGTCCAAGAATTCACAACCTCGTGACCAAGTCCAATAATCCAGGGGTTGGCAAAAAGCGTCAATATGGTATGATTATAATGGGAGGCCTTTTCATAATTAACCAGTATGCATGAACCCAACTATCTGCATGAAACAGTGTAGCAAAATATAATGTAAAGACTATAATATCTAGTGATAAACCATTCACACAATAAACTATAGGTAAAACAAAATTTTAAAATAGAATACAACTAAAGTGTAAAGGGTGATAATACTCGCCCAACTAGAAGGGAATTTTCAACATGAAAAAATAGAAATAATGAAAAATGAGAGAGCCATACTCCTAATCTCTGTGCTGGACCACCATATGCGGTCAACACATGCATGAATAACAATGCTCCTCCATAAACACAAATGATCTATCAATGTTTTTTTATAAGACATCACATTTGCAGGCATAGCACATACATGGATTAGTATATACATAACCAGTAGGAATCCCTGAAACATGAAGGCAGTGATATAGTGAATTAAATATAGTCAACTCATCCCCAAAAAGAGGGAAATTAAACCAAATAGACATAGACATACATACATATTTGTATGTATACATTAAGAATTCCAAATGAGAGATAAAGGGGTTCTCTATATCATAGCTCAACAAAAGTCAACGAGTAAGCCTAAAGCTCTAATGTCCATCTTTGATGCCCAACATCCAGAGAAACCGCATAAGAAACTGTGTGGAGGGGATGTTTCTTAGAAAAACACACTACAACCTAAAGAGCCACAAATCCAATCCATGAATCACATGTAACCTCACATGATTATGAGTAAAGGGTAAAACTCTTCATGAATGAGATCCACGTATGCAGGAGACACATCTCCCACAGAGGACGAGTACCCCACCAGATCATGAATATGAGGAATGACTGCTCTATATGTAGTGAAATAACACATTTTATTATAAATGGGAGTACTGGCCTTTCCGTTATAAATAATATGTGAGTACTAACCCCAAAATCTCTCTAATATTTTATGGAACCCATTTTCTAGTGTTATAGAAGAGTACTATACCAGAAACCTCTCTAATAGACTAAAGAACCACCCCCTAGGTGTGATAGGGGGTACTAACCCCATCATCTCTCCAATGGTTTTCCATGATCACGTCTATTATCATGATTTTCCTGAATAAGAATTATGCTTAGAATATCTCTCATTATATATAAAAATCAACTAAAAGGACACAATTATTTTCTATGTAAAAAACACTTAGGATAAGAAACTCACAGTCCAAAAGCTATGTTCAAATGAAGAATATACGATAGGAAGATGTTTCTCCAAGGGATTCATGCCATGTAAGGGGTTCACACAGTGTGTGTCCAAAATCTATAACCTATACATGTTCTCCTATGAAAATTAATCCATGGACATGTCATTATAAACCACATGTTATGGGTCCACAATGTTTATCAAAGCCACTGAGGGAATTTCTATGTGCTCCTAAATGTTCCCATGTTCATGAGGTCGTGATTATATACCAGGTTTCATACCTGGTTGTGATGAGGTATTGACTCATGCATGTGTACTCTTAGAGTGCATGAGGTTCTGTGCCACATAGTGTCATGTCCATGTGCATCTAACACATTTCCTAGTAAACTGGGGAGGTACACACAACATCGGAACCCCTCCTCACAATGTGTGATCCTTATCATCAACTAAAACCCTAACCATTGTGGAATCTGATGAATAAACCATGTGCTCTCATTTACTATATGGAGTGTATTTATGTTTTTATAAATAGTTTGGACCATCCATGAGGCTTCTATATCCTTCATTTACAACTCAAATAATTCCAAAATAACACCTGAAATTTGAGAGAACCTCCTCTTAACACAGTTTCCATCCCTATGGTCTATAAACTAAAACATGGTACGAAGACCTCGATGCCACACATGCACCTCCCATTCAATCACTTTTCCACTCTGAAACACAAATCCACATAGTATCACTTGAATCCCATGTTTTTCATCAATATATAAAAAATCCATCAAATAACTTTTAATTCGTTTTATCACAACAAATTCAATGGTTCAAATGCTCTTTAACCCACCCTGACAATATCAAACTGTGACCCCATAGGCCAACAGTTACGAAGAAGATGAATAGAGAAGGGAAGGCATTATAAAAAACATTCCAGACATTATTGGCCCAAATTTCATGGCCAGTGATCACAGATCAGGGATATCCAGGGTGAGAATCATAGACGATCATGAATATCTGATAAAAACTATTTTAAAGGGATCATGGAAATCGATAATAAATTTTTATCAAACGAATATACAATATCCATGCTATATATTTTTATAAAAATTATGAAACTTGTAATTGATGATACTTACCTCAATTATGGACCAATATTTGGTGATGATCATATTCACCAACAAAGGATAGGGCCCATTGTATTCTCTTCCTCTTGATCCACCTAAATTTTATTGTTATTCATCATTAAATTCTAATTCACCAATGAGGAAGAATCTAAACCTCATCTAAAATATCAAAAATATTATGCATATAACCCTTGTAAAATCATAATAAGTGGGTAATTATAGTATATTTTGATTTTTTCATTTAATAGTAAAAATAATTTATTTATTTATTTTAATTAAACACAATTTCCAATGGTTTACACAAACAGATATATGGTGTTGACCAAACATAGTTCGTACCCAGGGTAAACCCCACATCTTAAAATTGACAATTATCATTAATTTGTTATATGAGGTATTGTTCAGTGGTTATTCCAATATTCCTTCAAAACATAACAACTGTGATATTAATATATATAATTGTTTTATAATAATAATTTTGGAATCATTGGGCCTTGGAATCTCATATCACTTAAGCAGTAGTCTCCAAAAATATTCTTTATATTTTTCAAATACTAACAAATAAAAAATAGAGCCGAAACATTATTCCCCCTTCTAGTACTTTTATCCCTAAAAATCACAAGCTAAATAAAAAAGGTGGAGAAACTTGGCCCACATCTGGTTGTCCTACTCTATGGATATCTTTTTCATTCTCTCATGCTTCCATAGAACATGATCCATGGGAATCATATATCCCTAAAATATAATATCCTACTGATCATTGATCACCATTAGGTAATCCATGATGGTGGAACCATCCTAAATATCATGCTCATCCCACATAATGATGTTCATAGAATCATGTATGTGTCTCCTCATATAAAACATATGAAGTATATCATGAAACTGGCTAAACTGTGTGTGTAAGGTTAAGTTCTAAGCATCAATTCCGACCCTTAGTAGGTTATCTAATAGCCCGATGAACCTTATGGATAACATTTCACTATGTCCAAAAAATGTTAATATTCTTTATAGGGAGATTCTAAGGAAAATATGTTCTCCTTAATCAAAAATCAATGGATTAAAATATCGATCTATGTATGATTTCTATCAACTATGGGTTTTCCTCATACTCTCATTGAATAGTTTAACATTCATCATCGTCACTTGCACTATCTATATCTAAACTAGAGATTTGTCCCCATTTTTAGTCCAATACAAAGGGTGACTTGTTGGGTCTCTCTTACAAAGCCTCATAAGATTTTATGCCAATCACAGAGTTATAGTGTTCATTATAATAAAACTCTACCAATAGAATGTAATCCTTTCAGATTCATCCAAAGTACAAAACATAAGATCTCAATATATCCTCCAACACATAGAGTGTTCTCATTATCCCCATTCAACTAGGGTGAAATTATATATTCATCCTTAACATTCTCTTCAATTCCTCCTACTACTCTCCAAAAATGTTATGAAAACCATGCATCATGTTTGATGAAAATTTACATGCCTACCCTATGGAAGATCTCCGGCATACAAAAATTTCCCAAACTCTCCATCGATCTCTACTGCCTGATGGAAACGAAGTGTGCTATATTTTTATGTTGGTCAATTATCACTCATATGTAATCATGTTCTCTTATTGTATATGGAAGCCCTATCACAAATTCCATGGATATGTTTTCCCATTTTCACTTCAGTATCTCAAGAAGTTGTGCTAAACTTTATGAAACTCAGTGTTTAACATTCACATACTAATATGTGAGACACCGAATGAAGAACTCAATAACAATCTACCTCATTCCAGTACACCAAAACAACCAATAATTTTCCCTATACATATACCTTTAATCGGTATATATATCCAAAGGAGAAGTGTAAAACACCCTCATCACCTTCTCTCACATAATTATGAAAACCACCATTAGTCACTAGAACAGGATGATGTACTCCCCTTATTCAAGATTTACATCTTCTGAATCTTTTGAAGATATATAGTCCTTGAGAACCTCACATTCTATGTATCCCAAATGAACTTACATCAAGCACTGGAGAAGCAGAGGAGTCAACACTATCAACTGAGGATAAATTTCACCCCTTCATACACTAGGTTCGGTTGTAATAGATGCAACTACTTAGACGCAACCTCCACCAATTGAGAATGGGATATCTTACTAATGGAATCTATGAAAAAATTACCCTTATAGTAAGTATAATCTATCATGACGTCATATTCCTACATAAACTCCAACCAACATCTCTATCTCAAGTTCAAATCACTCTGCATGGAGATATACCTGAGACTATGATAGTTTTAATAAACAATAAATAACTCTCCTAGATGATAGTACATACACATCTTTAGAGAAAAGACTACCACTTCTAAAATCATGTAATGAGTTAGATAGTTCTTCTCATGGGGTCTCAACATCCTTGCCCCATATGTGATCACTACCTACCTGTACATAAACATATAGTTAAGCTCATATCTAGAGGAATTAAAATAAACTATGACTCTATTACCTCCTCTAGTATTTTAAAAACATGAGCACTAGTCATCCTCAGCCTCAACTACTCAATGGAACATTGAAACTTCTTAGTCCTGGTAAACAACATCCCTTTTTGTGCTATGGTGATAAAGGGGATTTAATCCCATGTAATTCAATCCCAAACCTCATGTAGATCCCCATTAGTCCAAGAAAACTTGACACCTTTGATATGCTCTTGGGTGTATCTAATGTAATCATTGCATCAGTATTTACAGGGTCTATAGTTAATCCCTGACCAAAAAAGACATTCCCTTAGAATTGAACATTTTAGATCTATATTTAATACTCTGAGATCTTATCATAAAGATGGTTATACAAGAGTAATTCTATTATTAACATCAAGTTCTTGGCATGATCTTCATCTAACAAATAATATATGAGTTTTTCATCAATGAAGACAACCACTAATAGGTGCAGGTATGACCGAATGATCTTGTTCATCAAATACATAAACATTCTAGAGGAATTAATCACATAAAAATGGAATCACTAGGAACCCATAGTTTCTATAGTGACATCAAAATGATATCTTCAAAATATTAGCCTTGTAAACCCTCAACTGGTGGTAGACGGACCATAGATTATTCTTCGAGAACTGACTCATGCCTTGAAACTAATCAAACAGGTCATCAATCCATTGAAAAAGTTAATTTTTCTTTATCACCACTTGTTTTAGATGATGATAATTCACAAAAATACGAATCATATCATATTCCTTTTTCACAAAAAACACTGGAGTGGCCTAGGGGGCACACTAGGTTTAATAAATCCTTCCACTCAAATGTAATCCAAATACAAGCTTACCTCTTTGATCACAGTAATGACAATATGATATTCTTTATAAGATATAAATACGGTCTTTAGTTGTGAGTCAATATATTTGTTCATCCCCACCATGTATGTAGTCCTGGAATAACCTAAGGGAATAAATATATAATATCCTCCACTAAGGAGAGAATTTAGATGCCTGAAGATCACTTTAGGACAACGGATAAACTCACCAACTGATGGGAGGTTAGATGTATCCTCCTACACACAAGGCCCACTCAATCATCCATGAGATATTTATTACCCATAAAATAGAATATTCTTCCATGTATATAAAGGAATATAACATAGGTAAGATTATAGTTGATCTGATATTAAATCATAGATAACTAATCCATAGCCCTGAATATGTCATATGGTTTCATTTTGATGAGAAAGTGGTACTATGTGAGACCCACTACACCAAGAGATATCTCAAACTACTTGTAGATGATTAATGTAAATGTTTCCCTCCTGGTAGTACCTTTTATCCATAGCTATTGTGCTAACGTCTCAACTGGAATCTTCAGCAATCACACTACGAATAAGGATATGAATGAATGAATCAAACCTATGTCGACTAAAACAAATACTATGTTATAATAAACACATATTTTACATCATATCATCTCATGTGCATCATAGCCATAGACCTCAGGGGACAACAACGGACTATAACCCTATTCTCCAGCTCTCTAAGCATGACATGGGCCACCAAGTGGTGTTGGTGTTGGTAGGAGCTCATAATGTCACCTTCCACCAACAACTCTTCCCTCTAGAGTTGATACTACTATTTTTCATCACCGCCTCCATGAGGTCCACCCTGGACACATCTAGGGGATCCCTAATCATAGTGTTATCTCTACTGTTGAGGTCTATCCACTGTCTACTGAGCCTATTCATCATGATAGGTCTGGAAATCATAATCCAAGTTACCAATAATGGATCAGGCATTACATATCCCATCTCTAGGTTGACTATACCCTTTGTGTGATCCATGTTCCCCAGACCCATATGTTTGAGTCCAAGAATTCTTCCACTACTAATATCTCGACATCTGGCACTTGTTTCATGCTCCAAACGACTCTTCTACATGATTCCCAACATCAGCTTCAACCACATGGTGCCCCTCTTTTAGGAATCCCTTTTTTCACAAGAGCCTTCTATAATACTCCAGCATTAGTGTGAAGTCATTAGGAGACCACACTGGATTGAATGTTTCGGTGAAGACCATGATTAATCTTCTAAACCTATATGAAACCATATTTTACCTTGCTGGGTGGTGCCATGTAACGTTAGTGACCCTCATAGAATATCAAGGAACAATATGTTTCCATTTTATGATTCTAAAATCTCCTAAATCTATATATAGAATAATCATGATGGCTAATGCTCCTCACAAAATAAGTAGTAGATGTCGGGCCAAGAGAGTGTCATCTATTCATGGGTATGAATTACCAATCTCTACCAGTACCCAAAAAATATATGGAAAATATTTATTGTTAATACAACCATTTGTTATGTTAGGGTATAAACCAGCCTGAAGACTCAAACCACCAAATCAATCCAATTATCCAATGCATGGGTATCATTATCAACATGTACCCTTAGTGGTTTTTGGCACTAAAACACATGATGTGAACATTTCCTACATGCATCCTCATCCTGGACATCTAATACCAACTACTACCTCATATGTGAGGTGTCACTACCTTCCCACAGAGAGGAAACATATCGTGGGATGGACCCTGAACTAAGGTGAGATCACTTATTGTATTTAAACACAATGCTAAAATAGTAACCTAACTATATATCATTGTGGAGGTACATGAAATACCATAGTCATATGATCATATTAATATGGGGGTTTAACTAAAGAGGGAAAATCAAATGAATCAATACTATATGATCCATGTACCAATGTTCCAATAAGATAATTTCTTAGTATGTTAAGTCAAATAACAAGTAGTCTGAGATTTGGTTTATGGATACATCATCCACTGAAATAACATTGGGTTAAATGACCTGATAGTTGCACTTGAAACACTATGACACTATTACCCCTTGTACTAAAATAATCATTATAAGTGGGAAACTCAAAATATTTTCCTGAAGAAGAACCACCATTGAAACCACTATGAAGTGACCTGGCCCACTAGGACCTAAATTGATTGTTGAAGGCTGAGTCGTCACAACCCCATGCTCGCCTCAAATAGGCTAGAGGCTAGTGACAAGAACCAGGAAGTCATATCTATAATTGGAGGCCTTTTCCAAATGAACTTGTATGCATGCACCCAACAATTTCCATTAAATAGTGGAGAAGAATATAATTTAAATGCTATAACAACAAGATATAAACCATTCATGCATTTAAATAATGGAAGAACATCATATTACTAAAGACTACAACCAAATATTACAGGGTAAAAATACACCCCAGCCAGAAATAAAGTCCCAACAAGGAAAAAACAAAAAATAATGAATATTGGGAGATTCCTTCTCCCGGTCTCAAAGAACGACCACCGTATTCGGTCAACGAACATATGTATAATTATGTTCAAACAGAATTAATGTTTATTCTTCCTTCATCTGTATAATTCATTACATATGTCATCATATCCCATACACGGGTGCATATATACATTCATTGTAAATTGCCCCAAAATCTAAAGGTATTGATACAGATATACAACAATAGTTAGCTCCCCCAAATGAAATAGGTAAATAAAACCCATATTACACACACACACAAGAATATATATATATATATATATATATATTCATAAATAATCCAAAAAGAGAAATAAATGAGATCTATATCTCAAATCATAAAAAAAATTAAAATGAGTAAGTCTACAGCTCTAAGGACTATCTCCGATGACCAATATCATACACAACCTCATATAAACCAACTGGAGGGGCCTTCTCTTCACCAGTGCACACTATAGACAAGGGAACCATAAATTTGTTCCATGTATCTTATGTAACCTCACTATAATATGAGTAGAGGGTCCCACTCCCCAAAACTACGCTCCACATCAGTTGGATCTGCATCTACTATGGAGGACCACCACCCTGATGGACCTCAATGATGGGGGAGAACCACTCCCTAGGTAGAGAACCCAAACCCTAGAATATTATTGGGAGTACTTAAACAACCTATGCTAAAAATATGATGATCCCATCCTTTAGTGGGATAAGGGAGTATAGACCTAGACATATCAATGATATTCAAGGGAATATGAACCCTAGTGTAATAGGGGAGTACTGACCCAACATCTCTCTGATAGACTTGGGGACATATGCCCTGATGTGAAAGGGGAGTAATGACCCCGACATCATTATAATGATTCTTCTAGATCACTATCCTCATCAAGCATCACTTAATTAAGAATCATTCTTAAAATACCATGCATCATATATCAAAAGAAACTACAAAGGAAAAAATTGTTTCCTATTTGAAAAACACTCTCGATAAGCTACCCACATCCCAAAATTCCACTCTAAACAGAAAACATATGAGAGGAAAACATTTTTAGAATGGATACATGATGTGTAAGGGGTCCATGCTGTGTGTGACCCCACTATTCTACATGGTCATGTTCTCATCTATATATATCTCAAATGCCATTTCATTGTATATTTTGGGAATGGGGTAAATATAAAATGTCCAAGATAACCGAGAACTACCTATGATCTCCTGACCATGCTTGAGTTTTTTGGGATGTTCTCATGTACTTTGTCATGTACCTGGATGTGTCAAGGTACAATCCCAAAGTAGTGTACTCTTAAAGTACAAGATGTATCCTCTCAAAAAAAGGTATTGTCCATGAGAAGATGACACACTTCTCAACCACCCAGGGAGTTTCATGTGGTGTGTGAGCCAATATATATATTGTGTAATCCTTAACTTTATATTAAACTGAAAACACTATAGAATCTAAAGAACACATCATGTTTTCTTCTACACTAGACAATGTGTAGTCCCAATTTCCACAGAATGATTATATTTTCTACATGGATTCTCAATCCATCAGTTTCTACTCATATAAAACCCAAAGACCGCACAAAATCATATTTAATATCCACCAACCATCATTTTTGGTGCTCCGATGGGTGAAATTTGGAACCATGATATCTATATGAAGCCCAAAATGTCGCCCATACACATCTCGCTCGATCACATCACCCCTTCAGATCTCAGATCCATGGAGTATCACCTTCATCCAACATATATCCTTGATTAATATGCAATAATTTTATTTACATGTCATTTTCTCTACCATAATGAATATTGGGGTTTGATCATACTTGATCCCACCATGACAGTGTAAAACTACATCCTCATAGGCCTTCCATGTTGGATGCGTTGAACGGTGTCACATACCAACCTGGATAACTAGAAAAAAATATAACTCAGATAGCACTGACATAGAATTAAGGGTGTTCCCAATCCACAAGGGTTGGTGACCATCAGAGAACATCTTATAAGAAACAAAAGGGAATTTTTTTTCCCAAAACACAAGAATATAAAAGATTCTACTTGGTATTATCAACACCCCAAAGGGAGAAATAACCAAAAATTTAAAGAAAATATATTACCAAGAGAAAAATATAATCATCTCAAAGAATCAATAACATAAAATAGACAAAATTCTCAAAAGATTTTGTGAAACAAGTGTACAATATCTCCACAGTTCATCGTCATCACTCCATGTTCCAAAGGATCAGAACATCCACCACCTCTAAGTGGAACTTTTCCTTTTCTCAGACATGGCTTAGGAAAATATACAAACACGCAAAGGAAAGTTTATGGTGTGATTTTTAAATCTCATTAGGGTATCACCAATTGTTCCATAATCAATTATATATCAATTAAACCAATCATGGATTCATTAAAAAATTAGAAAATTAATGTTATTTCAGTCACATATTTTAAACCAAAATATGATCCTATATCAAAAAGGACATTGCATATATCAAAATTTTATTAAACAATATATTTATATAAATCACTTGTATAAAGTATTTTCATGAATAATATAATTCAATAAATAATATATATAAAATTCAACAAATCATTAAACAATATACAAAAGCCCAGTGGTATGTTATCTCTGGTAATAAGTTCCTCATTTATCAAAAAAATGATCTCATCTCAAGATATGTGTTGACATTCAAATCAGGCTACACCGAAATCAGGGAACCCTCATGGAGCATCTACACTCCCAAAGGGGAACCCTCTTGATTGTTCATGAAAAAAAAATCGTTGGAGTTTTCATCGTCAATACATATTTAGGGAATTAGGACCCTATAATTCTTGTCTTAGTTAAAACTAACTACCTAGAATAACATGTGATTAATACAAGAAATCAATAAATAACTTTCAGATAAATAATTTTAAATCAATTCAAATAATAATTGTTAAAATTTATGTTTTCAACATGCCTTTCTCGTTTCAAAAGAAAAACATACATTTTTCTTCAATTCATGCCATTCAAAATCATCTTATAATTTACACAAATTTTTCTCAATGTTCAAATGATAACAAATTTATCAAATAAATTTCAATATTATTCAGTCTTTTTTTAAAACTACCCCACATTTTAATTCCATTAAAATAGGGGATTTCATTAAATTTTAACCAATATCAAAATCAATCATAAAATCATCAAAAATATATTTTTTTTAAATAAATTTAAAACACATTTCAATTTAAAAATGAAATTTAAGGATCCAATCCTTGGAAAATTCATTCTGGAACAACCTACATTTCAAATCAAGAGATCTCAACACACTACACATTCAATGGGTAATACCAATGGAGAATACCAATGGGCAATGATGGTCAGTGAGATCAAGAAACACAACCAAGAATCAAGATCCATAAAAAATGATATTAGTTCATTTACTAACATAATTATCTACCACACTCTAGGGAAGGAAGAAATAGATTCCAAGAGAAACCACATGAGAGGATATATACTTACTATAAGGAGATAAAATCCAATCACCAGATCATTGATCTACCATGAAAATATTTTAGAGGAGCCAAAATTGCCTCTTTAGAGCCTTAAATGAACAAGGATTAGATTTAGGCTTAAAATAGTGTTATTTTGTGTTAAATTTGAAGTTTTTTTTGATTTTAATTGTAATTTTAGATGAATTAAAACATCTACATGTGGTTTGTTGGGAAGGGTCGCACAGTTAGACAAATTGTGTGCCCTAACAGTGTTCCCCGAGAGGTAGGGTGAACAATTTATCCTATGAGGGTGAATGATTTTTCAAACCATGCACAAACTATGAAAAACCTCTATATATGAGGTAACATGGTTTCAATGGGATGATTGAACAGTTTTGACAAACTGTGTTCCCTCTTAATGTCACTCAAAACCAGGTGCATGGTTTGTCGGGAAATCCCACATGGTTTTACTTAACTATGTTCCAACCATACATATCTACTTGGGATTTAAAAATATTCCAAATTTCACCAAAAAGGACCTCGAGACATGATCTAACCAAAAGGATATCAAAGTAGGTGTTTAGGAAACATAGAATGAAGGTAACAAGATGTTATAACCTCCCCACCAATAACTTTTTTGTCCCCATAAATCCTTTAAAGAAAAATCCATATCAAATACATGAGGCCACTACTCTATAATCATTAAAATCCAATCCAAATTATCATGTGCAATAGATCTATGAATTCATAACACTCAGACCAAAGGTATCATCTTCTCATATAGTACCTATGTCTCAGAATCAAAGATCCTAACTAGACATTGGGTCACAGATATATATGGCTAAAAATAATGGTATTCACAACTCAAGACATGAGAGGGGTCAGAAATATATATACAAATATATAAAAAATGAACACAATTTGGATCGAAATAAACTATAGTGGAAGTGCTAAATGGTAATCAACTTTCCCAACATTCTCAACAGTATCAAAAGGACCCACACACATAGGTGTAATATTTACCAATTTCCCAATCCATATGTGAACCAACCGTGGTAAAAAACTCAAGAACTCCTAGTTACCAACTGAATACTCCAATTTTTATCAATTATAATCAATATAGGAATTATATCGGCTCTCTGTTATATTCATTCACTGATAAATAGACTAAATCGTCACCTTCATCTTTTGGACCAAACTTGGTCCATGCATGAAAGATTCACTAATCTCTGACTAATATGATAAATATTTAAGTGTCCTACCATATAATTCCTCAAATGGATCCATATGAATTACATACTAGTATCTTTTATTATATAAAAAAATCAACTATCCCAAATTGATGCCCGAATCTTCACTGATGTTGAGAACTCAAGAACATAACATATCCTCGATAATATATATAGATCATTTTGTCTGGACATCCATCTACGGATCATATTCTGTGATAATAAATACCTGATACATCAGTTCCTCGTAGAGGATTATAAAAGATAAAGAATTCATATAATAATCCCTATTAGAGACTATATGATGATGGGACACCATGAAATTTGAAAAAATCTTATACATAGAAATTTCTCAAGTTCTAAACTGTATTTGTATTATAAATGGGTATAAAGTGAACCAATTTGGTCAGTCTATTTATCATATCCAATATATAATTAATTATCTACGTGTCATGTAGAAACCCAACACCAATTTCCATTGAGATCTCATCCCACTTCCAATTAGGAACTAGAAGCTCCTGAAGAAAACCCAGAATTTTATGGTGCCCGGCATTAAATTGATGATGGTTATAATAATGAGAAAAAAAGTTAGCGATTTATCATATTGTACCTTGTAAAGACCCGTAAAATTTAAGGGAAATTTTTTCTTAATTTTCTTTTGGATTTTACAAGAACACAGTTTCAGACGGCACTTGATTTCGATGCCCGGTGTGCCCGGAATTTCTATCTGAAGTTTAGCTCGGGTACATTCAGTGAACAAACGAGCGAGAATTCCTATCTTTTGAACCGGTGCTCGGAATCGAATTCTGAGGGCACCGATGGAACCGCAGTGCCGATAATTTCTTAGGAACACTTAATCCGGAGTTGTGTTTACACGAGAGAAGTCAATAAAAATTGTGGAAGTTAAAAATAAAAATTTAGCAACAATTTTTATTTTTACTCTAAGTGTTTAATCCTTTGGATGGAAGTTGGGTAACTACCCAACCACCCATGGGAGGTTATGAGGGTGGTGGGGCCCACACGAACCCCACCCCTTCATATCCTCTAACCTCCTCAACTCCCATTAATTTTTTTAACTTATGTTTATTAACTTATGGAATTAATGAGGTGAGTTAATGTGGAATTCAAACACTTGATTTTCAAAAGCCTTGATTTGTTAATAAAATATGTTAAGAACTTATTTTATTGGGTTGGTGTTTAGTTGTTTGAGAGCCTTTGGGGAAAATGCTAAGAAAGTCTTGAGTTCTTCATTCTCTTGATGAAGAATGTGAAGAACGAACGATCTCCGACATGGAGCGCTGATCCCTTCGAGACCGTCTTCAGCGACACCAACCTGTGACGCGACGTCTTCTTCCACGACGTTTTTCTTCTGCGAAGTCTCTTTTTGCGACGGTTTTCCTCGACGAAATCTCCATCAACGTCTTCGAATCCTCGCTTTGTGATGCCGACGTTCGTCATCACTTTTATCAAGGTAGTGGTTTTATTTATTTATTTATTTTCCTTCATGAATTCTACTTTGTCGTCCCTCGTGAATTTATGACCATTTCATATCAATTAACGAGAGGGGGCCAGACCACACAAACACAGCCGACCCTCCTCCAATTTGATTGTTTTTTCTATTTTGGTTGGAACGGAATGGCGTGGTGCCATCGCACCACGCGGGATCATACGACAAGTAATGCGTGACACCGTCGTGCTGCGCCATGAAGTTGAACAAGGACGCGACGACGTCGCGCTGCGTCGAAGAAATCAAAAGACACCGCGGCCGAAGCGGGGCGGCGGCGGAGGAGCGCGGCGCCATCACGCCATGCCAGACGAACCAAAACCGCGGCCGATTCCGGGCCGCGGCGGAGCAGAGTGATCGGCGGCCGGTTCCGGGCCGCCGGTGTCAGAGCATGGAGGGGATCGGCCGTCGCCGGTCCCGTGGAGGCAGAAACCAGCCGTCCGAGGCGGGCCGGCCGGACAGGTGTGCAGCCGGGGGTTCAAACCCCCGCCCGTCCAACAGAAAACGACCCCCATTTAATGGGGGTCGCGGTTACACCAGGAGGGCAGGCGCCACCCCTTGCCAAACGGCTCGGCCGTTTGGCCGCCCGCCTGGCCAGCGCGCTGGGCGCGCTGTGCCCAGGCCGGGCCGCGCCCAGGCTGAGCTAGGCCGCGCCGACCAGGTCGGGCCGCACCGGCCGGGCCGAGCCACGTACAAGCTAGCCGGACCTGGACCCGGACCCGGTTCGGGTCGACCCATTTCGGGTCGACCCCGGGGGTATCGGGCCGAGTCAGACCGGGCCTGAACCCCTTAATACCGAACCTTTTCCGATCGGACACCCATAACATGTGCTAAGGGTCTCCGATCGACGCAACGTCAGTTGCGATGCGATCCTTGGATCGAGGCGGTCGTTTCGGTATATCGCACTCAAGGTTTCGGAATACCATGGGTTTGGCCGGGTTGGTTCGTACACGAAACCAACCGGGCCTTCAGAGTGAAAACGCTCATATCTTAATATCTGGACGTCCGAATGACATGCCGTCGACTTTGTTAGATTCCTCTAAGTGATGCGGATCTTTTGGATTACTCTACCCGAGGTTTGGATGCAGTTGGAGTATGGTCGTGTTGGTTTTTCCTTAAAAACCAATCAGGCCCCTATGACAAAAAATCCAATAACTCTCAGACCGGGCGTCCGATTGACGCACCGTCTACGATGTTTAGTTCCTATTGGCGATACGGAACATTTGGGTAAATCAACTCTAGAATATGTGTCAGTTTATGTATCAGCCTCTCGAATCATGGAGCGTACCCTCCCGAATGAGCTTGCAGTGTGCGGGAACCCTAGAGCTGGCTGCGTTTGCTACAGTGACGACGGCGGCTGTACAGAGATCCTCAGTGGATTCGATGGCGATGACAAAAAAACTCGGCGATCCTATGTGGATCAGTGTTACCGATCCTGTGTGGGTCTGATCCTATGTGGGTCCGCGCTCAGCGATTCTGTGTGAGCCAGCGCCTACAGATCATGTGGGGGTCTGATCCTGTGTGGGTCTTTGCGGGGGTTAGTACCTATCGATCCTTTGTGGTTCTGATGACTTAGATGTATCAGTGATCATCTCTATTGACTTTCGAAGAAGTATACCTGAGTGAGATGAATCTTGTTTTCTTTCCTAAGTGGATTGAGTTGTGCTATCCTGTGTGGATTTACGTTTTTCTTTCCTGTGTGGACTAGGTTGTACTTGGGTTCAGATGTTGGAGTTGAACAAGAATTGATGACTTAGGTATATGTATGGCCATATACCTAATTAGAGTCAGATGTTACTTTTTGATTGTATTTTTCATTTGTGGATTTTCCTTTGTGGATTCTGGGAGACCTTCGGGGGTCTCGGGCTCCCTACTGAGTAGCTTATACTCACCCCTGCACGAGCTATGCCCGCACTACGTTGTGTTGGTTGTAGACGACAGACAATGCTGATCGTGGTTGAGGCTTGCGGTGCAGGACGGTACATGGAGGAGGACCACTAGGTGGGACGTACTTGGAGCGGTCGGTTGGACCCGAGGAGCAGTGAAGGCTATCTGTACCCAACCGTCAGGTGGGACATCCAGTGGACGGATCCACGTTGCGGATTTACTTTTCAGTTGCCGTTTTCCCTTTCAAGTTTTACTTTACTTTCCATTTGGGTTTGTATATTGGCCCACTTACTTTTCTGCACTTACTCCTGTACCAGCTTTTACTTAGTGTTTACTTCTACTACTTGTTTACTATGTGGTTTTTGTTCACTTTACAAAGCCAATGCCTTCCCTTTTTACCGGGATTTACGCCTTGGTGCTAGTCGCCAGCCCCTGGACTATGGAAGGTGGGATTGGGGTAGTCACAGCACGGGCCCCGAGGACGGGTCGTGACAAATTGGTATCAGAGGAGTTCGGTTCTACAGCAGAACATGGGACTCTGATCTTTTTATAAGTGAAGCAATAGTGTTTAGCGTGTTGGGTGTGGTTATTAGTCCAGGGAGACCAGTGTTGGTGAGGAAGCCGACGTATCCGTACACGAGGACCCTGACATCTGATTTCCGACTTAATGAACGAAAACATTGATTGCATGTGTGTTTCACGTTTTCTTTGTGATTACTTTGTGTCAGCTCACTAGGTATACTGTTCTGACCATGGCGCACATGTTTCCTTTTTAGGATGGATCCACGATGGCATCCAGCTTGGGTTCTGAGATTTTAGTGTGACAACAACCCACCGAGCGACGAGGCCTCGGTGTAGGGCCCTTTGTCAACAGTGGCACCGGTAGTAGCTCTACCCGCTGAGCCACCAATCATTCCAGCACCAGCCGCTGACGATGCACGTCGCCTCAGTGCACTGCATGAGTTCCAGTGCCAGCGACCGCCCAGGTTCTGTGGGGAGTCGGACCCCAAGGCAGCCGAGGACTGACTAGAGGCAGTGGTGAGAGTTTTCAGTTTAGTGAGGACACTAGCAGACCTCATGGTGATCCTCGCAGCGAGCCTACTGCACACGGTAGTGGGCCGATGGTGGAGCTTGTTGCTCCAGGTGCATGATGAGGGATCTATTCTCTGGATGGATTTTGAGATCCTCTTCCTCTCAGAGTTCATCCCATCTACCCTCCGTGTGGTGCGCTTCCAGGAGCTTCTTCAGCTATGGCAGGGCAGCATGACGGTCGCCCAGTACTCGGTGAGATTTACCGATCTCTCATGCTACTCTACAGACATGGTACGGGACCCATTCGTCCGGGACTGGACCTTTGAGAAGGGATTGAGACATGAGATTAGGGCATCGCTGATCTACCTCAGCATTTTGACTCATACAGGAGTACTGGAGTGAGCCCTTTTGATCGAGAGCTTTCTTGCTGAGTCTACATCAGCGCCGAGACCCACCGCAGGGCGGCACGTAGCAGAGTCTTCTGCAGCAGGCAGTCGATGGATGACTCATGGCTCCAGGCAGACCAGACCCTCGGGAAGACGACTTCAAGACACTGGCTCAGCAGTTCGAGGCACACAGCATGGAGCCAGTATTTCGAGAGCAAGGCAGTGCTACTCTTGCGGTGGGCAGGGTGACATGGCTCGTGATTGCCCGACCCGCCGTGCCGAGGAGCAGCAAACGGTTGGGGGACCACCGAGGTAGAGGCAGAGGGTCGACCATGGTGGTCCGCAGGGAACAGGCGGACGAGGCAGAGGAGCTGGACCTGCAACAGGTGGTGGGAGACGCTTTGAGGCTCTACCACCACCTCTACAAGGAGGTCCACCCCGACCACAGGGAGCTGGCGGGCATAGACAGGTACAGCTCCAGGCAGTGGAGTCCTACGACCATGGTGGGCTTGGGATGGTTTTAGGTACTATCTGTGTCTATTACACCCTTGATAAAGTACTTATAGACATAGGATCGAGTTACTCTTTCATAGCCGCTACCCTTGTTCGGAGCTCGGAGATTCCGACAGAGCCGTTGGCTTGATCCTTATGGTTAGAGACTCATACGGAAGCAGACTCGACGATTACGCATTACTGCCGGCAGTGTGAGCTTACTCTAGGAGGTGAGAGCTTCGGCTGGGATCAACTTGTAGCGACTTCCAGGCCTTATGAGGTCATCTTGGGCATGGATTGGTTGTCTACATTCCATGCCCAAATTGACTGTATTAGGCGCAAGGTGTGATGTGTACGCACCGACGGGAGCAGTTTCACCTTCACCGGAGAGAAGGGAGACTTTGCAGCTTAGGATGGACTCTCGCAGAGGAGAGGACATCCCATCACTCATCATTTGGCTAGCCTTATCCTAGGAGCTGTTGATGTGTGGAGTCCTGGTATTCCTGTAGTGGTGGATTAGTATGTGGACGTTTTTCCCGACGACATTCTAGGGAAACCTCCACGCAGAGTGGTAGACTTTTATAATGAAATGTACCCCGGAATAGCCCTAATATCGACTCCATCATATTGGATGGCCCCCGCCATGCTTCGAGAGCTACGGGTACAGTTGGGGGACTTGTAGGGCAAGGGATTCATCCAACCCATTGTTTCACCCTGGGCTTTCCCGATTTTGTTCGCCAAGAAGGCAGACGAGAGCTTGTGACATTGTGTCGACTATCGTCGCCTGAACCAGGTGACAGTGAAGAACAAGTATCCGCTACCGAGGATTGATGACCTCTTCGATCAGCTAAAGGGAGCACGGTGGTTCTCAATGATAGACCTCAGGTCAGGCTATCATTAGCTCAGAGTTCGAGACGAGGACGCGCAGAAGATGGCCTTCAAATGTCGGTATGGCCACTATTAGTTCTGGTTTATTCCATTCGGCATAACCAATGCTCCATCGGTGTTCATGGCCCTCATGAATAGGATCTTTCAGCCATACCTCAATCGATTTGTCGTGGTCTTCATCGACGACATTTCAATTTACTCGACGATTGAGGAGGAGAATGCCTACCGCTTGCGGGTTGTACTAGACACACTCCGAGAGCATTAGCTTTATGGTAAGCTCTCAATGTGTCAGACCTGGATACTCAAGGTCCACTTCTTGGGACACGTCATCTCAAAGGCGAGATTTGCGGTGGATCCTGTGAAGATTGAGGAAGTGCTAGCTTGGGAGCCACCCAGGAGCGTGACGGAGGTGCATAGTTTCTTGGGACTAGCTGGATACTGCCAGAGATTTGTGCCAGACTTCTCCAGAGTTGCGGAACCACTCTCAGCTTTGACGAAGAAGGGGAAACCCTTTGAATGGTCAGACAGATGTTCGCAGAGCTTCCAGGAGCTGAGATAGAGATTGACCAGCGCACCTATCTTGAAGTTGCTTGAGGAAGGAGTTGGGTACGTAGTCTACTGCGATGCATCAGGGACCGGACTTGGATGTGTCCTGATACAAGAGCGGGCCGTGATTGCATTTGGATCACGTCAGTTGAGGCCGCATGAGCAAAACTACACTACCCAGGACCTGGAGTTAGCAGTAGTGGTCTTCACTCTGAAGGCATGGAGATACTACTTGATGGGAGAGCACTTTATAGTATTTTATGACCATCAGAGTCTCAGATACATCTTCTCTCAGAAGGATCTGAATCTGAGATAGCAACGATGGCTCGAGTTCCTCCAGGACTATGAATTTGAGATAGTCCATACTCCTGGGAAGGGGAACGTGATAGCCGATGCTCTCAGTAGGAGGACGGTCATTCAGCTACTTGAGGAGGCGACAGAGCAGCTATCCTCTTTATAGATTTCCGTTATTGATAGAGATGGAGCAGCCTTCCTCCAGTCTCTCACAGTCACTCCTCCACTACTGCAGCGGGTCAGAGAGGCACAGCATGGGGACGCTGACTGTGAGATGCGGTGTGCATAGATATCCTCAGGACAGGCACCTGATGGTTTATCCATTGGAGTAGAGCACGACGTCCTTTTCAAAGGACGTACCTTGGTACCGGTAGCTTTACGAGAGGAGGTGCTGAGAGAGTTTCACACTTCTCCTTTGGCGGTACATCCTGGAGTGGAGAAGATGTACCAGGATCTCAGACGACAACAATGGTGGCCGTGCATGAAGAAGGGTGTGGTAGAGTTCGTTTCTCGATTCCTCACCTGCTAGCAGGTGAAGGTTCAGCACCATGTACTAGAAGGCTTGGTACAGCCCTTGGATGTCCCGGAGTGGAAGTGGGACGAGATATCTATGGACTTCGTGACTGGACTTCCACGCACTTCCAGATGTCACGACTCCATCTAGGTGATTGTCGACCAATTCACCAAGTAGGCTCACTTATTACCCATTAGAGAGCAGGGCTCAGTGGAGAGCTTGGGATGACTTTACGTTCTGAAGATTGTATGGATTCATAGTGTTCCATCATCTATCGTCTCCGATTGAGATTTTCAATTTACATCCCGGCTTTGGAAGGGGTTGTAGGAGGGATTTGGGACGCAGCTACGTCTGAGCACAACATTTCACCCTCAGACGGATGGTCAGATGGAGAGGACCATTCAGACTCTCGAGGACATACTTTGTGCATGTATCCTTAACTTTGGTCACAGCTGGAAGGACCACCTACCCTTGGTGGAGTTCATGTAAAACAACAGTTACCACTCCACCATTGGGATGGTACCATACGAGGCATTGTACGTTTGACCTTTAGATCTCCATTGTGCTGGACAGACCCGGGGGAGTCAACACTTGTGGGACCGGAGATGGTCCATGCCACGATAGAAAATGTCCAGGTCATCCAGGAGCGGATGAGGACAGCTCAGAGCCGGTAGAAGTCATATGTTGATAGGAGGCGGAGGCCACTAGAGTTCGAGGATGGCGACCACATCTTCTTGCGTGTCTCACCTCGACGTGGATTACTGACATTTGGCCGAGGCGGTAATTTGTCTCCACGCTTCACTGGACTATTCCAGGTCATCGGTAGGACTGGCGAGGTGGCTTATCATCTGGCTCTACCACCTCAGTTGCACCGGGTGCATGATGTCTTCCACGTATCTCAGCTGAGGAGATACGTGCACTACCCGACGCATATCATTGACCATGGAGAGCATGACGTTGATGATGGGCTGACTTTTGCAGATTTCCCAGGAGAGATCGAGGATCGACAAGAGTAGGTCTTACGTGGATGGTCGATTCCTCTATTGCGCATCAGATGGCAGCACGGGAACCTCCAGGAGAGCACTTGGGAGCGGGAGGCTCAGATGCGTGCTCAGTACCCACATTTGTTTCCCTAGTTTTCGATGTATCTTTACGGGGACGTAATGCCCTGAGGTGGGAGTAATGTAAAGACCCGTAAAATTCAAGGGAATTTTTTTCTTAATTTTAATTGTGATTTTACAAGAAAGCAGTTTCAGACAGAACTTCATTCTGAGGCCCGGTGTGCCCGGAATTTCTATCCGAAGTTTAGATCGGGTACGTTCAGTGAACAATCGAGCGGAAATTCCTATCTATTGAACCAGTGCTCGGAATCGAATTCTGAGGAAACTGATGGAACCGTAGCACCAGTAATTGCTTAGGAATGCTTAATCAGGAGTTTCATTTAAACGAGAGAAGTTGATAAAAATTGTGGAAGTTAAAAATAAAAATTTAGTAACAATTTTTATTTTTACTCTAAGTGTTTAATCCTTTGGATGGAAGTTGGGTAACTACCCAACCTCCCATGGGAGGTTATGAGGGTGGTGTGGCCCACACAAACCCCACCACTTCATATCCTCTATCCTCCTCAACTCCCATTAATTTTGTTAACTTATGTTTATTAACTTATGGAATTAATGAGGTGAGTTAATGTGGAATTCAAACACTTGAATTTCAAAAGCCATGATGTGTTAATAAAATAAGTCAAGAACTTATTTTATTGGGTTGGTGTTTAGTTGTTTGAGAGCCTTTGGAGAAAAAGCTAAGGAATTCTTGAGTTCTTCATTCTCTTGACGAAGAACGTGAAGAACGAACGATCTCCGACGTGGAGTGTCGAGCCCTCGGAGACCGTCTTCCGTGACACCGACCTGAGACGCGACGTCTTCTTCCACGACGTTTTTCTTCCGCGATGTCTCTTTTTGAGACAGTTTTCTGTGACGAAATCTTGTTTAACGTCTTTGAATCCTTTCTTCGCGACGCCGATGTTTTTCATCTCTTTTATCAAGGTAGGGGTTTAATTTATTTAATTATTTTCATTCGTGAATTCTACTTTGTCGTCCTTCGTGAATTTACAACCAGTTGCTGTGAATTAACGATAGGGGGACAGACCGCACAAACACGGCCGACCCTACTCCAATTTGATTGTTGTTTCTACTATGGTTGGAATGGAATGGTGTGGTTCCGTCGCACGACACGGGATCATACGACAAGTAATGTGCTGCGTCGTCGCGCTGCGACGAGAAGTTGAACAAGGACGCGACGCTGTCGCACCGCGTCGAAGAAAACCAAAGACACCGCGGCCGGAGCGGGTCCGCGGCGGAGGGGCACGGCGCCATCGCGCCGCACTGGACGAACCAAAACCGCGGCCGGTTCTGGGCCGCAGCAGAGCAGAGTGACCAGCGGCCAGTTCCGGGCCGCCGGTGTCAGAGCAGGGAGGGGACCGGCTGTCGCCGGTCTGGTGGAGGCAGAAACCGGCGGGCCGGATAGGTGTGCAGTCGGGGGTTCAAACCCCCGGATGGCCAGCACAAAATGGGCCCCATTTAATGGGGAGATTCTGTTAGACCAGGGGGTAGTCCCCCCTGCCAAACGGCTCGGCCGGTAGGCCGAGCGCCCGGCCAGCACACTGGGCGCACTGTGCCCAGGCTGGGCCGACCGGGCCGCGCCCAGGCCGTGTCGGGCTGCAATAACCTGGTCGGGCCGGGCCGCCCCCAAGCGGGCCAGACCCAGACCCGGTTTGGGTCGACCCCGGGGGTATCGGGCCGGGTCGGTATGGGTCTGAACCCCTTAATACCGAACCTTTTCTGGTCGGACGCCCATAACTTGTGATACGTGTCTCTGATCGACGCACCTTCAGTTGCGATGCGATCCTTGGATCGAGTCGGTCCTTTCGGTATATCGCACTGAAGGTTTCACAATACCTTGGGTTTGGCCGGGATGGTTCGTACACGAAACCAACCGGGCCCTCGGAGCGGAAACGCTCATATCTTAAGCTACAGACGTCTTAATTACGTTCTGTTGACTATGTTGGAATCCTCTAAGTGAGACGGATATTTTGGATTACTCCGCCTGAGATTTGGACGCAGGTGGAGTATGTTCGGGTTGGTTTTGACTTAAAAACCAACCGGGACCCTAGGACGAAAAAACCAATAACTCTCAGACCGGGTGTCTGATTGACGCTCCGTCTTCAACGATGAGTTCCTGTTTCCGATACGGAACTTTTTGATACAACAAATCTGGACTATGAGTTAGTTGATGTATCAGCCTCTCGGCTCGTGGAGCGGACCCTCTCGAACGAGCTTGCTTTGTGCGGGAACCCTAGAGCTGGCTGCGTTTGCTACTGTGACGACGACGAGTGTACAGAGATCCTCATTGGATTCGACAGCGACGACTACAACACTCAGTGATCCTATGTGGATCAGTGATACCGATCCTGTGTGGATCTGATCCTGTGTGGGTCAGCGCTCAGCGGTTCTGTGTGGGCCAGCGCCTACAGATCCTGTGTGGGTCCGATCATGTGTGGGTCTTTGTGGGGGTTAGTACCTATCGATCCTTTGTGGGTCTGATGACTTAGATGGATCAGTGATCATCTCTATCGTCATTCGAAGAAGTATACCTGTGTGAGATGAATCCTGTTTTCTTGTCTATGTGGATTTAGTTGTGCTATCCTGTGTGGATTTACGTTTTGCTTTCCTGTGTGGACTGGGTTGTACTTGGGTTCAGATGTTGGAGTCGAACGAGAATTGATGACATAGATATATGTATGGGCATATACCTAAGAAGAGTAAGATGTTACTTCGTGATTGTATATTTCCTTTGTGGATTATCCTTTTCGATTCTGGGAGACCTTCGGGGGTCTCGGGGTCCCTTCTGAGTAGCTTATACTCACCCTTGCATGGGCTATGCCCGCACTACGTTATGATGGTTGAATACGACGAACAACACTGATTGTGGTTGAGGCATGCGGAGCAGGGCGGTACCTGGAGGTGGACCACTAGGTGGGACATACTCGAAGCAGTCGGTTGGACCCGACGAGCAGTAAAGGATATCTGTACCCACCCTTCTTGTGGGACTTCCAGTGGACGGCTCGACGTTGCGGCTTTAATTTTCACTTGTTGTTTTCCCTTTCGAGTTGTACATTACTTTCAGTTTGAGTTCTAATACTGGCCCACTTACTTTTCCGCACATACTCTTATACCAGCTTTTACTTAGTGTTTACATCTACTGCTTGTTTACTCTGTGATATTTGTTTACTTTACAAAGGCAATGCCTTCCATTTTTACTGGGATTTATGCCTTGGTGCTTGTCGGCAGCCCCTGGCCTATGGAAGGCGGGCTTGGGGTAGTCACGACACGGGCCCCGAGGATGGGTCGTGACATACCTAAACAAAAAACACATCCCCACATGACATAAAACATCATTGTGTTTATAGGATTCACCACCCACTACGAATTATAGTAATCCCCCATTTTTGTATTTCGTATAGGAAATGGTACATAAAACAGATTACAAAAACATAGGATTCCCTTGGAATAGAAAATCCACTCACCAATGGTCTCCCCAATATAAATAGATTACCTGATGATACACAATTCATTATTAAGATTCATCTATTAGACAAAATCTTGAAAAAATTGGAGGTCAGCTTAAAACTATCAAAGGCAACCATAACCTCCTCCTCTCAGACACCATAATGCAACTGAGTTAAAATGAACCTTCATGTTTCACTCCTCTAATGATTTTATTTCATATCATTGGTTTTATGTTTCCTACACAATGCATCAATAAAGATATTCCCCTTCCCTAGGGTGTAGGCAATATCGAACTCAAAATATTGTAGGTACTCCACCCAATGCCTATGTTGGGTTTTCAAATATTTTTGAGAGAATAAATTACTAAACAAATTTGTGGTTAGAACAAATATTAAACCATTCTCCAAAAAAGTAATGTTTCCAAATCAAAAGAGAATTCATCACTATTATGAGTTTGAGATTTTTGATCATGTAATTATTATCATGTATCCTATGTTATATGAATTCATAGACTACCATGTGACTACCCTACATATAAACACAAACCAAACCTGAACCTAATGCTTCATGCAATACAACATTGCCCGACCTACTATATAGAATATATAACACTAGAGAAAAGTAAAAACATTTTTGAACACCACAAAAGAATTCTATGATTTTCATTCCACAAGAACATCACTCCCGACAAAGTGAATGTGGTCATCCTAAAAGCAATCATTGAGAAATATTTGAAAAGACTAAATTAATACCCTAGTAATCCAAAGAATTTATTTATCTAGAAAACATTACAGTATTGATCCCATGTCGTAAAAAATTTCATCTTTTCACAATACAGCCATTTTATAATACCACATGTCATAATAACTTCACATACTATATCCATAAATTTAATTTTTAAATCTTTTCATATATTTTGCGATCTCTATATATGTCATGAACTTCTCCCAGATAATGCAAATGACCCTCCTCAGGATTGTATTAAACCAAAATATCATCCACAAATACCACATTGATAAAATCAAGGTACTCATGTAATTTTGGGATCATAAAATCCATAAAAATAATAATATCATTGGTATGGGCCCAAGGAATAACACAATACCCAAATTGATCATACCTCCTCTTAAATGTTATCTTTGGAATTTCACATTCATTAATTATTAATTGGTGGTAACCCAACCAAATATAAATCTCCAAGAACCACATATCCCCTTTCCAATGATATAACAATTCACAAATTTGAGGAAAAAAATACTTGTTCCACTTTATGAAATGGTTGATTTATTGTTAATCAACACATTTGAAATGAATTCCTATAACTTTATTCTCAAAGATAATATGTTCTTCCTAATGTGATAGGCTCAGGTGTATAAGTAAATTCTCTAATAGATCATCCAACTAAGACTTTAATTCTTTTTAACTCTATTATAACCATATGGTAAGAAGGAATACACATGGATTGAGTGCCATGTACTAAATATATAGATAACATTACGTCTCTTATAAGTGGAAAACCATAGAAATAGGAATGAAACATGTCAGGAAACTTGATGCTGGTTGGAGGGAGATTATCACATAATGATTCTTTCCCTATGTATAAAAGGTGAACACAAATATTACCCTACCCAACTGTAGAAAATTTGTTCCATCTCTACCCAACCATAGGTCCCATTATCCCTAAAATAAATGGAACACCACATTAGGTTTAGTATAGAAGGCTCACTGGAGATAATTGTAATTCCCAACATTATGAGAAATCATCTAATCCATCCAGAAATGATGTTTTGTGGATTCATGTAATGAACCAAATAATTCTAGGTAATCTCAATCTATGATAAATGTTAAACACAAAAAAGAAAATGGAGACCCTACTCTCTCTTTCTTCTAAGTGGTGCAGTAATATCCATCACATATAATAAAAGATTTCATGTATGATTTTGAAGGTTCAAGATATGATACAATATAAATGAGTGAGTTTCACAAGTATCAAATAAATAAGTCCCTAAATATGATGTTATTGTGATGGTACCTCTAGTTGTTACTAGACCTATATCAATTTCCTCTAATGAATCTTCCACTATGCGAAGAAACATCATTGAAAATTTCTATGGATGGAACCCCTTGGATCTTGAGATCATGTGATTTATTTGAAAAACATTTTTGATCTAATGAGTCCATTCCAAAACATGGTGTATTAAAAAAGCTGTATATGTTCTATACATATCCTAAACATCCAAAAGAACATCAAATATTAAGACCCCCAGTACAAACATGTCTCGAATGCAAAACCTTTCAACACTAAAATCAAGTAAATCAGCTTCTACCAAGAACTGTGGGAGGTTTGGAAGATTCTTGTTGTCTATAATGACCATGAAAATAACAATTCTTCATATTTAATTTAAAGGAGCTCACAGAACTACCACTGGTATAAAAAGAAACACCCATCAAGCATGAATTTCTATCCAAGTCAAGCTCAACCATCAATGCCCTATCCATCACATCAGTATAAGAAAATAGATTCTTCCATAAAACATGATATTTGATGTCAGGTCAATTACCCATCATAAATTTTTATGCCATTATCTTCTCACTAGTCAACACATTAAGGGGAAACTAAAGAACCCTATAAAATTAGTTTTCATACAATGGTAGAATCTTGTAACCCTATTGGAGGTTACAAAACTCAAGGGATTTCTCCAACAACTTAAATTATAGATATAATTTACAAGTGGAAATAAATATAAATTTCATTCATTACAAACCCACATGATTCTTTTCTATCACCATTGTATCCCTCCATCAGTTGTTCGGACCTTCCATCATAAAGGTAGAACATTTTACCTTAATGGATTTGGGTTTTTTCCAATTAAGCAAAAAGAATATATATCTTTTTCAACCAGTATATCCTCTTGAAGATCATTTGTGATTTTTAAACAAGATTCATTATCATGAATAAAATTTTGATCATGATCAATAGATTCATCTCTTTGAGGTTCCACTACTGTATCCAATATGAGAGCAACCGAAGGTACTTGTCCTAGATCTTGGATAGCTTATACCACTATCTGGAAAAGATTTTGGTCCACTTTAGGATATTTCCACTGTAGTTTACCAAAAACATCCTATTAGTGGATATTAACACCTCTTTCTAGAGGTATAGTGTTACATGAAATCAAAAAACATAAATGAGGAAATCATAAAATATAAACATATAAAAGATAAAGAAATATCAATTGCATAAAGAAGAAATTTAATTTTTAATTTTAACATACACAAATAAAATGAAGGTCAAAGACTATAATCAGATCAAAAAAATCCTCAAAAACACTTTTCTCAAACTCCAATTGTGACTTAAGGTTCGTTACAGTATGAGATAGTTAGAACCTCACTCATAACATCATCCTAATTCCCATCAATACATCCCAAACCACATGCTGACATCATGGAAAGATGCTTAACCTTCACCTCTAATATCACTTTTTCACGACCCAACCGAGGTACCCTGATACCCGAGTGAACTACAATATAGCCCTTAGGGAATTCCCAATCCCTAAGGGATAATGAAAAGAACATGAAATCAAACAATAAACAATAGGTAATTGATTTCCCACAAAATAGTGTAAGATAAAATATAAATGTCAGTATGCTCAACTATACAAAGGTAGAATGAATTAGAAAAAAATGTAAAATAGTACTCAAACAAAATGATAAACCTCCAACGGAAAACTGATGTAAACCTGACAAAATTCTAAAAAAATATTATGAAATAAGTGGAAAATATCTCCACTCATCACCTTCATCATTATAAGATACCAAACATAAGTAACATCCACCCTCACTAAGTGGTAAATTCCCTTTTCACAGATATGTAAACATTATACCTACATGTTTTAAAAGGAAAAGTTAGTGTGTGAGTGTTAAATACGAGTAGGGTATCAATAAATCTTCCATAATCAATGTTATAACAATTAAAAAACTTATTCTTTCTTTTGAAAAAGCGATAAGGCATGGTATTTCATTCACATATTTTAAAGCTGGACATGATTCCACATAAAAATAGATGGATGATATATGAAGACATTATTAAATGATCATTTAATATAAAAACATTATAATAATAAGTAGGAATGAATAGAACAGTTCAATTAAAAATTGCTTCTCTATCCATCTCAAAAAATATTTTGAATAGGTTTTGAATTAATTATGTAATTAATCAAATTTAATTATCTTGGAAAATATGTACAAATTAAAAATGTTTTCCGAAATAAGGTATGGGTCTCTCATCTCACTTTTATTTCTGCATAATATGCCTTATTCACCAATGATTTATTATGTGGGGTGTATGTATACTCCCATTTTATATATCATAAAATCAATCTATTTAGATTCATGGTATTAAATGTTTTATTTAATGATCATTAATTTTATGATGCTTACAGTTTGACTATTTTAGTATTGGTTAGGGAATTATTTAACCAATTTTGATTCTTTATGTTAAACATCTACTCCAATTATATTTCCATACCTTGATTATTTGTTAAATGAATTCTTATTATCAGAATTTTTAATAACAATTATTTTATCTAGATTAAAATCTAATACAGAACATTTTTTAATTTGGTTAATGCTCACACATTATTTTAAGAAACATATTTAATTGTATATTTTTTCAAAATTTAAAAGAATTTTATTTAAATTATACAGAATGTTAGGATTTTCACCCGTTCATGAAACCTTAATGTTTTTTTGGAATACATTAAAAGTTTAAATGTTTATATCCAAATAAAACTATTTCATTTATAATTTCATGGATTTTAAAATAATTGATTCCAATGTAAAAAAGTGCAGATCTCTAAAAAATCAATGATTTTGTTAGAGTATTTTCATCTATGTCAATTCCCTATATCAAATATTATGAATGACTGAGATTGATATATTATAATACCATTTACCATATTTTATTTAATAGCCAATTATCATTTTGACTAAGCATGTACTATTTTGATACCATTATCCATATTAATATGGATATTTTATGATTATGTCTTCCGACTGGTGAAATTATCTACATTTTATGATTTAGTTTCAAAATGATTGTATATATTCATTATATTTCACCCCTTTAATATTGTTGGTATTGTGTCTATAGAAACAAAAAATTTATACTTTATGATAACATGTTTTAATTATTTTATATATTAATAAACTATTTATCATATCATAATTTCTCTAATGTGTAACATAGTATGTGATAATGTATTAATAGTAGCTATCGCACTACATGGTCATAATAATTCCCCGCTATGATGTGAACCTGGAAGTTCTATGAAACTATTCTTGACTATATTTTTTATATAATTATGATATTATTTTGAGTGGAAAAATTATATATGCTATCAAGGGTGGAGACTTAGAAGACATTGAAGAACATTCTAGTGGTGTTCCACTTTGGTAATATCTTGTATGACATTTTGAGAATAAGACCCAAAAATATAAAATCCATATTTATTTCTGTCATTGGATGTTACTATCTATGTATTTGTGCATTGATCCATAGAAAATAATTTTATTATTAATGAATATTATGCTTCATGTACATTGATGTATTTATGACAACCAAGGCGACAAATGTCTGTGGCAAGGTTGGATATGTTGGGTGAATGATGGGTAATATTACATTGATGAGTAATGTAAGAAAGGATTTTATCCTTATATTTTAATGGATGTTTACATATCATTCCCTTTGATTGAAAATAAATATCCTAAATAGATCCATTTCCATGGGGTTTTATAGGCAAGTTCATTTTTTGGAAATAACATCAAGAGACATTAAGAATTTTGGATGATTGCACTGGCCTGAAACCTATTTGATTAGAGATATTATGATAAATGGATTATATTACATAGTAAGCATCCGTTTGAGGTAAAATTTCATTGCCAAAATAAATTCTTCCTCTCTGGGATCCTTGGTAGCTTTCAAGATGTTATCCTTGGAATTTAGGATGCTTCTCCTAATTTCATTGAGAAAAAGGATTAGAGGGTCACATGCTTTGTGCATCCAGAATCTCAATTAAATAATATATTATTATTTATTATATTAAAATTTGAATTCATATTCATTCCACATGTGGTTTAATAATTATTCATGTATGATTGAACACATATAAATATTTATTATTTATTTATTAAATATGTTATTTTTTATTTATTACAGAATAATGGGGTGATATTAATTTAATAAATAAAAAAGACTCTATTCAAGGTTCATGAAATATTTTAGTGGAATTGTGGACTAATATTTTTGGTCTGGGGTGAAATTAATAAATATTAAATATTATTTAATTAAATATAATATAATTTTAATTCGTATGTTAGGCACATGTCATGAAATATTATTATAATTATTATTTGAACTGGGTTTTTCTCTTGGATTAAATAAATATTTAAGGGCACTTGTGAAATTAATTTATTTTAACCCTATTGATATATAAACCCAATTATTTTATATTCTCATAAAGAAAATTGATTGTTTTGGTTGTGCACAATGGAATAGGAGAACCCTCTCAATCCCTAAAGAGCTCCATTCTCCATGAATGCTTCCAAGATTGGAGACAACCCTTCCTCCACCAGATCAAGTAGAACACTTTTGAAGCAGTTCTCATAGAGATTAAAGGAACATGATACAAGCATAATGATGTGCCATGATAGAACTCGAATATTCCTACAGATACATTTTGATATTTGGGAACACTTATTGAAGCCGCTAGAGGGAATATACACCTTATTCATACAATGCAATGATGGTGCATTATAGCTTTATTATCAGATCCATCAATGATGAAATAATTACAACAAACATATTTCTTTAATTAATTAAATTAATTATAAATAATATTTTTTGATCCACTCTCTAGTCCCAGTGTAATTTTCCTTATATATATTCTTTGATCCAATTCCATTGAACACGATATTTTTCATTGTATAGATCTCAAATTTTTTATTGAACATGAAAAAATATTTGTTGATCACAACACATCACTTGCTTCCTCTATACCCAAAACCTACAGGAAGTTTTAGAGTAATCACATAATTATTTATAATTATTATATGATCGTGGGTGATTTACGGATTATAATTTAGTTTTTGAACTCCTGTTTAATCATTCATTTAATTTGAATTGAGAGATATCTTTCATTCTCTTTAGTTTCTCATATATCAAATAAAAATGATTGATTTTATGATTCAAATAATATTGATGAACTCATAGGTAGTGGCCAAAAAAAATTTCGAGATAACACACGAGAACATTTTGTGTATGTAGTGTTACACAGTGTGTACATGTGTTTCATGAATCCGAAATTAATTAGGCAATTAATTCAAACTATGTACATTGATAACACTTGGTTTATTTATTACTAACATCGCATGTTGAAAATATATGGTATAATATGGTCAACTATAGTAAACACAGTGTAGCACATGTACATGGTGTGTAGTCCCTTTTAGTCAAATAATGGCCATGTATTTCAATACATGGCCTCCCTGACTACTTGCCGTGTAATTAAGAGATCACATGTCATGTAACCCTTTACACACACCATGTACTGTAGTTTCCATGGTACAGTTTACATGTCGAGTTCCTAGGTGTGTACCTCAGAAATATGGTGAGGTATGTACACGTCATGTAGCTCACTTTTATATGACTTGTACTTATACCAAATTACGCATATTTAAAATTTATTTATTATATAATGTAAACCATGATACATGGTCCTTTGTATGGTCATTAAGTTAATAAGAAACACCATGTAATGTGTTTTAATATAAATATATGAAAATATTTAATAAATATATGCATAATTATCATATCTTCATATCATGTATAAATTGTAATACATTTGTTACTATGCGTACATTGAAGCATAACACGTGACCAAAAAAACATGTAATTCATATAATCATTAAGTTGATAAAATACAGTATGAAATTATATGATAACTCATGTATTCCATATGTTACGGGAGTAACTATTATAGGAATATAATACATGTTGGGTAGAATCAGACGGGTATTCACCATGTTGCCTCCAAGGTACATTTATGTACATGGGTAATTTTAAATAAATGTTTTTAATTTTTTTTAACATAATGGTGGGTGAAAATATCATGGAAATTCATATTATATTTAGGAAAACATAAATGTTTAATTAAATATAATAATTAATTGATTCGAGAGTGATGTATCTTAAATAAGAACAATTAAGAATTTAATGCTAGTTTTATTAAATTTATAATTGGTTGCATGCATGTGGATGATCATAAGCATATACCAGAAATTTGTATCCGATTGGTTTCAATTAATATATTATTAAATTAAATTTTTGTCATGCGTTCTTTCACTCCACAAATTATGCAGGTCCTGTAAACCCTTTTTTTCATTTATATAAACGCTTTTCCCCTCACTTATGTGTTCGTAAAAAAATATTTAATGGATGGTGCTCCCAAACTAGGGGTGGTTCATGTTTAGAGATGAGGTGAAACCAATCCATGAGAGATACATTGGTGTTCATGTGGAATAGTGCAACATGAATCCTAATTGGTTCAAGGTGTTTTTCTCCCAGGTAAGAGGTTAGATTATAAATCACTAGATTAACTAACCATTAGTAAATGATCATGATCATACGGCTTTATTATTTTATTTTTGTCAAGTTTCATGTTTATTTAATTATGGTTTTTTTTCGTGATCACAAAAATTAATGAAATTAACGAGCATGCAAGATAGAACTAAAATAAATCAGATTATGCCTAAATATTATCTAATAACTAGTTAATCACTTAATTAAATCAACTTATTATTAATAATAACATGATAAAGAATATAATTTTAAATTTATGAATAATGGATAAAATACCCCAATTATATATATTAAGTTTTTATAGCCTTCAACTACTTCAGTTAAAATTTGACTATAGTTCAATGTGCCTGAACAACCAAAGTTGGAATGATTTTAATTTTCATGGAATTCTAATGTGATGTTCTGGTTGAATTAAATATGATTACATTAAGGGTTTACGTCCAAATCATAACATTATTTAACTAAGAGGAATGATTTAATGAAATCCAATTTAATGTTTTTAGTATTGGGGAGTCCACTCAACATATCAAGGAACTATGAGTTAATGAAGATGACATTTTGAATGCCTATGTAAAACAATTTTAGTTTACTGACCAACCAATGTTGGGGTAATTAGAAGGTAAATATGGATCATTTCCAACAGAATGTCCATGTAAATATATATTATGAATGAAATGGTAAGGGATATTAAGTTTCTATTAAGTAGTGGTAGTTTAAGAAAACTCATATTTATTTATATTTTAGAATTTATAAAATAATTAATAAAATTATAATTATCTTATTTCATAGAAACATCATTAAAATGACATCAAACATAACACTATGATCCATACATGAGAATGACATCATTCTCATAAGAACAAATTTCCAATAGTGTCAAAGGCACCTATGTGTCATCATTCTCCATGAAACAAAATTATATGTGTCAAAAGAATGTTTTCCTAATGTTCCTTGAAATGAGGCTAGTGATAAAGAGTTTGAAAACTATGAGAAACATTTGAAATATTTCCCAAATTTCCAATTATTCCTACTATAATCTCTGTCCAATGATCTTTAAAAGGGAATGGATTCAAAAGTAATGATGTCAACTTTGTGGTATATATCAATAGAATATCAGACAATAGAGTAATGATATATCCAATGATTTCATTAAAACTAATGTTGGAGTGTCTGTGTCAGCTATTGATCATGTAGTTATTCTTAATGGACACATTGAAAGCATAAACATATTATAATTAAATTATAATATGATTTGCATAAAAATCATATACATTCATCACAGCTGAAGTTGTTTTTCGTTTTTAATTTTAATTAAAATATGATTAATAATGAGATGAGTATGTTGGAACTTCTAACCTTGATTTTCCAAGGGGATAAGTCCCTATAGAATGATAAACCGATAGTGCTTATAGTTAATAAAAAAATTAAGAACATGGAAAAGGATCTCAAGACTCATAAAAAGTCTAAATCCCCCATGAACAATACATTAAAGAAGAAGAAGATCCAAAGGTGAGAAAAATAAATGGAGGAAGTTTGTTTTTCATTTGTCATGTTATGCCTCTAGAAATTGAATTGCACACAAAGGTAAATGATTATTTTTTATTGTGTGTAATATTTCAATATCTACACATAGGGTATTATATATAACTTATGGAGCTCAAATCATTGTTAAAATACAATGAAAAAATTTATTTAGAAGTATTTTTTGAGGTGAGGTAGTTCTGAGAGCTGTTAATAGAGAGAGGTTGTTTTCCCAAACCATTGATGTCTACCACCTTTCATTTCCAATTATAATGATTTTTGTTTTAAATGATTTTTATTATGTACCTATATTATACAAAGAACATAATATTTTTTATCATACATTGATGTAGATGGGGCTTTTTTCATGTTAGGAAATAATTTTATTTTCATTTAGAAAGAAGAAAATGTTATGGTATGCCACATTTAAATAATGGAATGTATGTATTAAAATAACAAAACAAGTGTTGGGAATTGATAATTAATAGTCTTTATATGACTCATATAACACCAATCTATTGAATTACTATCTTAGACATGTAAATGAGAAGCATTTTAAAAAGCTCTATCAAGATAGTTATCTAGAATCTTATGATCTAAAACCTCTTTAAATATTTGATGATTTTTTTACAAGGAAAAATAGACAATACACTATTTGGTGGATATGGATAAAGGGCCATGGATATTCTATGAGTGGTATACACTGATGTGTGAGGAGCGTTTCTGGAAGAATATATATGTGGATATTCTTAATTCATAACTTTTTCTGATGTCTAGAGTAGATATGCCTATATCTATTTGATGAGTTATAAGTTTGAGTCCTTTTATGAATTTATGGAATTCAAGAAATAAGTATTGAATAAACATGTAAGAAGATAAATAAGATTAAATCGAATCAAGGTGGTTAATATCTTAACCAGTAGTTCATCAATATTCTAATTGTGTTTGGGATTCTATCTCATCTCACCATCATTATATAGAAAAAGTGGAATGGTGTTAGTTTAAGGATGAACTGTTCCTTGTTATACATGGTAACATTGACGAAGAGTCATGCAGTTCTTCCATTATCATGTTGGGGAAATGAATTACCAACTGCATCATACATGTTAATGTTTGTTCCAACTCAAGCGGAAAATGGAATTCCCTTCAAGCTATGGACTGGAAATAAACCAATATTTTTGTATAAACATGTATGGGGTTGCGAGTTGTTTGTTATGATCTTCTTAGGGAAAAAACCAAAAACTCAGGGAACAAAGTATATCTTTATAGTGTATCCTACGAAAACAAAGGGATACTACCCATAAAACCCCTTAGACAAGAAAGTGATTGTCACCAAAAAAATACATCATTCCTAAGAGGGAGAACTTCCACACAAAGGATTGTTGGAGAAATACTATATTCAATGAAGTTGATGCTCATGATACACATGAGTTAGAGTAGGAACAGCTTCTATAGGTGCCCATAAAATAAGTAGTTCTTGAAACAATATTATTGTGTAGGTGCACAAGAAATGTAAGAGAACCCGAGATATTTGGTTTTCTAGTCACCAATGATGGTGATTTGTTATTGGTTGATAAATATGAACCTCACTCCTCGAAAGATAAAGTAGAGAGATCTAAAGCTACACTATGACTTGAATCCATGAATTCTGAAATGGATTCCATGTATAAAAACCATATTTAGGTTCTGGTGGATGCGCCTGTTGATGAAAGTCATATTGGATGAAACTGGAAATTCAATGTGAAACTATACATGGTTGGTAAATTAATTACCTATAAAGGAATGATAGATTATATAGGGTTTAAACAGTATCAAGGAATTAACTATGTTGAATCCTTATTTACTAGTCTCCATGTTTAAATTTAATAAAACACTACTTTCTATAAAATCTTACCATGACTAAGAGATTTTTCATATGGAAGTCAAAACGGAATTCCATAATGATATCCTTCAAGAAGATATCTAAATGAAAAGACTATAAAGTTTTTTGACTCTATGTTATGAAAAATGGATTTTTAAGATGCATATATCTATTTTTGGATTGAAGAAGCCATTCTGGGCATGGAAAATTCGACTCGATATATCCATAAAAATATTTATTTTAATTATGAACCAATGTGATATTTATGCTTACATGTGGATTGGTGGAATAATGATCGATATCTTAGTAGTATATGTTGATGATATACTACTTATTGGAAACTAAATATCATTCTTATATCCATTTAAGTAATGGTTAAACAAGTGTTTATCCATGAAGGACTTAGTCGATGTATCATATATTTTAGGTATAAAGATCATTCGTGACAAATCCAATAGCCTTTATAGACCATGTCAATGTATATATTTTGAAAAGATGCTAATTATATTTTGTATAGAACAATCCAAGAGGGTATTCATTTCACTTTCACATGGTTTACATATTTCTATGAAAATGTTTCATTTAACAAATAAGGAGGAAGAGAGAATGAGAAAGATCATATGTGCTTCAGTGATAGGATCAATCAAGCATGCCATGTTATGTACTAGACATAATATTTCTTATGCATTGAGCATGGTTCGAAGATATCAAGAAGATTCAGATGAACACCATTGGACTATTGTTAGGGTTATCCAGAATTATATTATAAAAACTGAGGATATGTTCATGGTATGTGGAAGAGATGTGGAGCTGGTCATCAAGTGTTATATTAATGCTAGTTTTCAGATATATTATAATGATTTGATGTTGCCATTTGAAAAAATTTTCTATCACAACAAAAGAGTTGTGAGGAGGAAGATTTCAATGGATCTAGTTGTTTATGATTCTACAGTGGAGTCCAAGTATATAGAGTCTTCTGATGCATACAAGGAATTCATATAGATTCATAACATTGTCTAGGAGCTTAATGTTGTACCTAGTAGTAAATACCATATCACATTGTATTATGGTAATAAAATAGATGTGCCTCATAAAAAATAGGCAAGGTCACACTAATAATCAAATCCAATACATATGAAGTATCGCCTCTTGAAGGATTTTCATCATAGGTGTGATGTTATAGTATACAGTGTTCCCATAGAATAAAGCCTGGTGGACCCCTTGACTAATGTATTATCTCAATCTATTAATGAGTATCGTGTTAGAGCTAGCGGAGTGAAAGTTGTTAATAGTTGGCTCTAGTGTAAGTGGGTGTCTATTGGAGTTGGATCAATGTAACAAACTTTTGTTTACACTATTATAACATGTAGCCAATATTTTGTATATTAGTAAAATACTTATCACATCAAGGTTTCTCTTTTACATGACATAACATGTGATAATGTCCTAAGAGTAGCAGTCACACTATAAGATCATAGTTTTTCCCCACTATGATGAGAACCCAAAATTGTTATGAAACTATTGTCGAATATATGTTCTATTATCAGATTATATCATTTGATAGACACAAATGATATAATATATCATGGTTGGATACTCATAGAACATTGAGGCACCATTTCATGGTGTACCCCTTAGGTAATATCTAGTAGACTATTATGAGATTAAGACCCTCCAATAAGAAAAACACATGTCTTTATGTCATTGGATATTACTATATGAGGATGTGTGTATTGATCCTTATACATTAGGATTATTAATAATGGATATTACGAGTCATGTATTTTGATGTATTGTCGAAAAACATGAAGATGTCTATTCATGGTGAAGTAGGATATGTTGGGTGCATCCGAAGTAATATTTCATTAATGAATAATGTGAGAAAGGATTTTCCCCTTCTATTTTAATGGATGTTAATATCTCAGGCCCCTTCATGGAAATGATATAGCCTAAATAATTCCATGGAAATGTTGTTCGATAGGTATGTTCAATTTCAAGATATCAAAGAAAGATACATCAAGCATTTTGGTTGATGGTACCAACATGAAACCTTCTTGACTAGAGATATAGTGACAAATGAAATATATTACACAATAATCATATCTATTAGGTAACATGTCATTGCGGTATTATCTACTTTCATTATGGGTTCCTTGGTGTGTTAATAGATACTAACCATAGAATTTACGTTGATTCTCCTAATTCCATTGAGAAAGAGGCCTAGAGGATAACACACTATGTGTATCGAGAATATCAATTAAATAATATATTATTATTATTCATTTAAAAATTTGAATAGATATTATTCACATACATGGATTAATAATTATTTTTGTATGCTTTATCACATATAAATATTTATTTTATATTTATAAAATATAAATTTTTTAAATTTTTAAGGAATAATGTAAGGATATTCACATAATAAAAAAATAAACATTATTCAAGGTTCAATAAATATTATGGAGGAATGAAGGACTAGGATTTTATTCCCAGTGAGAAAATAATAAATATTGAATATTATTTTATTACATAATATCTAATTTTCATTCAAAGGTTAAGAACATGTTGATAAATATTATTATTATTATTATTTGTCAAGGGTATTTCACTAGAATTAAATAAATAATTAATGGAAATTTGGAAATTATTTAATTTTAAGCTTACTGATATAAAAACTCATTTATTTTATGATATTAATAAGAGAATTCATTTTTTTGTGTGCAACATAATTAGAGAATCCTCTCAACCCCAAGATAGTTCCCTTCTCCATAAATGCCCCCATGAATGAAGATAACCCTTACTCCTCCAAAACAAAGGAAATTATTCATAATTGGTTCTTGTTGCATTTACAGACAAATGACAGAAGTGAAAGGGTCTGTTGTGCTAGAACCAAGATATTCTTTCAGAAAAGTTTATAGATTTAGTGAACACGTGTGGATCACCGCTAGAGGGAGTATGTACTTGATTCCTACAATGCAACGACAGTGCATCACTGATATTTTACCAGATCTACTATTGAAGAAATAATTACAACTAAGGTAATTCTTTACTAAATTAAATTAATTATAAATAATATGTGATGATCCTCTCTCTGGATCTAGTGTGATTTTATTAATATATATTATTTTAATTAATTCCATTGAACATGGAATTTCTTATCGTATATACACTGATTTATCGTTGAACATGAAAGAACAATTGTTTGGCACCACCCATTTCACACTTCTTCTGCACTCGTAACCTATACATATGAGGAATGCATTGGACTTAGTAAGGGTCAGATATGGCATGCTATAGCCCATCGATGCATCTATAAGACTCATATGACAAATTAGTTTTCAAAATGTGTGATGTCTTACACAATTATGTATATCATATTTCTTGAAGCCTGTATGGTATGTTTATGATGTTCATCATTATGCATTCCCTCGTTATGATATTATTTATTGATAATACTTGTGGTTAATGTTCTAGTAGAATATTTTTGGGTAAGTATCGTTTTTATGTGATTATTTATATAGCATTATTTTTTCAACATTATTTCATTCCATGTTATCATCAAGATTAGGTTTTAATGGTATTCATTTTTTAGTTGTTCTATTTGCCTTATTGGTTATTATTGTTTATTATAACTTACAAAGTATACATCTCCTTATTAAGAATTTGATCTCACCCCTCTATTATGTTGTATTTTTAACCAAGATGCTAAGATGTATATTATAGTTAACATATAAGGATAATATAAGGGAATACGGGTGTCTCCAATTGAGTTACTATGGTGCATTTAATTTTATGTTGTAATTTAATACTTAAGTTAATATCTAGTTTTCTAAATATAATAAACTATTTTTTTCTTTTAGATGTGATTAATTGTTTATTATACCAATGGAATAAAGTAAGGCACCATCTTTGGGCTATTAGGAAGAGGTCTTTATAATTTTTATTGGAGGAAGTTTTGTAGAAACATTGGAAACTAGATTTAGTGAAACATATATTAGGGAAATATAACCATATAACTCACTTTTAAAATATTCTAAGGTATCCAAGATTGTGGTTTTCCAATTATTTATAAATTAAATGATTGAATATTTTTAAAATTTAATAAGTTAATTTAGTTTATGTAATTGTTTATAAATAGTGCATAGTGGAAGGAATGGAATCTGTATCAATGCACATAATACATATAAGGATTTCTCTCTCATGAAAGAAAATGATGTTGGATCTGGAGCTATAACAAGAGTTGAAAATATTATAACTATATTATGATAACTAAATCATGTTATTATAAAAATCCTTAACCCCATAGAGCATCCATATCCACAATGTTTTGTAATAATGTTAGATAGCTTAATGTGATAAAAAATTCCATCATTCAATGAAAAAAATATATATGACTTTGAGAAATAGATTATTTCCTTAGAAAATATATTTATCACTTTGTGATATAACAATCGGGATAAGATTATCATGGTAGTTTATCCTCTCTCCGGAGATGCAGATCAATGGTGGTCATTAATTGAAGACACATATAAGGAGGAAGAAATTCAAAATATGGAATGCAATGATTTTAATGAAATTTTCATGGAAAAATATTCTTCTTGTTAACAATGTACAGATATAGATTGGAAATTCCTGAGTTTAAGATAGATATATGTTGAAATTTTGTTATGTATGATGGCATCATTACAAGGTTAGAAATGAATGTGGTAGATGGCATAAATTATCTAAAGAGAAAGATTGATTGATTCTATTATAAGCTTAATCCAATTGTTCAAATGTAAAATGTTTCCAATGAATTCTCATCGTATAAGGCTATATTATCATGTTCCATCAAGGTTGAGAAGTTATTTTCTATGACACATGGATTAGATGGGATGTAATATTAGAAGAAGGATGTTGAGTACTCTAAAAAATGAAATATGGAATAGGGGAAGAAGAAAAGAAAAGAATTTCCAACTTGAAATAAATGTGGAAATAGAAACCATGGATCATGAAAATTGTGAATGGGAGTTTGTTACAAGTGTGTAGAAAAAGGGAACTGAGACCATGATTTCAAGGGAATGAATGAAGTCGGAAATGTTCAATGATTCAACATCAAAGAGACAGGAAAGTATGCACATGAATTTCATATATATAAAGGAAAATTATCCCAAAAATGTAAAAGGGATCAAAGACATTTTTATGTTGTCACCCCATATAAGGATTATGTTCTTAATTATATAGGGAATGGTTTTTTAATTATCCCCTAAAATTTAGCTAAAGCACTATCTGATTCAGGATCATCACATTATTCTTTATCTTCATAGTTTTCTATGAAGAATAACTATTTCTAATTAACCTTAACACAGATTGTTTCAATCAAAAATAATATTTGGAAACTTATTGAAACAAATATGCATTGATCAGTTCCTATTATGACACAAAAACATGTTATAGTTACTGATTTTATTATCATTAATGTGGTTGATTTTGATATAATCCTTTGTTTGGAATATATTTAAAAATATATGGCACAAACTTATTACAAAGGTAAGGATTTTATGATTTGTGATGAAGATATATAATTTATTATCTTCAGTGGGGAGAGTTCAGCATTTGATCTATTTTATGATTCAACTCTAGGGGATCTTCTATATAGGATTCATAGAGAATAAGAGAAGATAAAACATACTGATAAAAAAGGTGATCTTCAAATTGAGGATGCACATATTGTACAAGAATAAATTGATGTATTTATATAGGAACTACCTAGAAATAATCTATAGTGGAAATTTGTGTTTTATGCTGATTTAATCATCAATGAATGTCCTATATCAAAGACTCCATATATATTGTCCGTGGTACAGTTAATATAGTTAATGAAACAACTATATGAATTGTGTGATACAGGATTTATATTACTTAGTTTTTAACTTTGGGGAGATGATTATCCAATGAATGAATCTGATATTCATTATTAATATATATAATATCCATGTGCTTTATTATTCATAAAACCGACTTTACTTCATTTTACACTTTGAACATAATTTCACATTATGAATGTAAATCCTTTATAAAATTAACTATTACATGGTTCATTTTTTGAACACCATATAAAATACCCAATGATGTTGATTTTATTTTCAAATTTAAATTTCTGGTTTTTAATTACATAAGGAATAATTCATGATTTTGGAGAACCTTAAGTTTCTCGTTTCAATACCACCAAAGTGGGCCTTGAACCAACAACATCTTGGGCAAAGTGAACAGGACAAAATCCCAATAAATGTATTATAGCATCCACGATTCAGTCCCAATGATTATAAAAATTTAACTACAGATTTATTAAATCATGGGGTACATTTAATCAAATAGTGACAATATCTGATTCTAATTTATTAATGGTGTTTCATGTGGCCCATGTTGAAGATGAAATTATGGGATAGATTTGGCGGCCCATTAAAACATCCAGCCATTTCGAACATATATCAAAATAATAATTTTCATTTGGGTTGAAATTCTAAAAGATGAAAGAATCCATCCTAGTATCCATTTTATTCTTCTATGGTCCACTCAAATTTGACCATATAAAATTTCATTTATGCTCCTCTATTTGGTAAATGAAAGATGGATACTACTTCGAGTCGAGGGTGGAAAAGATCAAATTCCATAGATATTCCACTACCCTAATCCTACTATACTCAAGTGGGATAACATGAACAATTGGAGGCTCGAACCAATTCATCCAAAATCCATATTTAAGGAAATGTTGGTTGATTAATTCATCAACTTTGGCTCTTTGTTTATTTTTTATGTTATGCTGTGAATTTTTTTCCTTTAGTTAGTCTTTCTCATGTAAGTGGTTCAATACACCTTAGTTTCATAATAAAAGTACCTATTATCATCTTATTCTATTCGTATTCATATCAGATTTACATTGATGGATCAAAGTTTGAATTTATTCCTAAAAAAACTTGTAAAATTATAACACAATGGTGGAGGCATCGTTATTTCATTGTATTTTTTTACTTCATCAATTCATCCCTCTTGGGTCTAATTCCCACTTCCATTGAATCCATCGCATCAATGGAGGGCTGACCGACTTAAGGATTTATTAAAGGGAGTATAAACGGTATGTATTGGATGTTATTTCTTATGATATTAATTTCTAATAACTTATATTAATTGAGAGTTTTTTATAACGATCTGTAAACTCTTTCGTCATTGTCGAATTTAAGGCCACACAGTACAAGTGATGATATAATTATTTACCTTAGAGTTCTCAAAAATTTGATCTTTATATTTTATAGGTGATTGGTATTATGGTTTGTATCCCCAAATCCAGTAAGTGATGTTGTTTTTTGGTCTTTCTAAATGAACCTATCTCAAATATATGAAAGTGAAGTAGTTGAAAAAGGAATGAATCCAATCCACCCCAAGTGATAACATAGGATAAACTCAATATTTTAAATTTAATTCAATCAATTATATTATAATTCACATAAACCTATATAAAAAACTCATGTTTTCCACTTTATAGATGAAAACAATCCATAGAATGGACGTGTTTGTAGGATGATTCCTAGGTGACTGAGGATTCAAAAACACAAGCTAAACTACAAGAGATAGCTTAACCCTAAAATCATGGTTCACTTTGGGAGAGAATAACTTTTGGAACTATTTCTAGGGACCCTAATAAGTCATTTCCACTCCCATTTTGTTCTCCCCCATTTATCTTTTCTCACCTCAAATTATCTTATCATTTACCATTTCTTTTGGTTTTCACTTTTCATGGCGCAAGTCTTCCCATACCTGTGACATATCAAATCATTATGTCTGGGTGGATAGTATAGGGTTTTGGGAGTCGAGAACACCTAGGGGTTTCTTCACATTAGTTCCAAATATTCCTAACACTGTATATTAAAATATTTATTCTATTCAAATGGAGGGTATTCAAATAAATCAACTCAAAAGCCTAGGTGGGAACCAAAATTGAAATCCAAATGAGGTAGCCCCAAACATGGGGAACACAGTCGATCAAACCATGAATGACTACATCACACTTACCTGGAACAATACACCCTCTTGTATTAGGAATGATACCATATGAGAATCCCATTATGTCTTCAAAAATCATGTATGAAACCACATTCCAACCTTCCATGGGATGGATTCAGAAATTCCAAACCTTCATGTCAAAGAGTTTGACGACATTTAAAAACCATGTGCCAACCTCCTCATCATGAGTCAAATATGATGAGGATATTTCCTTTATCACTTATGGATCAAGTAAATAATTTGTTTACCAATCTGAGACATACATTAATCCATTCCTAGGACCAATTTCAGAGAAAATTCTACAAAAAATACTTCACAATCAAAAATAAATTTCACATAAAAAGAGCATCCAAAAATACATTCAGATAGAATGGGAGTCATTTTATAAAACATGGGAAAGGATCAAAGACACACTCAACATGGTACCCAATCATGTATTTTCAATACCATAATAAATTATAATTTTCTATGAAGGGTTGGGTCTGGGAAACAAACAATTCATTAACTTGATGTGTAATAGATGCTTCAAAATCAAAGACCCAAATGATGCTTACGAGTATCTAGAATGATTGGAAAATCAACCCCAAATATGGGGAACACCACCTTACTATGAGAATCCACCCAAATATTGTTGAATTCACACACATAGGGAGGAGAAAAGTCATAGGTTTGAAATTGTTTCACTCACTAGGTTGTTCGATTTGATCGATCATAAGATGGTCCATGAAATTAAAACTGTTGACCATGTTTGCACAATTTGTGAAAAAATGACCATAAGACTGACAACTTCCAAACCATCCTATCCAATAAAGATGTAATTTTAGGAGGACCACCATCGGATGTCAATAACATAAAATTTTAGAAGCCATATTACCAAAATAAATTAATCCAAGGTATAATGACCATCCAAAAGTACATTGGAATGATAACTAGTAACCCGTTGAACAAACTTGTCAGCCACAAGGATCAAACCCCTACCCTCCATAAAATTCTCAACACCATAACCAGTTCTAACCACAACCAGTACAATTAAAATATCCTCCTATAAAATACTAAATACCCACCCATAAACCCATTAAATAACCAATATATCAACCAATGTGTCATCCTGGGATAAACCAACTAGCACAAGACCATACCCAATCTTCCCTATGCCAATATTTGAACAGTTGTGAAAACAAATACAGAAAATGAACTCATTAGTCTTATCTCATAAACATAAACTGAAAACCATAAAAATCATTAAGGAATCCATGCCTACTCAGGCAGTACCATCCTCAACTATAATGGTATAAAGTAGTTATAAACAAACCACTCATGAACATCTCATTGCAGTTACTATTTTATGAAGTTGTAGATCGTTTGAGAAACCTGAACTAGCCATTCTATAACCATTAAAATCATAAAAAATGAATGAAAATGATTAATAACCACCCACATATTTTGAAAATACTAATGAGAATGTGATGAAACTACAATCACACCAAACAATCAAACTACCTGATCTATTACCTCAATGAATGAGAGGAAAATCAAAACCATAACTGAATGAAACATAGTATGAAATCTTCTCTCAGGTTATGTTGAGAAAACCCCTTCATGATGCAATCAAAACCATTAATACCAACTGAGTGTACCGTTATGACTTCTTCACTTTTAGAAAGAAAATTTCACCTAAAATCCATGTCCTTTTGACTGATAATGTGAGTACCACCATTTAAGGGACCATTACACTGAATTTGAATGATCCAATGTGTCCATACATCAATGTTGAGGAAGAAGAAAATATTGTTGTAAAATCCCTTTGTTATATGGGATAAATTTTGATCCTCATTCCTTATGCCATGTATTTTCAGTCAGGTCCTAATGAACCCCAACCCACATCTATCACTATTAAACTTGTTGATCATAGTGTTTGAGTACCTAAGTCGATCTAAAATGATGTTTTAGTTAATGTTAAAAATTTAATTTAACCAGTTGACTTCATTGTCCTTGAAAATCACCCAATCTTAGGTCATTGGAAGAAAACCCCACATTATCCTTGTTCATCCCTTCTTAGTAATGATCAACTCAATTATATGAGTTATAAATGGGAACATGACAATAAACTTTGGAAACATGTGCCTTTATATAAACATCTCAAATGATGATGCTCAAATTGGGGATGATGAAGAGATCAGTGAGGTTAATTGGATTGGAAGTGTTGATTTTGAACATAAGGAAAATCATGGAATTAGTGAAGGAAGATCATGTCATGTAGTGATTGGTTTTATTTGTTTTTAGGATAGAAATTTGTATCCTTGGAATGAATATCTTTTAGATACTTGATTTGATGTTTTTCCAAAATCATCAATCAGTTATATGATTAGTGAAATCAATTACATTGAGTCTATTCCTATTCAAGAAACAAATCTGGCCAATATAGTGGACGAAAATTCTATTCACAAGTAACCAATTCTATCAAGATATCTGGAACAAGAAACTACGTTCAATAATAAGTCCCATATTTCCTTGGAAATTGATAACCATTTTGATATTAAATTTTAGGTCTTACCTTTATCACTCAAGTACGCGTTCCTAGGGTAAAATATATCTTTTCCTCTTTTCATTTCTTCCTCTCTTGATTCCAATATAAAAATGATGCTTCTATATGTCCTAAGAAAGATTATGAAAGAAATTGGATGGTCCCGTTCTAATATTCTTGGGATTACCCCACTCATTGAAACTCATAGTATTGTTCTTGAATCTGAATCCAAAACATGTCTTTAACCTCAATGGATACATAATCCAAATAATATTGTTGTTGTAATGAAATAACATCTAATTTTCTAAAAGAGGGTATTATCTACCCAAATACTAAGAGTGAGTGAGTAATCCCAATTGAAGTTGTCACAAAGAATGATGGAATCACTGTGGTCACCAATGGGGATAGTGACCTTCTCCCCACAAGGTTGAGTAGTGGATAAAGATTCTGCAATGACTATAGGAAGCTAAACTCTTGTATAATTAAAAACCATTTCCCCTTTCCCTTTATTGATCAAGTCCTCTAGTGAGTGGTGGGTCATCAATTTTATTACTTCCTAGATGGATTCTATAGATATAATCAAATATAAGTCTCCATAGGGGATCATGGAAACAAAACCTTCATTTTTCCATTTGGAAATTTTGTCTTCATATGAATTACCTTTGGGTTATTTTACTCCCCAAGTACCTTCCATCGGTGCATGATGATAATCTTCTTAGACAATGTGGTAGATTATTTAGAAGACATCATGGATGACTTCTCCATATTTGGGGACTCTTTTGAGGGATGCCTTATTAATGTTGAACTGTTTTTCTCAATATCTGAGGATTGTAATCTCATCCTAAATTGGGAAAACTGTCATTTAATGTAATGTATGGACTTGTTCTAGGCCATATGGTATTTGACACAGGGAATGAATTTGATAAAGATAACATTGAAATCATTCATTTCCATCCATCTTCTATAATAATAAAGGAAGCGAGGTCCTTATTAGTAAATACTAGTGTCTATAAAAGGTTCATTAAGAATTTAAGCTTTATTTTTATGGAAAACAATTAATGAGGAATCATTCTCTACAATAAAGTTATCTCTTATATATCCATATAGCATGAAATATTTCAATAAGATACATTCATTTTAACTCATGTGTGATGAAAGTGACTTCCCTATAGGAGGAGTCATTGGGAAACGATGTGATAAAAATCTTTGTGTTATTTCTTAAGCATAAAAATCATTAAGTGATGACCAAATCAACTACACCACTACTAGGAAAGAGTTTCTTGTTGTTTTCCATGCCTTAGATAAATTCAATCCCCATATCTTAGGTTAACCCATCATTGTCTTCACAGACCATTCAACACTGAAATAACTTTTCCCAAAACATGATGTCAATAATATTTTTTTATGTGGGTACTTATTATTATATATATCAATTTAACCATTAAGGATAAAAAGGGTGTTGAAATTTTTTCCACCGATCACCTCTCTATGATGGAATTCATAGACAACTCACGTCAAATTTCTGTGTCTGATTCATTTCCCGAAGAGCACCTCTATTCTGTGATTGATTACCCATGGTTTGCTGACATAAATAACTATTTGTTTATGAGCAAAATTCAAAAATTCTTAAAGACCCAAGCTAATAAGAAATTCAGTTCTGATTTTATACACTATGTTTTTTATTATTCTTACATCTTCATGTTCTTTCATGATAAAATCATTAGAAGATGTGTTTCCTAGTTTGAGCAAGAGTCCATTCTAAAATAATTTTCAAGGATATGCATGTGGAGGATTCATTTTAAAAAAACATCACTGTAGATGTCCTAAAAAGTGGTTTCTACTAGCCTAACTTTACTAAGAATTCCTTCCACTTCAAATAAAATTTCCTCAATGTCAACAATTAGGATCCATTACCAAAAGGAATCAAATTCCCCTAACACCCATTATAATAGTCAAAATCATTGATTGTTGGGGAATTGATTTCATAGGACCCTTCCCAAACTCTATGGGAAACCAATACATCCTATTATTTAATTTTTCTATCTCAAAATGGGTTGGGTCCATTCCCACAAATTACAATGACCATCATGTTGGGATCTGATTAATAAAAGAGATCATATTTTATTGATTTGGATTTCTTAGGGATATAATTAGTGATTGAGGAACCCATTTCAACAACTGCCCATTCTCTATATTCATTAATAAGTATGAGATCTTTCATAATGACTTCATTGTGCACCATCCACAAACCAGTGGTCAAGATGAGTTAGAGAATAAGGATATTAATAAAATTATTGAAAAAATGTCAATCCATCCAATAAAATTTTTCTGAGAAACTCTTGGATTCTCTTTGGGTATATCGTACTACATTCAAAACCATCTTAGGAATCTCAACCTAATTGTTTGTTTATGGAAAATCATGCCATTTACTGATTCAAACTAAGAATAAGGCCTTTTGGGCCATAAAAAATGAACTTTTACATTTCTTTGGCTGATGAAAAGAGGAAATTAGACTTTAATTATCTTGGCGAACATAAGATGGAGGATTATGGAAATCGAAAGTTAAATAAATCTAGTGTTCAAGCATACCAATCTAGGTATAGAAAAGTCAAACATAATAAACTAAGAAAATTCTGGTTTTTGTATAGTTCAAAACGAAATTTTCACTCAATAATTATGAGTTTCAAATGGCCCGGTCCATACATAGTGTATAAGTTTTACCCTTATGGGCTTTCATAAATTCAAGATCCCACCAATGGTAAGACATTTAATGTTAATTGTCATAGAATCAAACCAATCATTGAACTATTCTAAAAACCTGATGATGATTAAGGCATCTATGAACCAACCATAGATGAGGAAAATTCCAAAACCCATAGGCGTCTAAGTCGATCTAGAGATTAAAAAAGAGCTCCACAAGAGAAAATATATGGTTTTTATGTTTCCAATAAATATGAATAATATTTATCTTTCAAATTGGATTAATGAATCAATATAAAATTTAATAAAAATTATTTAATCAATCAAATTTAAATATGATTATACCTTTTATATTTGAAATATTCTTCTATTATGAGTATGGATTGGTATGATAGGGGAGAACTATATTCATTTGTGTTACGTTATGTGATATTTGAGTAATATATTATGCATAAAATTAAAAAGAAGGAAACGTGTAATCAGTTTATTTTTTTATTATTTATTTTTATTTAAAAAAACAAATATCAATAATTTCAAACAATTAAAAGAGCAAATTATAGGTCATGGGGAAAACCATGTCAACACCGATGAATACATATGGACTCGAACACATGACCTAAGGGAGACAGGGGAATTTACTTTCCACTGATCTATGACTTATAATGATTATTTATTCTATATTTTCTATATATATACTTATATTTTACTATCATTTATATATATATATATTATATTTTTATGTTCATTTTTCCTTGTTATACTACAAAACTCTGCAAGTGGTAGGAATATCGAAGGATTAAATTGGAGTGACACTAACATCAACTTTAACCCCCATGCGACTTCATTACATGATTATCATTTTAAATATCCTTTTTAAACTGCTCTTTTCTACACCCTTCTATGTTTTATTTTCTTTAAACAGTGGGGGCATTTTTATTCTATGTTGGGGGGTGAAAATAAAGAAATACACTAAATGTGAAATAAAAAATGTTTGTAAATTGTAGGAAAAATTCATTTAAATATGAACATGGAAATACACATTGAAAAAATTGAAACTTAATATCATATAATTTAGAATGCCCTGATTCTGATTTTATTCCTTGTATAATTTCATGATCATAGATTTTGGAAGGTGTGGTTGTCAAATGTGATATTTCATCGTTTAAATTTTCAACCAAAAAAAAATTAAAATGTACATCTGTTGAATTGTGGGGCATTAGTTTGTGTTTATGGGGTCCCCCAAATAAGCATCATAAGTTTAATTATAATTGTAGGTTTAATATGATTTTTCAAATAAATTAAAAATAATCAAAAAAGAATACATTAAATTTTCTTATAGAGTAATGAATTGACCTAATGTGTGGCTTTCAACACATAGGGATCATGAATATAATGTTTTCTAGCCTGGAGTTAATACTTTTTTCTCTATTTGTGGAAATTTGACTTTTTTTTACTGAGATAACTCGAGATGATGGCTGAGTATGTTTTCATCACTTGGTCCCCTAAGGTATTTGAGCCTGAGAGTCATTGACAATGTCTCTCTATATGGGTTGAATCTATTTAGTTCCATCTAAATTACCATGGAAAAATTTAGAAAAACAAATATATATATATATATATATATTGAATACCCATGTTAATATAGAAATTTGATTACCCCAAGAACATCCATAATTTCCCCCCTTGAATAATGATTAACAGATGTGTTTATTGATATACACAACACATCATCATTCTAAATTGATATTGGAAGAAATATGGAAATGAATTTTAACATGGAATGGTGTTAGGATTAGGATATTATTATGAAACTATCATTAATTAAAATATTTTTATGGGTTTTAAAATTGTTTGGTATAAGGGGTTTTGGTGATCATTTTGTATTAAAATGATTTTGGAAAAGGGAATTAAAATTTCATATATGTTACTCAAGACTATAAAAAATCATGTTGGGGGTGTTATTAGCCACTGAATGAGTCAAATATTCATTATAAATATATATAATATTCAAGTTCTTCATTATTTATAAACAACATTAAAGTGCATTTTACACTTTGAACATCATTTCCCATTATGATTGTAAGTCCTTTTAAAAGTTCACTATTACATGGTTCATTTTTTAACACCATATAAAATACCGAATGAGGGTGATTTTGTTTTAATATTTATGTTTCCGGGTTTTAATTACATAATGAACAATTCTTGCTTCTGGATCACTTGAATATGTAGATTGTAAGACCACCAAAGTGGTCCTTGAAGCAACAACATTCTGGAAAAATTGAACTATACAACAACCCAATAAAAGTACATTATCAAACAAGATGCAAGCACAGTGATTCAAACAATTTAACTGAAGATAGAGAATATCATTTGGAAAATTTAATCCATCAGTGATTAGAGAAAATTATAATTTTTTAATGGTGTATCAGGTGTCCAATGTTGTAGATCAGATTTTGGACCAGATTCTATGTCCTAGAATTACATCCCACCATTTAGAGAATATCTCATAAACCTTAATTACATTTAGGATTAAATTTTTTGGAATATAAGGACAAATTCTGGGATCCATTTTATTCATCTATGTCCCACTAATATGATGCCATATAGAAGGTCATTTTTCCGCATTTGTTCAGTGAATTAAATATGGATGGCAGTTCGGGTCAGGGGTGGAAAAGATAAAATTACATAAACATTACACCACCCTAATCCTACCATACTCTAGTGGGATGATTTTCACTATTGTTGTATTGACCCCCATGTCTTAAAAATGACTTTTTAAGGTAGTGGTTGTGGAGGTGTTTATCATCATCCGTTCTATTTTTAATTGTAATTTTATACAATGATTTTGTCGCCTTGAGTATTTCATAATCATGTATGTTGTTCAATTAACTATAATTTCTTATTGAACGTTCTTATTATCCTCTAATAATGTTCTTATTAATGTCAAATTTATATTTTTGGCTGAAGGTGTGAATTTGTTATTACCATTCCTTTGGAAATGATCACACGATAGTGGAGTGATTGTTATTTCATTGTCATTTTTTTACTTCTTCAATTCCTCCCTCATGAGTCAATTTCTCACATCCATTGAAACCATATAATCAACGGAGGGAAAACACACGTAGGTATTGATCCAAGGGAGTATAAAGGGTATTCGTTGGTTTTTATTGATCACTCCAATAATGTATAATCATTTATTTAAATTGATAAAAAAATTTGATATTTAAACTCCTTCATTCTTGTTATATTTAAGCCACACACTTCATGTTATAATACAATCCTTTCCCTTAGAGTGCTAAAAACATTGATCCCTTATTTTTATAGGAGATTAGTATTAGGTTTATTCGGAATTAAAACAATAAGTGTTGATGTTCTGTGATATTATTTAATTAACCCATCTCAAATATACGAAATTGAAATTATTGAAAAAGGAATGCACCCGATCCACCCTAAGTGATAACCTAGGATCAGCTCAATCTTTTAAATTGAATTCACTTATGTATCATCAGATTAACTTAAACCTATCTAACATCAACCCATTTTTACCATTACATATCCTAAAAATCCATAGAATGTTCATTTTTGTATGTTACTTCATAGGTCTTTGAGAATTCGACATCCCACGATTAGCTACACGTGACTACTAACACTATAATCTTGTGTAAATTTTGTAATGACCAAGAGATCATATTATTATCAATAAAAATAAATATGTATATATGATATTGTGAACTGAATATATGGAGATAAATGTTATTATGATAAATAACAATTATCTGCTACCTCAAATTGAGGACTTATTTGACCAAATTCACAGAGATAAATAATATTCAAATATTGATCTTCATTTTAGATATAATCAATTAGATGTTGTGATGGAAGATATTTATAATACAATGTTTCAAACAAGTTATGAAAATTAAATGTTTACATTAATGATATTTGGACTGACTAATGGACCTCTACTATTAAGGATCAAATGAATAGTTTTTTATGAAATATCTTGATAATTTTTTATGGATTTTATTGAAGATATATTTTTGTACTCTAAAATCAAAGAAGACCAAGAAAACTACTTGAGGATTTTTGTGGAGGCTCTTAAAAGAAAATTGATATATGTGATGTTTAAAATGATAGAATTATGGCATCAAATAGTTTATTTTCATGGATATATTGTCTATAGGGATGGAATTGTAGTTGATCGTGTTATGATAAAGGAAATATAGTAATGTAATAGAACAATGAACATAACTGTGGAATTCAGTTTCATTGGATTATCAAATTACTATCGGTTTTTTGATTAAAATTTGTGTTTATTAGCTCACCTTATAACCATTATTACTTGTAAAGGGGATAATTTAATTTGGACAAAGTAATGTGAAGAATGGTTTGTATAATTGAACAGGATATTAGTGAATAATATGATCTTAACAGTAATATCGAGAAATGGAATATTTTTTATTTATAGTGTTGCATCAAATAATGTAGTTGGTTGTATTTTTATACAGAATGGTAGAGTTATTTCCTATACATCAAGGATATAAAAACATGAAAAAAAATTCCAAGTCCTGATCTTGAGATATAAGTTGTAATATTTTCTCTAAAGAGATTAAGACACTATATTTATGGTGAAGTATTTGAGATATTTAAGTATCATAATAGTTTGAAATATATATTATCATATAAAGAAAATATAATGAGGCAAAGTCATTGGATCAAGCTACTCAACGATTATGATTTTTCAATACACTAACACCCAGGGAAGGAAAATAAGTTTGAAAATGTATTTATATGGAAGGATATTAGGGTTCTGAAAAATCCGAGGATTGATAGGTATCCTATTTACATGGATCTAGTAATGATGTATATGAGAATTATCAAGGATGGTGAAACATCAAAAAAAATTCAAATTGTTTCCAAACCATATTTATTGGAAACAATAATAAATTTTCAGTATGATCATAAGAAATTTATTATGAGAGTTAATTCTATGAATGATGGGAAATTGGTAAATTCATATATGAATATGTAATTTGGAAATTTTGGAATAGGTTTTCTGTTCCCTATATAACTAAGATCGAAATGGAATTATTTTATGAATCTCATAGATCTAATTTCTCAATATACCCAGGTAGCACTAAGATGAATAAAAATATTAATGAATATTTTATTAGTATAATATGAAGTGAGAAATTTTTCATTATATATCCAGATGTTTGGTTTTTTAATAGGTGAAGGGTGAGAGACAAAATCATATAAGAGTCATGAAACATCAATGTATTTCTACAAGGAAATGGGATGACATTACTGTGGATTTGTTCTCTATATTATGAAATACCCCAATAAAGAAAGGTGCAATATGGGTAATTATTGATTGACTTGAAAAATATACTCATTTCCTCACTATAAGGGATGATTTTCCCATAGAATTCCTTGTAAGGATCTGTATTAATGAATTTTTAGGACTTTATGGTGGGAATATATCTATTATGTCTTATCGAGATCCCTGTTTTAAAAATATATTATGGCATGTTCTTCAGAAGTCTTTTGATATTGAGCTTTATTTGATTTATTATCACCCTAAAACTGAAGGAAGGTCTGTAAAAACTATTCAGACATTAGATTACATATTTATATTATGGTCACATGGATTTCAAGTTAATTAGGATATGTATTTAACTTTGGTAGAATTATATTATCATAATAATTTTTATTCAAGTATTCAAAAGGAACCTTATAAATAATTACATGTAAAGAGATGGTGTACTGCATATGTTATAGTGAAGTTGGTCAAAGGATGCTTGTAGGCCCAGAACATGTGGAGGAAGTAACAGAAATGGTAATCACTATTCAAACCCATATCGAATAATTTCAATGTATTCAATAGAATTATTATGATAACTGTATAATGGATTTGGAGTTTTATGTGGCATATCATATTTTTATGAAAGTATCTCCATGGAATGGTGTTGTAAGGTTTAGTAAAAAAGGTAAATTTAAACCCATATACATTGGACCTTTTGAATGTATGGAATTAATTGGATATTTATCTTACTTATCAGTAATTCCACCATGTAACTATGAAGTTCATGATGTGTTACACATCTCTTTGTTAAAGAATTACTTGTTAGACTAAATTCATTTTCTAAATTTTGACGAAATAGAATTGGGAACTAATTAACCATACCATGAAGAGACTATTATGATTATAGACACTGGAGAACAGGTGTTAGGGAATTAGATAACTCGACTGGTAAATGTGCATTGGATAAAATCAAAAAAATGAAGAGGTTGCGTGGAAACCAGAGGAAAGTATAATGAAGAACTAACTATATATAATTTTGAGGTGACATTCTGGAAATTTGTTGGTTGATGTTTTTGATGGAGGGGATAAGGTAACACCTCCAAATTTTATAGTATATATCTTATTAAATAAAATAAATTTTTTAAATAGTTTACATTTTACAAACAAATTGTATTATACTAATAAATATTAACATGGTCGTTGGAAAAATAATATAGTCGTTAGGAATAGGTATGTGTCAATTAGAATAACAAACTCACCTATAAAATTATAAAAAAAATTTAAGTATCTCATAAATTAAAATATGATATATTTGTGTCATAGAATTTGAAAATAAATGTATTAAAATTGGTAAATTTTGTATCAGTATTTTTTTTAAACTTAAATGTTTATTTATAATTTTATAGTTAATAAAATGATTTAAATGAATATTTGTTTTCATAAAATGGATTATTAAATTACTTTTTTTGTATTATTATACTTACCATGTAATATTATGAGACCATAATTAATATTTCAAATTGTTTTGAAATCAGTTATAATATTAAAAGTATTTTTTTAATAAATAATGATTTTATTTTAAAATTTACATTATCATATTTAGAAAATTATTTTCAATAATATGGAATATATTTTTTAAATCTACACATTAAAAAAATTTAGGGTGTATTTTTTGTAATTTTTTAAAAATAGTTTAATTTTTAAAAAATAGAGAAATACGATAATTTCTTATACTTAACCTTATAAGAAAATAAATGAAATTTCAAGTCATGGTTGAGTAATGGATGAAATATGTGGACATTATCTCATACTCATAGGATCTAGTTACTGTATTTGGTCACAATTATCAGTACTATTGACAGTATTGATCCAAATAAAAAACTAATGAATAAAATAATAAAAAAACACCCCTCTCCTCAACTATAAGTACCCCAATTCCACACACCTTCCCCTCACACCTTCTCAAATTTTGATATTTATTATAATCTTCTCAATTTATCTCCCAAACCTCTTCCCCACATTCTTATATTACTGATCACAGAGAAATACCATTTCCAAGGGTCATAAGAAAGATCTCAAGGAGACGGTAGTCAAGAGGTAAAATCCTACCTCTTTCTGTTTTAATTTTTTTCTTTTCTTGTCTTCCCTCACCTACCCTATAAAAAGTTGAATGGTAACTCCATTATTATAAAAATACCGTAATTTTATTATGTTAATGTAATATACATCACCACTTCTCTTATCTCCCCATTCTATTATAATAATATAAACATCGTCCATGAGCTTTTGATTCTCCGCCATCATAGATGAAGAGTTTTAGTTTTTCATTAATAAATTCATGGTAGATCATAAAAATAGATTTATTATTAAAAATTATTATAATATTTTTATTATGACTTATTAAATGTTCATATAACTAGTATTAAAAGATAATATTAAATAAAATGATACTAAATCGTGATGTTGGTGAGAACCACCAAAATAAACCAAGACATTTTCATCAGCATTTTATCAAATGAATAATTATAATACCATATAACAAAATGATTTGAGTTACCATTTAAAATTTTATAATCTCAAAATCAATAAATAATTTCACTTCTAGAGAAGTTATTCAGATTTATAATGAAATCCCATAATTATACACAATGGAACCGTTCATAAAACCATGAAACAAACACTACCAGAACAAATAAATTAAACATCATAAATCATCATAATATCCATAAATAAACTTAATAAAAATATTATAAATAAAATATAATTTTAATAGGTTATTTATTATGAAATTAATTAATCTAATTTTATTACCCATGACATTAAGTGCACGTGTGGAACTCTTTCTAATATAAAGTAAGGGTTTCTCATCTCACTATTATTTAGATGAGATATGCCTTATTCACCACATATTTCTTATGTGTTGGGTATGTATAATTCCATTTGATATATCATTTCATGAATCTATTTATCCTCATGGTATACAATGTTTCATTTAACGATCTTTAATTTTATATGTCATAAAATTCGACTATTTTCATAGTGGTAGGAGAATTCTTAAATCAATATTGATTTTTTGGGTTAAATAGCTTCTCCAATTATTATCTCATGCAATGATTATGTGTCAAAAAAAATTTCATTATCTTAAGATATATTTTCAAATGTATTATTTGAATTTATATTTAATACACATAATTGATTCATTTTGTTACAGCTTACACATTAATTTAAAAATGCACTTTTAGATTTTTTACTTCCAAATTTAAAAGAATTATTTTTAAACTTATAGGGCATGAGATTATTTTTCTAATTTCATTATGCCTTAATATTTTCAAGAATAATTTACAATTTTACAAAGTTACTTTCAAAGAAAATGTTTTCTTTTATAATTTTTTGGCTTTCTAAATCAATGATTCCAAAGAAAAAAATGGTTTTTTTCTCAAGAATTTTTTTTGATTTTGTTAAAGTATTTTCATCAATGCGAAAACACTCTATTGAATATTACAATGAATTTTTGTTGATATCTTATGATACCATATACCATATTTTATATAATGGTTTGTACTCATTTTGACTAGGGATATACTATTTTTTACTATTCTACATATTACTCAGGATAATTGATGATTATGATTACTGAGAGGGGAAATTATTTAAATGTCATATGCTCATTTCAATATGAAAGTATATTTTTATTCGGTTTCTCTAATTTCATATGAGTAATGAATTTGACTTAGTAAGTGTCGGGCAGGGCCCGCTACATCTCCTTGATGCATCAGTAGGTCTCATGAGGCAAACTAGTTTGTGTATGTTCTAATTTCTTACTCGATTATGTATGGTGTCATGGAATTAGTCTTGATGGTATGTTTATGATTTCATACATTATATATTCTTTAATTAAGATATTAGTTATTAATAATTCATGTGATTATTTGACTATTTTATTATCCATGGGAAAGTATCATTTTAATGTGATTATTTATATGTTGTTATTTGATCAACTTTTATACCTACAAATTTTTTCTCATGATTAATTTTTCATGTCATGTGTTTTTTTGTTGTTTAACATACACAATTTTTTATGATTATTTATCATAACTTTCACTTGATATATACCCTTACTGAGCATCTGAGTTCATCCCTATATAATGTTTTATTTATCCCTAAGATGCCAAGATATATATTATGGTTGACATTCGGGGACAATATATGAGAATATGGGTATCTAAAATTTAGTTAATATGTTGTATTTAATATCATGTATTAATTTAATGCTTATATTTTTATATAGTTTTAAAACGGTATTAAAGTATTCAGTCCTTTCAGAGATGAATCCTTGTTTATTATCCCAATGTAATAATGACAATGGCTCTGGTATATAGGGGTTAGGGGATTTAAAATATACACACCAAAGGGGTACCCTTTAAAAAATTCATATCACAATTATTTTCTAACACCTCAAACTTGAAATTTAAATTATTTAAATTATTTATTTATTTTTCATCCTCAATTTTGAGTTTCGGTAGATGGCGAGTTAAATTTTAATTTTTTATGCTTTTTATCTATTGCATGGTTATCCTTAATGGATAGTAGTAATGATGTGGTGCCCATGTTTATTCCCAAGTAGGTCATAGTTGTGGCACAAAACATACACAATGATTATTAAACAACACGTAAAGCGTGTGGTTGGGATCTGTAAGTTGGTAGTGAAAAGTGGAACATTTTTAGCACGGTTAGATCAACCATGTGTTTGTTTGTATGAAATCATGTGAGGGAGCTTTCACTTGTTAGTGGCTGTTGTATGGAAAGTGGACAGTTTGGTAATCTGCGCCCAACCATGAATGATACCTAGAATTGAAAAAAAATTGTTTTTTATTTTATTTTTTCATCTTTTCTTATCCTCTTTTTTACCTCTTCATCCCTCATGTGTTTTGTGTGAGGTTCCCCACCACTATATCATCACCACACACCTCCCTCTCTTCTTGGCCTCCTCTCTATTTGATGGTCTTCTCCAGTTTCTTCACAAATATCACTTGGTCCATCGAGGTAAGGCCTTATAATCTCATATTCTCCCATGGTTGGTTATTTCCCTACTCCCCATCTCCCGGTGTGGTTCTGCCAAACCCTAGGTCAATGGTTAAATTGTTTTTTTCCTTTGATGTTAAGTTATTTTAGGGGTCTCTCGGGTTGAATTTGTATGTGTTCTGAAATCTACCAATGAAGGCAAAGTGGATTGGTTCATTGCATCTTGTCAGCACCACATTGGTAATGGTTTTCTTCTCTATTTCTTCAGCACCATTATTTTTTGTCCCTTTAGTGATTTAGGGGTCCAAGAAAAATTTTGAAGAGTATTTGATGGCGCCCTAAAAGGATTACCTAACATAAATAGGTATGTGTGTGTGTATATATATATCATATATATATATATATTCCCTCATGGAGAGGGGGAATATCTACCTTGGATTAAGGGGTATATATATATTAATGAATTTATATGTGTGCAAGTGTTGGAAGATATTCATCAAAATAGTCTAGTATTGAATTGTTCAGACATGATCCTCTTGTCAAGGAGGTTTGATCCCTATTCTTATTCCCTTAATTTATATTCCCTAAATTTATTGATTTTTTTAAAATTATGTTTTCATTGTCATTAAGAAAATATATGCTACGGAATTTTTTTGTGGCCCCTATAAATGTTATATCGATTTATTTCACATAATTTTCCTTTCTTTCAACATCATTCTTTCATGTTAATATGTTATTTCCTTATTGTGTTGTAAAAAGTAATGTACTCTCAATATTAGCTTAGTTTTTTAAATGGTGTTACATTGAATGAGTTATGGCCAATTTGGATCTTTAAATATTTCATGGAAAATGGATTTGAGCCGATATAATGTGTAGGCCCATTTGGATCATTTTTAGCATGTCGTATATTTTCGACATGGATTTGTGAATGGTTTGAAAATTGATTTGGATTTGATTGATAATGGCCCATTTTTATTTTGTGTTCCTTTATAAAGATGTTTGAAACTCAAATTATTTGAGGACCATTTGGTATTTTATAAATCTTGTGAATGAAATAACATTTCATGTGAGTTCTAATTCCAAGATTATATCTTCCGACCATTAGATGTTTGGATGAAATCCTCTCTAGTGGCTCATGTACAGTGGTTCATGCATGAGAATGTTGTTGGTTATGGTTGTTAAACCATGTTTTTTACGGTGTTATGATTATTATTACTATTATTAATATTATCAATAAAAAGAAATTCAGGGCGCCACCTTGATGGTTGAGTGATGGATACATATCCACCACAATTAGATAGTTTAGTACCCCATGGATGTTTAATGGCTTGGTGGTATGTGCTTCTAGTGAGGCGAGTTAAGAGCAGCTAGTTGGTTATTAACTATGGAGCTACACCATTCGTCATCAGGTGAGTCAGAACTGAGTACATCCATGAATTTATTCTAGAGATGTTTAAAAAATTCCCATGGTTAAATATTGTTTATTCATGTTTCATTCTGTGACACTTTTTTGACATGATTAAATTACACTAGTTTCATTTTCATTCTACATTTCCTTATTTTCTAGTATCTACATAAAGTGACAATGTTGTTCGTGTTTCAAATTAAAATATCTAATCCTGCGTTGCTTGAATTTTAATGGATTATTTTGAAGTATTTTAATTCATGTTTTGGAAAATGATTATTAAAATGAAATAGAAGAAATGGTATTTCTTAAAAATAGAATCATGTTACTTATTGTGATAAAATACTAAAAACATTATTTTTTATATATCATATTTTACAACTAGCAAGAATGGAATTCACTTTTAAGGTGGGAATATGAAATTTTTTATCTTTTGAATCCCTACTTATCATCCCATTGGTCACACCTAATATATCTTTTTATTTTTATGTAATTCTAGTTTTGGATCGTTCTAGGAGCGAGTGTGGTTCTCTGATTTGTGGTGACCAACAAGGTCACATGGAGGTTTTTTTATCCATTTAGTTTTATTTCATTTTCTTCTACTGGTTTTTTTGTATTATTCTTGATTATTTATCAATATTTTATGAGCTACATCATTAACAATTTAGTATATTTGAAGTTCGTTGCTAGTTTCTTTCCTAGGAGGATTGGGAACACCACTGGGGCCTTGTCGAGGAACAGTCAGGTGACTGGTTCAAGTTAAAACATTGTGGGTTCATGAAAAAAATGGTTTCAGGGAATATCCTTTATTATTTGGGACGTCGGGTAGACTAGAGATATGATTTTAGGGGCTAAATAGGTGGGTAATGGTTCAGTTTGGGATTTCCACCACTCATGGTGAGACTTGACATACCAGGTATAGTTGTGTATCAAGTATTTATTTTACATTCTGAGTTAGGTTGTTGGTATTTGTTTAGTTTTATTTGATTGTGTATGTTGGGGGATGACAGTGGAAGTGACCTGGGTTTATACCGTGAGCTTACAAGGCATAGGGAAACAAGTGTAGACCACATGCACGGTTCAATATGTTTCCAGGGGTGGTTCATGCTCAGTACATGGTCTGCTCAACCATGTGCTTGGGTTATGCATGACTGCTAGTTCCATATTTTAGTTTTCATAGTGTATGGTGCATCAGTCAGTTTTTGGTTAGTGTGGACTAAAATTTGTTTTTGGATCCTTCCTTGAGTTATGAAATGAGGCTTGATATAAAAAGATTGGATTTCTAAAATTAAGAAGCATTTGATGTTTTGAAATGGAATGCATTTTTTTTGAATTTTGAAATGTTTCATAATATTTTATTTGAATATAAAATAATAAATGCATTTTTCTTATTGAGAAATGGAATGTGTGACCCATAGTATTCCTTATGGACGTTCGGATACATGTCCATGTGTTTTTTAAAAGTTAATGTTGGCATATATGTATAGATGATATATGAGGAAGTGGGGACGAACACATATGTGAAGGTTCATAGGATAACAAGGGTGAATATTTAAAAATCAAATATTTACATGGTTTTCCAATTGTTTTTATGAATGGGAAAGGTGAGGTGGTTTTTTGAATTTTAAAGAGGATTTATTGTAATTATTTTAGACAAGGAACATGAATTTAATTTCAAAAAGGGGGAAATTAAATTTGAAAATGGGTTAATTTTGAAATAGTTGTTTCTACAAATGGGTTTGTCTTATTTTGAGATGTTTTTTTGGTTGAGATTTTATTTTTCATTGATTTGGCTTTTAGATGTTTTGGTTTATGAGCATGGAAATTGGTTGGACATGTCCATTTTGGTGGAGATTTGATTGTTTGTTGATTCATTTTTCCCTTTGTTATTCAGAGAATGCATCCAAAAAACACAACGTGAAAATCAACATTTGATGAGGGGTCATTTGTCATGGTAAAATAACCCATCACAAATAGTCCTAAAAAATCAGACTGTCTGTGACAGACGATACTAGGGCATCACAAATAGTTTTGGCGGGGTTTCCCACTGCCTAGCGCAAATCTCAGTAGCGATAGTTTATTTTTGATGGAATGCTTATTCTATTCAAATTCTTATTGGATCAGTAGTCTTTGCGAGGTAATTTAAAATTCATGGAAAATACAATTGACGGAATGATTATTTTGAAACTGAATTAATCCCGTCACAAATAGTCCATCGTAATAACATAATTATTTTAACCGATGTGTTCCCTTATTTATCCTCTCCTCTTATTCATTCTCCTCTCCTGCATAGCACTACCACCAGTCCTCCCCACCTCTGCTTCGTGCTGCCACACCAAAGTAGTGGTCCACTGTGTCACCACTCTACAAATTTTTTCATTTGGTCCTTCTTCTATGTAAATACAATGTAACATTGTGTTGGGTCATTCAGTTAAGATTTGCAAGATATTGACACCAAATTTTTTCTCCTTCAATTATTTTTCTTATTCAAATCAACCTTATGAATACTGATATGTTCAAAACCTATGTTAATTTATTTACTCATTTCTATATTTATCTTATATTTCCGTATAATATAAATGTATTAGATTATTGTTAGGTGTTAATTGATTTTCTAGGAGTTGATTTTATTTGAATACGATTCTGGTTAATTATTTTTGTCTCTCAACTGTATTTATAAATGTTGTAAATTTTATTTGGGTGTCTTTTGTTTTTTGCTGTCAATTTTTTTTTATAAATGTGATAAATGTGGTTGATTGATTTTTCTAATTTTTTGTAAATAAGATTTTATTATTTTTTTGTATCAATTTAATATTTTTTGTTTGTCAGTATTAGATGTCATGTTCAATATATGTGGTAAATATTTTTGGATCTTAATTGTTTTATTTTTTGCAGTCAATATTTTTTTTTGATTTAAAAAAATTATTTATAAAAAATTATTAAATATGATACAAAAGTGGTTTAATGAAAAACCAATAACAGTTGAATTTATTTAATATTTATTTAAAACTTATATAACAAAATTAGGTAAATTTTTTGAAATATTTATTATGTTTATTTAACAAATATAATGAATTAATAAAAATTTAATCCAATATTAATTTTCAAAAATTAAATATTAATTTAAATAATTTGTATAAGTAATTAAATAAAATGTAGTAGTTAAAAATTATTGTTTCATGATTATTAATAAATTGGTAGTATTCGTAATATTTATGAAACAATTAGATATAAATAATAAATAACTATTATTACTTTACAAATAATTTTCTAAACCCCCAAAAAAATTAAATACATATTTCTAATAAATATTAAATTATTTTATAAAACCTATCCAAAATAATATAAAAATTAATAACTATTAAAAATTCAAAATAATTCATGTACATGTTTTTTAATTAAAATAACTTTATTAAATTATTTAATATATATATATATATATTTATATAATATTAATAAATAATATTAAATGAAATACCCAGATGTGGTATATTACGAAACTTCTAATGCAGACAAATGTAATTTAGTACCTATGGAAAATCCCAAATCTCAGACCCAATGGTGGTCACCAATATTTCATATGATAAAAATTTTGGGAGACAATTTAAATTTTTATAAAAAAAACTATTAAATGAATTACCCATGCATAAAATTTTACCATACATATGATGCACACAAATGTAGTATCATTCCTCTAGTAAGCCTCACTTCTAAGACCCAATGGTGGTCTCTGATTTTTCATATGATAGATAGTTTTGGATATACATTAAATTATTATAAGTAATTATAATATAAATAGTAAATGAATTACTCTTGGATGTGATGTTACCAAACAAATATAATGTCATGCCTAGGATAAAACCCACATTCTGGACCTAAGAGTGGTCTCTTATTTCTCAGATGACAAATATTTAGGGAGATACATTGATTTTTTATATTAAATAATTAAAAAATATTAAATTAATTAGCCATGCTTGTGATGTTACCAAACATCTATTGAACACTGTTTCGCGCGGAATCCGGGGATGACCTCCTGGACGGGAGATTCAAACGTTCCGATCGGTTTCTAACGGGTTTGTTCGTAGAACCGGAAACATCCAATGATTCCACATCCGTTTGGACCTACTTTCCAAAGGCAGGCGCTCATTAGCTTGTGGCCTAATGAGGCTTAGGAATTTGCATTGGTTGAGAGGATGGGAGGTCGGACTCATCACACCTTTTTGAGGGGAATTATTGTCTACTCCGGGACTCTCTTTATAGATTTAAGTTAAGTTCGTGAATCCTTATTACATTACCAAGTACAAAATGAGCTTTCCTTTAGTTTTAACAATCAATGATTAAATATGCAAGAAATTTATAGAATCTTTTATATGTATTCGAGGTTCTTCATCAATATAGAATCATCTATATTTGTTTTAGAGATTCTTGATCAATGGTATCCTTCAAAATATTTATATAAAAGTCTCTTGGTCATTTTGATGACCAGGCTGGTTTTAAAGCCACTCAGTGGGGCACTTGATGTTTATCGTCATTCAGAAGGACAGAGATTATTTCAATGTTGGGATCGAACCCACAAATGGGCTACCTACGTATCCTTTATTTTGGAAAAGGAATCAGAACCCACGTAGTTCGAGAAATGGATGATGTTTATGATTGATGGCTCAAAGATGAATGTCATAATTACTTTTACACTCTAAGCTCACGTGAGTCATGCTCGGTGTGAGAAACAAGAGGTATTGGTAAAAATTAGACAATTGTGCCATGAAGGATGCAATCATAAGAATTTATTTGGGGCTTATGTATGGATGACTGCCCAGATAGATGAAGGTTTAGGATTTACTTTTTAGGGAGAAAATCCATGAACAGGGTCCATGAAGTTATATGTGCTTCATGGAGATTTGAATACTCTAATCTTGGGGCTTACTCCTAAGGAGGATACCCAAGTTAGGAGGGGACTTATGATTAGGTTTTAATCCTGAAAAGGAAACCCAAATCAAAGGTAAATTAGGACTGGTTAAGAGAAATTTAAGGGACTTGGGGCTTACTCCTGAAAAGGAAGCCCAAGGTTATGACTGAGTCTTTATTCCTGAAAAGGAGACCCAGGTTAAGGGACTCGGGGCTTACTCCTGAAAAGGAAGCCCAAGGTTATGACTGAGTCTTTATTCCTGAAAAGGAGACCCAGGTTAGGGATTAAGGTTTGGGGCTTACTCCTGAGGAAGATGCCCAAGATTAAAGGACTTGATTGGGGCTTACTCCTGAGGAGGATGCCCAGATCAGAGGTTTTATAACTGGGGATTATTCCTGAAAAGGAGACCCAGGTTAGGATTCTCTCATCTTAAAGGATGAGGTTGAATGAATGAACTCTCAATCTTTGGTGACATAAAGATGTTTAAATCACTAGATTTTGAGAGATATTTCACATAATTCCTTTCAGATAAGGATGTCAAATCAATAAATCATGCCATAAAATGGCTTTGAAGAGTATCTTGAAGACTGAATCTTGAATAGGAAGGGTGAAATGGCTTAAGAGGGGTAAAATGGGCAAGATGGGCACCCAAAAAGATAGGGGCGCGCAAGTATTAAAAGTCGCGCAAGTCCTGCGGCGGCGCGCAAGTATTGGTCGCGCAAGTATACTTGCGCGACATGAGGGATACTTGCGCGATTTTCAACCAGAGTTGAAATACTTGAGCGACTCTTTTTTAAACCCTTTATAATCCTCTTGAGGTTCTTCCAGAGAGGGGACGCACAAGTTATATTGAAGGAATTAAGTAGGCGCGCAAGTGTTTGATAAGTTTCAACACTTAGGCCTTCCTTCTTCCCTTTAGATCTTCCATTCTAGGTAAGAAATTACCTTAGAAGTGTTTTGGAAGCTTTGAAAAGAGACTTGGGCGTCGGGAGCTTCGATCCGAGTTTCTGGAAAAAGATCCTCTCAAATGGGGGGCCCACAGGGTCTATTTATAGGCAAAAGAAGACCCTGGGCGGTTACTGGGCGGTTACCACATTTGTCGCGCAAGTCCCTTGCACGACGCTGATGGGTCGCGCAAGTGTTGAGGCGGCGCGCAAGTGTACTTGCGCGACCAAGAGGGAACTTGCGCGACCTATGGGAAATCTTCTCCTTTTCCATCCCTTTGTCGATTTTTGATGTTTCTTCAAAGGATTAATCACTTTGAGCTCAGATATTCCATTTTCCGACCTTTAGATTCTGTGACGAAAGGAGCGTCAACAAAAGTCCCCCCTCAGAGTTGGATCCGGAAAGAAATGAGGATTTGACTCTGAGGAAATCGAATCCCTCCAAAGGAAAAGGGAGTGCGCGCAAGTCTTTCAAGGCGCAGAGGGCAGCGCGCAAGTGTGCTGGAACTTGACTTTTTTTCAGAGTTCCTTTTCCTTTTGTGGGAAGTTTAAAGTCATGCATACCGGACATAAAGGGGCTAATGTTTAAGGTCGAAATAGCTTTGACCGAAAAAAGGATTAAAATGGATTCAATTCCTTGATAATTTATCTGAAAACAAATTACCATACTCAAGTATGAGAGAAAATATGTAAACTATGACTTAAGAATATTTGAATCTGAGGAATGATATGAAAAAGAGCTAAAAGGCATTAGAAAAAGTAGTTTCCAAGAATGAAGTTACTATTATTTAACAAAACCCGTTAGGGGGTTGAAATATGCAGGGCCACCTATGGGCATTGGATGCATAGTCAAATAAAATAGCATCTTTTGGCTGACAAGTCTATTATGTGGACTGTTTATGCAAGGCCACCTATGGGCACGTGCTGCATAGTCAGGCAAAAGAACTCTCAGAAATTTACTTTCCTAGTGCTAAAAGCCCGTGAAAGTTTATGGAGATTCAAATTTTCTAAAGCATAGAGTTTGTTGTATGGAAATAGGTACTTGAATATGGAAAGGATATTTCCAAACAAAAATATCGAAGAACTGGATGAATATCACTCCTACGAAGGTCTGACCCAAACGTAGGGAAGAAGAATAAACCATATACTTGAATACTTTCAGATCATGAAAAAGGATATGGGACAAATATGTTAAGGATGGCTATTTTTGCGGATCCCTACATACTGTCGTTTAAGACAAATAAGAACAAAAGAGGCATTCTTCCCAAGAATGAAGTTACTATTATTTAACAAACCCGTTAGGGGGTTGAAAACATGCAGGGCCACCTATGGGCATTGGCTGCATGGTCAAATAAAATAGCATCTCTTGGCTGACAAGTCTTTTATGTGGACTGTTTATGCAAGGCCACCTATAGGCACGTGCTGCATAGTCAGGCAAAAGAATTCTCAGAAGTTTGACATTTTTGTGACTAGAAGTCATGAAAAGGGTTATGAAGATCTGAAAATATTTTCAAGTTAGGATTATAACACATAAATATGGGCGTTGTCCAATGTATGTAGAGATACATAGGTCAATGATAACCATAATCATGTTGTGGGTGGGTCCTGAATTGAAATTTTGAACTTCACTACGTATCTCATAAGAATGAGAATCAAGCCATACGTAGTTCTTGAAATGCAGTTTAACGTCGTGCAGGACGAAAGGATGAGTGATCTTAGTTTAGGGTCATAGAATTTGGACCATAATAATGAATACACAGTGTGTGTTTTCATGAGGACTTTTCAGCCAAGGGACTGAAAGTGAAATTTGGGGTTAGGCCCAAAAGACTTGGGACTGGATTCGAGGGATACTCGAATGTTCCTACGTATCCCATAAGGATGGGAATCAAGTCCACGTAGTTCTAGAATTACCCTTTGTACAAATTTGGTTCGTACATGTGAAGGGTGAAAGGGGACTTTAGTGCAATGATGGTTTAACCTAAGATAAAAAGTTCAGGCATTACCATGTATGCACGTAGTCTTTTTAAAAAAATGAAAAACTATTATTGAAAAATCAATGTCAATAATAGTTCTCTCTCAAATGAGGAAATCAAAGAATATTGTAGTTTATTGTCGTACCGGACAAAAGTGTTGTATAGTTTAACGTCGTATAACAAGGACGAAAATCAATCAATGTAAAGATATTGATTCCAGGGGCGGTTTCACAAATCAACATCATATGAGATGGTGGTGAACCGATGTGAAGAGATTGTTTTTGGGCTTGAACCTTGGGAGGTTGCCTACATACCTAGCCTGGAGGGCAAGGATCAAAGTCTGTGTAGTTCAATTAAAGAATGAATTAATGATCAAATTGTTTTTGGGGACAATGATCTAATAAAAAAAAATGTTGTTGGGGCTTATACATGGTTAGTGGCCCAAAGGGAGTGTTATGGTTGATGTTCGCTCTAAGCTCACGTGAGTCATACTCGGTGTGAGAAACAAGAGGTAATAACAACCTTAACGATGTACAGTTTAATGTCATGTAGGACATAAAAAAGGGACTTTCTGTACAGTTTTAGCGTCATGTAGTTAAGACGATGGGGAAAATATAGTTTAAAGTCATATTGGACGGAAAAGGGGGACTGTGCAGTTTTAATGTCATGCAGTAAGGACAAAAGAGTGTACCATTTTAACATCATGTTGGACGAAAGTGCGAATAGTTTAAGGTCATATGCATGGACCGTGAATGGTGCAGTTTAATGTCATTCTGGACTTTTGAGATTATATAGTTTAACGTCTTTCTGGACGTGAGGGACTTTTATACAGTTTAGCGTCATGTAGTTAGGACGTCACAGTTTAACGTCTTGCTGGACATAAGGGATTTGCAAAATAGTTTATGGTCATATACATGGACTAGGGATGATGCAGTTTAAGGTCATGCTGGACGGTTTATGGAACTTTTTCACAGTTTAATGTCGTGCGAGACGAAGTTGCAGTTTTAAAGTCATACTGGACCATTGCTGTATAGTTTAACGTCATATAGCAAGGACGATCTGGTGCTGTACAGTTTAAGGTCATGTAGCTAAGACTAAGGGGAATCAATATGAGGATATCAGTTCTGATCTTTTTACAGTTTATCGTCATGCTGGACGTTGGGAGTGCCACACAGTTTAATGTCATGTTTCTAGGACACAATATAGTTTAATGTCATCTCGGACAAAATATAGGAACTTCTTATACAGTTTATTGTCATGTAGGACAAAATCAGGGACTATGCAGTTTAAAGTCTTGCAGTTAGGACTATGGGTGCTGCACAGTTTAATGTCATGTTGCAGGGACAAAATTTAGTTTAAATGTCATCTCGGACATTGAAGGTGACACAGTTTAACGTCATGTTGGACGAAGTTGTAGTTTAAGGTCATACTGGACCATGGTGTAGTTTAAGGTCATACCGGACCTAGTTGTAGTTTAAGGTCATACTGGACCAAGTTGTAGTTTAAGGTCATACTGGACCAAGTTGTATGAACCGAATGAAAGAGTCTTGGTTCTGGGAACAATATTTTGTGTTTATACAAAATACTTCTTCAGAAATCTGGCATTAGTTGGAGTCGTGATGTGTTCTCCATCCATTGAGATTAGAGAATACGCTCCATTGGAGTAGACCTTATGTATTGAATAAGGTCCTTCCCATTTTGGTTCAAGCTTGGGAGCTTTCTTTCCTGGTATCATGGGTGTTCTGAGAACCAATACCAATTCTCCCTGAATGAATGAACGAAGACGAACTTTTTTGTTAAACGCTCGTGCTATCCGATTCTGATAGATTTCCAAGTGGTGCAAAGTGCACAATCTCTTCTCATCTAACTGTTCCAATTCATTCAAACGCTTTTGGGATTGCTCATCTGTCGATAACTGATCACAAATGGCTATTCTGAGTGAGGGCAATTGAACTTCAATTGGCAAGACTGCTTCTGTTCCATATACTAATGAATATGGAGTTGACCGCGTTGCATTGCGAGTGGTAGTCCGATAAGCCCATAAAGCATGAAAGAGTTTATCAGGCCATGACCTCTTATCTTTATCCACCATCTTTTGCAGTATATTTGAAAGAGTCTTGTTGAAGGCCTCTATCTGGCCATTATCCGCTGCATGATATCGAGATGAATGGTTAGACTTAATGTTGTATTCTTGATACAATCTCTTTACCTCAGCAGAACAGAAGTTGGTTCCGTTGTCCGTCAATATGGTATGAGGAACACCAAATCTAGTAATGATGTTAGACTTGATGAAGCTAACAATGCATTTAGAACTGACTTCTTTGAGAGGTACTGCCTCTGCCCATTTGGAAAAGAAATCAGTAGCAGTAAGAATGTACTTAAACTGCTTGGCCGTGGCTGAAGGGTAAGGTCCCACCACATCCATTCCCCATGTGGAAAATGGCCATGAGTATTTAGCTGTATGAAGCAACTCTGGAGGTTGATGAATGAAATTGGCATATACTTGGCATGAATGACACTTCTTTGTGAAATTAACACAATCTTGTATCATTGAAGGCCAGAAGTATCCAAGTCTTCGAATTTGATCAGACAATCTATGTCCAGACTGGTGGGCACCACAGAATCCTGCATGCACTTATTTTATGACAGCCATTGTCTCTTCACCATCAATACATCTGAAGAGAACTCCATCAAAACCACGTTTGTAGAGAATTTTCTCGAGGTGGTTTGGACCATCATAAAGAGTAAAATTGACCACACGTCGCCGAATTTGTTCTCTCTCGGCTCTATCAGGTGTAAGTGTTCCATTTTGAAGGTATTCCCTGATAGGTGACATCCATCCTGTAGTATGACCATATGGTTCAGGAATGGGACTAATTTCATTAATTTCCTCTGTTCTGACTTGAACATAAGGTGAAATTGCACGACGGTGGGCAATACCGATGGTTGTCTCGTCCCGATTTGGATCTGCTAAAGCTGTGGCTATATTAGCCAGTGCATCAGCTTGAGCATTTTGTGATCTTGGGACATAAGAAAATGTCGGTTCTGAAGGGAATTCCGACATTAACTCTATGACGTAATCATACAAAGGGATTAATTCTTCTTTTCTGATGGCATAATCCCCATTGACTTGTTTGATTACCAGGTCTGAATCACCTTTCACCTTTAAGTGATTCACTTGTGCTTGAAGCGCTAACTCCAAGCCTGCAATGAGAGCTTGGTATTCAGCTTCATTATTGGTACCACCTTCCCACAACAAAAAGGAATAAGGTAACACTGCCTTATCTGGAGAAATGAGCACAATTCCTAAACCAACTTTGTTGAATTTAGGATTTTCCATTTTCTTCCCTGTTGGACTTCTAGAAGCACCATCAAAATACATTTCCCATGTTTGAGGATTCTCTTTAATAGAAAAAACTTCCTCATCAGGGAGTTCGATATCTAAATACGTGTCTTCCACTGAAGGGTGTTCAGCCAGGAAATCAGCCAGAGCTTGGCCCTTAATTGCCTTTTGAGACACATACTGAATGTCGAACTGCTGTAGAATAACCTCCCACCTTGCCAGACGTCCTGTAAGCATTGGACGACTAAGGATGAATTTGAGTGGATTATTACGAGATACCAATTGGACCTCGTGATGTTGCAGGTAGTGTCTCAGTTTCTGAACTGCAAAGATTAATGCTAGGCAGCACTTTTCAATACTCGAATACCGGGTTTCTGCTTCAAGCATAGTTCTACTGAGATAGTAGAGACTATTTTCATTCCCAGCATCATTCTTTTGAGCGAGAAAGGCACCCAATGATCGCTCTAAAGCTGTCACATAGAGGATAAGAGGTCTACCCTCAACAGGTGGCATGAGTACTGGTGGACTTAAGAGGTATTTCTTGAGAACATCAAATGCTTCTTGACATTCTTTAGTCCACTGGTAAGTGACTCCTTTCTTCAATAATTTGGTAAAAGGTAAACTTTTGCCTGCCAAATTGGCGATGAAACGCCGAATATAGGCTAAGTGTCCTTGAAGTCCTCTTAATTCTTTCAAATTCTGAGGAGGTGACATACCAAGGATTGATTTGGTCTTCTCAGGATCGACTTCAATACCACGATGGCGTACAACAAAGCCAATGAATTTTCCTGAGGTTACCCCAAAAGCACATTTTAAGGGGTTCATCTTCAAATTATGTTGTCGAAGCTTGTGGAATATGATTTCCAAATCAGCCAAGTGATCAAAACGTTGTTTGGATTTAACCACCAAATCATCTACATAGCATTCAACAAATTTCCCTAGAAAAGGTTTGAAGATACGATGCATGGCGCGTTGATATGTTGCACCTGCATTCTTTAAACCAAAGGGCATCACCCGGTAACAAAACACACCTTGAGGAGCTCTGAAGGCTGTATATTCCTCATCTTCTGGGGCCATTCGGATCTGATTATATCCAGAATATCCATCCATGAAAGAAAGTACTTCATAGCCAGCCGTCGCATCAATTAAGAGTTCTGTAATCGGAACTGGGAAATCATCTTTGGGACAATACCGATTAAGATCTCTGAAATCGATGCAAACCCTAATTTGTCCGTTCTTTTTCTTTACTGGGACAATATTAGCCAACCACTTGGGATATTGAACTTCTCTGACGAAGTTAGCTTTGATAAGCTTATCCACTTCAGCCTCGATTTTGGAAGCATAGGTTGGGTGTGTTCTTCTCGCGGCTTGCTTGAATCCTCGATGTTCTTTTGGCAAACCCAAATGATGGGTGGCAACATCAGGATCAAGGCCAGGCATCTCTGTATAATTCCAAGCAAAAATATCTTTATTTTGCTTTAGAAAAGAAATATACATCTCTTGTTCTTCAAGGGTCATGGCCGCACTAATTAAAGTGGGGCGTGGATCTTTCTCTGTACCCAGATTTACTTCTCTGAGTTCATCCACAGTGGTAGAGATACCCTCTTCAAATGCTGGAGGAGCATCTCAAAGATCTTCCTCTTCCTCTTCATCATGTGTTATATCTTCCGTTTCTACTTGCAAAGTAGATGAAAAAACGAAATTCTCATGATCATAAGAGATGTCAAAATTTTCACATTTTGAAGAAGAAGCTTCCATTTCCGACCCTATTGATGAAAAAGGGTCTTCTTTGGGAAATAAAGAGGAGATGATGGATTGAGAATCGACATCAACATTCACCTCTGGTGTTGCTATAACTTCTTCTGGCCTGATTAGCGAAGTATAGACTTGTTGGATTTCAGCAGACGAAATGAAAACGTCACCACTTATGCTTTCATCACTGCTTGGTAAGTTACCAATTTCTCCCATGTTGTCTGGCTCGATTTCCGTAATTGACATTATGGATCTTTCCATAAGAGTATTTTGATTTGGGCCTATTTTGTCAATTTGACTGATAGGTAACACATAATCTGTACTCACATGTGAAAATGGATTTATTGGAATTTTTTCCAAACCATATGGAGCATTAACTTTGGTAATTTCCTTCATTGTAGATTTTTCTCTTCCCTTCATGTGATAAAATTCCGCCTCAATGTATTGAGACTCACATGTTTTGAACGGGGCCTTATCACCATACAATGTTCCAACTTGACCATCGAAACAGTATTTGAGACATTGATGGTATGATGACGGAATAGCTGCATGCTGATGTAACCAGGGTCTTCCAAGCAAGATATTGAAAGCTGAGTCTTGATCAACAATCATGAAATCTGAATTGGAAACAAGATCTCCAAACTGAGTTCTGAGTGTAACTTCTCCCAGTGGTTCTTGTTCATTTTTATCATATCCTTGCAACATCATGGTAGAAGGAGATAAATCAGATTCTGTGAGGCCCAATCGACGAAGTGTGCGAATGGGCATGAGGTTGACTCCTGAACCATTGTCAATAAAAGATCTTCGAACATCTATACCATTGACTTTGCCAGATAGGTACAAAGGTTTTATGTGCCCATGCACAACATCATCTTCATCTTTATCAGTAAAAGATATCACTGCATGGCAATCTGTAGGATTATTCTCTATGTGATAAATTTCAGCTGCAGCAATTTCAGCTTCAAACTCCTGAGGACTTGACAAAGCTTCGATGAGTGCTTCCCGAAGATCTTTTGATAGATTCAAAGCATCCAAAATTGATAATTTGACTGGTACATGGGCCAAGTGTTTCAATATATCATACTTTTGATCTAGAGGCCTGCGTTTCCCAATAGGAATATGCGGTTTAGCAGGTACCTTGGAAGCAGATGCTTTGGAAGCTGATGCCTCTTGTATTGAAGTTGGCAACATCTTTGGTTTTGGAAAATTAGACTGATTAGATCCATTTACTTGCTGAGATAAAGAAGATGGAACCTTTAATTGGTCTTCCAAAATAACTGTGCCGAAGCTGTGTTGGCCATTGGCAGAAGAACTTGCTTGTTCATTTTGAGCTCGCTGAAGGGCTCTACCACGAGTTTCTGCTGCATATACAGTGCTAGCAGGGGTAGAATTAGAGTAATGGCTTCGGAAAGATCCACTTCTTCCCCTATATCCTGAACCTTTAGAACTTCCTCGGGTTCCTTTATTTGATACAGGGAATTCAGGCTCATCAAGACTGGAATATGAATCTGTTAATTGAATCATATTAACAGAACCAAAGATCAATTCTTCGTCTGATAAATACTCTGCCTGGTTGGCCTGTTTAGGCTGTGCCGTTTGGTGGGACGGTGCCCGTTGCTTTGAAGTAGATGGCATGAAATCTGCCAGAGTCAAAGACAATTTAGGCTTTGATGTATACTCATCTTCTCCTGATTCCTCTTTCTTCTTTGAATTGTGCTGCCCTTTTGAGGATTTGTTCTTTGATGGAGGCTTTATTGCAGCTTTGGTAGGAGACACAATTGGCTTCTTCAATTGTGTTCGCAAAATGGAATGGGTCTGATTGATTGTCTTTCTGACCATCCAATCATCATATTTTTTCGCAGTTTTGCTTTTGACTTCCTTCCACTCGCCTCCTTCCTCTGGATCTGTAGCGGTAATACACGCTACATGAGCTGAAGAACCCTTCAATTTGACTTGTCCCAAGTCGACCATCTTTTGTAGGAGGTCTTTAAAGACAAAACACTCCTGGATGGGATGTCCCAACATTTGATGAAAGGGACAATAATTGGGACGGTCTTCATCTCCTTCCTTGTTTGGTCTCTTCGGAAATGGTAATTGAACCAAATTATTTTCCAGTGCTGAAATGAAGTAACCAGGAACTTGCTCACTTCGGAAAGAGTATGTTTTACTCTTCATATCCTCAAATTGTTTTCGTCGTTGATATTTTTGATCATTTGGACGAAACAGCCTTTGTTGTTGGCGTTCAGGAGGTGGAGCCCTTCGAGAAGATAAAGGTTTTGAAGTAGAAATAGGTACAGGTGCCTGTTTAAGCATAACTGTAGCAGTTTCTGCTTTACCCATTCTTCTTCCTGGAGCTGATGGAATTACACGAGATTTAGCCTTAGCCTGTATAAGGGAATCTTCAATCTGTTGAGCGATTGAAGTAAGGTCTCGAAACCCTCCTGTGTATTTCACAGGGATCAATGGCGTGCGTAATTCGTCACGCAAATTTGCCACACATATTGGCAATAATTCCTCCTGAGGGAGTGATAAACTCAAGGAATACGTCAATCCCTTCCAATGAGCAATGAAATCAGAGACTCTTTCATTTTCCCTTTGCTTGCAGTTTGTAAGATCGAAAACTGTCGTTTTTGGCAAAGTTGAGCTAAACTGAAGAAGGAATTTTTGACGAAGATCCTCCCATCCGATGACTGACCGGGATTTCAAGCTTGTATACCAGACAAAAGCTGGTCCTTGCAAGGTTTGCACGAAGCATCTGAGTTTCACTGCTTCTTGTTGCTCTGGAGTTCCCATCATAGGATCACAACAAGACACGTAATGCGTCAAATGTTGTTCAGGGTCACCTGATACATTGAAAGTAGGGAAAATAGGGTTTCCAAAACTGGATGGAGGAGAAATTGAATCTACCCATTCAGGGTAAACATTCTTTTCAGGTTGAACTTGCCCCTGTTTCCCTTCCATAGTTTCTAACCGAGCTATTAATGACTCAATAGTAGTTATTAACTTTTGAGAAACGTCAGGTTGAACTTGGTTTTGGGTAGGTGCAATGAATGGAGCTTGGACAGCCGTGGAGGTTGGTGCTGCAACTGATGGTAGTGTTGCCAACCGTTGTTGCGTTTGACCCGTAGGATTAGACCTCTGTGGGTGTACTGACAAAGGAGGATATTCTTGATCCATCTCAGTAGTTACAACAAATTCCTTCGGCTGTCGGACTTCAGCATTCTTAAGAAGAAGACTACTCTGAAGTAGTTCTGCATTCAACCTTCTTAATTCTTTCATTTCTTCCTCCTGTTGTGCAAATCTTTGCTCTAATGAGAGCGATGGACCTCCTTCAGAGGAAGGGTGAGAAGTAACCTGATTCTTTCCTTTCCCTTTATTGGATCCTTTTCGGAGAGGGGGAAGTGGGTTACTTGAAGGAATACCCAGATTTTGGGTAAGCCTTTGATTACGTGTGCGCACACCTTCTTCATTTAGGTCTGTGTGCGCAAATTCTTAAGCAGGAACCTCTTCGTCTGATCCCTCTGATTGAGCCTCATCTGGTGAATCAGCGGCAACAGCAGTGATGACATTAATGGATGCGTATTTCATAGAATCCTTTCTATCAACATTTCTGTGATATTGTCTTCTTCCATGTCCATGATGAAACATGGAATTCCATTGACTTGACCCCTCAGGAATTTCTTTGTGAACCGTCACTTGGAGAGAATCTCCTGATAGCTTGGCTCTTCGTTCCTCTTGAGGCTTCTTCCCTAATCGAGAGAATACTGACTTTCTCTGAGGGAGGGATTGAGGATTTGAAAAAGTCCCCAGTCCGGTGGACTGGGGATGTTCCTGCTGCTTCCGCTCAACTCCTCGAATCCCATTTGTTGACTCTGAGGGTTGGGTTAGAGAAGTCCCCAGTCTGGCAAGCTGGGGTGTCTCTTGACATGCTATGTCTGAGATCTTCTTGAAATCTCTCTTGATCTTGCGAATCTTAGTTCGTAAATTAGCTGGATGCATTAACCTGTATCCACTTTTATCACCTGGTTCAACAGACCGTTGGATGATTTCCGAAACTTCTGTCATTTGATGACGTGTTTTCTCCAGACGAGAGGCTTGTGAAATATTCTCGCCTGCTTGATGTAGGAGCAATTCAACAACCTGTTCTCTATATACTTGATTTTGAGAGGAACTAGTTGAAGCTTGATCTCGAGCAAGATTTTGATTACGAACAAAGCCCATTGACTGTGGCCGGCCATGGGCAATAACATTGCATGAGACCATTTTCGGCGGGCTTTGCTGACCGGAAAGCACTGTGAAATGTAGTGCTCCGTGAACACCCCATCCTCTGATATGAACATTAGATGGAGCATTGGAAATTAACTGACGCAATTTTCTCAGCGCGCCAAGGCATGAACGTTGAAGGGTTCTCTGTTGCTTTTCAGCCTTCGGATATCGAGAGACTGATAGAGATGCCAAATAAATCTGGCGTTGTAACCCTTCTATTATCTTAAGATGATTTTCATATTCATCGTAAGATAATACTTTCTTCTTCAATTGACAAAGAGTCTTCCATATGTTGAGACGAATGTCATGGATTCCATCATCCGTCAACATCTTTGGAATGTCGTACTGGGAGTCAGCCAAAGGCCAAAACATGATTGGTACTTCACCTTTTTCCAGTTTTTTCCTCATGTTCAGCATTTCCTCTTTATCATTAAATGAAGATTCTTCTACCTGTTTGGACCAGAGTTGGTGTTTCCTTGTTGTTTCATCGGATTCAACAAGATTGGTAGAGATATCACTATTCATGCTGGAAGATGAATGACCCAGGGAAGGTTCGGAGAATAACCTGAACCCCAAGCTATCTTCTGATGGAGAAAGAGTTTCACTTGCCGATAGTAACGCATCAGACATGACTGGTTTTACGTTTGCAAGTGCCTCGAGATAGGAGGGCTTTCTCGTCACTACATTGCCTTCTGAAGAATTTTCGAGACAACGTGAATTACTACTGCGGAGAGGACTTTTGCAGCGAAGTTCATCACCATGAGGAGGACCATCATGATGGGTTACAGCAAAAGATGAAATCTCTTGCTCCTTGGTCTTCTGACCACACAGAGGGTTCCTGTGGCTCTCATCTGAAGAAGAAACTTCAAGATTGACCGAATTTTCATGAAGCAAGTCTTCATGAGGAAGTGTCTGTTGAAGACCTTCGGGATTAATGTTCCTGTTATTGGGAACTGAGGGAGTAGAATCTTGAATTTCGACAGATAAATGTCTGAGGGCTTCAAGAACTCCAGCATCGAGCAAGGCCTTGTTGCGGATTGGCCTTTGATCTCCTGACTGTACTGGGCGGATCTTTTTCTTAGATGCCTTCTTACTCGCTTTAGAAATCACTTGATGACGAAAGTGATTGCTCAAATCAGGTGTATGTGCCTGACTTGGTTGTCCGTATGATATGGGGGAGTATGCCCCATAACCCTCTTGGACTGGAACAGATGTGTGTGTCTGTTCTGGAGTGAATTGTTGATGTGTCACTCCACTGCTAGGGATAGATTTATGTGTCTGTCCCTGAGATGATGCTGAAGATGTTATGATATCCTGGCAAGCATCCAGAATATGAGCAGGAATTTGCTTCTGCTCTTTCACCATTGATAAAATATGCTTGGTGACTTCAGCCGCCGGAACAGGGATATACGTCCATTCCGGGCTTGGAGTAGGTGTATGTGCCTGCTCCTGTCCTCCTTTTCCTGTCAGTGAATCCTGACAGTACTCAAGTGTGGAGGAAGAGAGTTTAGTCTGCCTCCTGTTTGTCGTCGGGGCTTTCCGACTGACTTCTCCGTGCGCTACCAAGCGAGACTGTTGGTAGGCTTGATTAGTATTAGCAGGTGTATGTGCCTGCTGATTACACTTCGCCAAACGTGGTTGACGAGATCCATCATATGTAGTCAGACGAGCCTGCTGACTAACTGCTGATGTATAAGCAGGTGTATGTTCCTGCCTATGGTACTCCGCCGGAATTGCCTGGCGGGATCGGTTTGATGCTGCCAGACGAGTCTGCTGGACAGCGGGATTAAAACGGGCAGGCGTGTGTGCCTGTTCGTTGTTTGCCACCAAGTTAGGTTGGTGGACTTCTCCGGAGATGGCAGGGATGACAACCTGCCTATTATTAACCGGATTCCGTCTCTGGTGATTCATCTTGCCTGCTCGGGTTCGAGGAACCTGAGCTGAATGCCTGGAGCCGGTACCCTCATCATGTTGAGGGCGCACTACCGCACGAGTCTGGCGGCGATTGTTGATGGGAGCCCTTGAGAAGGACTCCTGTCTTTTTGAATTAAGGTCTTGCGGGACCTACTCATTCACTTCCTCGGAGTAAGGGAGTGAATGGAAACTGCGTTCTGGGGATAACGACCCGAAACGGTTAGAGACGGTAGTCAGCACCGCCTGCTTCTTGATTGCTGGCCGCCGTTGTCCGGACGACCAAGTAGAATTGTTAACTTGGAGGGCTTGACGAGCGGCCTCCAGAGTTGGGATAGTACCGTTGCGACGGTACTCCTTAACCAGTGCATTTGAAACACAGCGTTGAAGACGCTGAGTTGGTGATGTCATCCTCAGAGCGGATGACGTTCCAGCAGGAGTAGCAGCATTGGTTTTCACAGCAGCAGACCTCACAGTAGAGGTGTTCACAGCAGCAGTATTCACAGGGGTGAATTTAAGGAAAGCCATTTTTGCAGAAGGTCTTGAGAAAAGAGTGCCTGTTCCATGTAATAGACATAATCAAGATGAATCTGGCTACTGCATCTTTTGGATGATCATATGTCAATGATTGCCTTGTTGGCCCAAGGGGCCTAACAGATAAGAAGAACATCACTTTAACTTGGTTAAGGATTCACGTCGGGTTCACCATTTTTGTTTCGCACGGAATCCGGGGATGACCTCCTGGACGGGAGATTCAAACGTTCCGATCGGTTTCTAACGGGTTCGTTCGTAGAACCGGAAACATCCAATGATTCCACATCCGTTTGGACCTACTTTCCAAAGGCAGGCGCTCATTAGCTTGTGGCCTAATGAGGCTTAGGAATTTTCATTGGTTGAGAGGATGGGATGTCGGACTCATCACACCTTTTTGAGGGGAATTATTGTCTACTCCGGGACTCTCTTTATAGATTTAAGTTAAGTTCGTGAATCCTTATTACATTACCAAGTACAAAATGAGCTTTCCTTTAGTTTTAACAATCAATGATTAAATATGCAAGAAATTTAGAGAATCTTTTATATGTATTCGAGGTTCTTCATCAATATAGAATCATCTATATTTGTTTTAGAGATTCTTGATCAATGGTATCCTTCAAAATATTTATATAAAAGTCTCTTGGTCATTTTGATGACCAGGCTGGTTTTAAAGCCACTCAGTGGGGCACTTGATGTTTATCGTCATTCAGAAGGACAGAGATTATTTCAAAGTTGGGATCGAACCCACAAATGGGCTACCTACGTATCCTTTATTTTGGAAAAGGAATCAGAACCCACGTAGTTCGAGAAATGGATGATGTTTATGATTGATGGCTCAAAGATGAATGTCATAATTACTTTTACACTCTAAGCTCACGTGAGTCATGCTCGGTGTGAGAAACAAGAGGTATTGGTAAAAATTAGACAATTGTGCCATGAAGGATGCAATCATAAGAATTTATTTGGGGCTTACGTATGGATGACTGCCCAGATAGATGAAGGTTTAGGATTTACTTTTTAGGGAGAAAATCCATGAACAGGGTCCATGAAGTTATATGTGCTTCATGGAGATTTGAATACTCTAATCTTGGGGCTTACTCCTAAGGAGGATACCCAAGTTAGGAGGGGACTTATGATTAGGTTTTAATCCTGAAAAGGAAACCCAAATCAAAGGTAAATTAGGACTGGTTAAGAGAAATTTAAGGGACTTGGGGCTTACTCCTGAAAAGGAAGCCCAAGGTTATGACTGAGTCTTTATTCCTGAAAAGGAGACTCAGGTTAAGGGACTCGGGGCTTACTCCTGAAAAGGAAGCCCAAGGTTATGACTGAGTCTTTATTCCAGAAAAGGAGACCCAGGTTAGGGATTAAGGTTTGGGGCTTACTCTTGAGGAAGATGCCCAAGATTAAAGGACTTGATTGGGGCTTACTCCTGAGGAGGATGCCCAGATCAGAGGTTTTATAACTGGGGATTATTCCTGAAAAGGAGACCCAGGTTAGGATTCTCTCATCTTAAAGGATGAGGTTGAATGAATGAACTCTCAATCTTTGGTGACATAAAGATGTTTAAATCACTAGATTTTGAGAGATATTTCACAGAATTCCTTTCAGATAAGGATTTCAAATCAAGAAATCATGCCATAAAATGGCTTTGAAGAGTATCTTGAAGACTGAATCTTGAATAGGAAGGGTGAAATGGCTTAAGAGGGGTAAAATGGGCAAGATGGGCACCCAAAAAAATAGGGGCGCGCAAGTATTAAAAGTCGCGCAAGTCCTGCGGCGGCGCGCAAGTATTGGTCGCGCAAGTATACTTGCGCGACATGAGGGATACTTGCGCGATTTTCAACCAGAGTTGAAATACTTGAGCGACTCTTTTTTAAACCCTTTATAATCCTCTTGAGGTTCTTCCAGAGAGGGGACGCGCAAGTTATATTGAAGGAATTAAGTAGGCGCGCAAGTGTTTGATAAGTTTCAATACTTAGGCCTTCCTTCTTCCCTTTAGATCTTCCATTCTAGGTAAGAAATTACCTTAGAAGTGTTTTGGAAGCTTTGAGAAGATACTTGGGCGTCGGGAGCTTCGATCCGAGTTTCTGGAAAAAGATCCTCTCGAATGGGGGGCCCACAGGGTCTATTTATAGGCAAAAGAAGACCCTGGGCGGTTACTGGGCGGTTACCACATATGTCGCGCAAGTCCCTTGCACGACGCTGATGGGTCGCGCAAGTGTTGAGGCGGCGCGCAAGTGTACTTGTGCGACCAAGAGGGAACTTGCGCGACCTATGGGCAATCTTCTCCTTTTCCATCCCTTTGTCGATTTTTGATGTTTCTTCAAAGGATTAATCACTTTGAGCTCAGATATTCCATTTTCCGACCTTTAGATTCTGTGACGAAAGGAGCGTCAACAAACACAAATGTAATGTCTTTCCATAGTAAAACCCCATATCCCAGAACCACTAGTGGTATCTTATTTTTCATAAGATATATAGTTCGGAGATAATTTTATTTTTTAAAAGAAAATAATAATAAAAATATTAAATGAATTACCCTCAAGTGTAATGTAACTAAACACCCAATGCTCACAAATTATATGTCATGACTTGGGTAAACCCCAAACCCCTGACCCAATGGTAGTCTCAGATTTATCGTATGGGACACTATTTGAATTATATTATATTTTTTTCAAAAAAATATCATATAATAAATTTAATATTTTTATTCTATATCCATCGATCCTCTATGGTCCCCATAATCTACTGTAAACCCATATCCTCACACTGATTATACTCCATAAAATATTTCCAGGTATTAATATATAATGATAATTTTCAACTAGTAAAAGCGATCAGTAATAATTAATCTTATTTATGCTTTATAGATAAATATAGACTTGGTTTATAGTAACCAATTTCTCTTATGCGGTTTTGGTTTGAGAAATCCTCATAAATATCCCAACGAATCTCAAATAAGTCCTATCTACATTGATGGTGTTGAAACCTTTATATCATATTCATCGTCAAATTCTGATTTTGTTTCTAAAGGAAAAAAGATAAATGACCATGTCAGAAATGTGATATTAGGACGTTCAAAACATTTCAATATGATGGAGTTCAACTTTTTCATTTTATTATTTGGAATTATTTTTTTTATCAACATTGTGAAGTGAATTCAATAGTAAATACACATTTTTTCTCCAAATCCATAATTTCAAAAGTCAGTTCATGTGGCCGATGGTCAATCTATTCCTAAAACAAATATTCAGAATGTGATTCCAATTCATGAATAAGATTATTCTTAGTTATATTTTTTTTAAATCTCTTGGGAAGGATTTATATTCGTTATTTCTAATGATAAAACATGAATCAATTACAAAATTGATGGCTATTAAATCAGATTTTAGAATGCCAAATTGTTGTTTTGATCAGATTTTATTGTTGGTTAATTCATTGATTCTAGACGGAAATACATTACATGTGTTTATTTATAAATGTGAGTGGTTGATTAATAATTTGGGTATATGTTATCAAAAAAATACATGCATGTTCAAATGAATACATCCTATATTATGGTGATTATGAAGCATAGGTTAATTATCCAGCATATGGAAAATCGAGGTATAAAGGTCCACAATGGGGAAAGCCTAGATTGTTTATGAAATAGTTGTCATGACCCATCCCCTGGGGTCCATACCATGACTACCCCAAGCCTTCCCTCCATAGGCCAGGGGATGGCGACAAGCACAGAAAAGCATAATCCCTAAAACATCGAAGGCATTTCATTTATAACCTGTAAACACACACAACCAAGCACACATAAAGAAACAAAAACCATTAAAATTAATAGTAAACAAAGTGATTACAGTAAGTAATAGGGGCCAGAATACAAAACCGCCCAGTAAGTACAAGGACAATTGAAATACAATTCAACTGAAGAACGAGAGGTATAGTTAGTAGGTCGTCCTCTGAGTTTGCTACCTGAAGGGTATGTACATATCGCCTCCTCATCACTCAACATCCTCTTGTCTCATTTGCATACCGATATGCCGTAAGGTCCTCCTCCTGGAAACGTCTTTTCCCAGTACCCTCAATCTTGATCAACAATGTACGTCTTCTGCACCAAACAAAACAAATTGCAAGCATAGCCCGTGCGGGGGGTGAGTATAACGATACATAGTAGGGACCCCGAGACCCTCATGGTCTCACAAAGTACACCAAGGAAAAACCAAAATGTATGAAATAAATAGATAACCCTACTTAGGTATCTGACCATACATATACCTTAGCTTTCCAGAAATCTATCTCAATAAGGAGGAAAACATAGAGATACAAATTCAGCTCACACCAAGTATATATTTAGGTACGGTAGTGGAGATGATTAGTTATAAATACTGAATAATCTTATTCCATTAGGAGACACTCATTATGACATGCACATAATATCTAGGTGTTGATCCACATAGGTTCACTAGAAGCTGACCCACACCGGATCACTAGGAGCTGACCCCCACAGGATCGCTAGGAGCTAACCCACACAGGAGCCCTAGGAGATGACCCACACAGGATTTCTAGGAGCTTACCCACATAGGATCTCTATGAGATGACTCACACTGGATCTCTAGGAGCTGACCCACAAAGGATATCTAGGAGATGACCCACACAGGATCTCTTGGAGCTGACCCACACAGGATTTCTAGGAGCTCACCCGGACAGGATTTCTTGGATATGACCCGCACAGTTTCTCTAAGATAACTCTTCTCGTCACAGCCAGCTAATGGGATTCCGCACTAGGCTTCCTCATCTCCTGGAGAGTATGTTCCCCAACACACTGGTCGATTCTCCAACTAACAATATATCCCAAGAAGAAGTATCTCAAAGGTTTTCCCCATTATATGGGTCTCACACAATAGACGGTGCGTCAATCAGACACTCGGTCTGTATGTTATTAGCATTTTAGTCTAGGGGGCCCAATTCGATTCACGCTCGATCTAACCTGACCGTACACCATAATAATCCAAAACTCTAGTGGGGTATACTCAAATGTACAGCCTCTCTCCAAGTCTCCTAGCACCGCTAATAGATCATCAAACATACGTCGGGTGCTAATGTTATGTCCAAATGAGAAAAAATGGGTCATAGTGGGTCTGGGTCTGGTCCAACCCAGTCAGACCAACCCGGCCTGACCCAACCTGGGGCGACACGGTCTGAGTCACCCCAGCCTGCAGGGTGGCCTGCCCCATTGGGTTCATCCTGGCCCATTGGGTTCGGCCTGGCCCGCGCTGGGCGGTCCATCCGGCTGGATGGTCTGGCAGGCCACGAGGGGCTGCTGAGGGTCGCGGGGGTTACCGTGATGGCAGCTCGGCCATGTGGGTTCCACGGGGGCGGCCCGACCAAGGGGTGCCACGAGGGTGGCTGTAACACCCCAAGATTTTATGAGATATATTAATTTTAATTTATTTGATCTTCTATTATACCCTACACCAAGACTATCTTGTAGTATACGCAACACCGTATTAGCTTGTAGTATACGTAACACTATTCTTGGATCGTGTTACACACAATTTCATGTTCGCAACATTTATTGAATATATATATAAATATATATATATATATATATATATATATTTATTTATATTTATATTCAATTTATAAATGAAATATGGTTGGATTCTATTATACAATACAACAATGAAGTTTGGCACTACACGCAACCCAAACTTAGCTTGCATTACACGCAATCATGACCTTCCTCGATAGCGTGTGTTGTACGCAATACCGGGTTTCACTAAACAACGATATATGGTTATAATATTATCATAAACTAGCCATTATGAATATTATTAACTACATTTTTAATTTTATAACATTATTTTTCATCTTACACATTTTTTAGAACATGGTATGAGAACGTAATAAATTTTTAGGGTAAAATAAGTATTGTTCAAAAATGCCGTTTTGCCGCCTTTTGATGGCACACCCACATTAAATAAACTTTTAGACATGTTTATAAGTTCAATTTTACAAAATAAAATTATAATTTTTAATTATGATATAAAATTTTACATTGGATAAAGTTTTGATATTTTTCTGATAACTTTCATATTTTAATGAATAGCAAAAACACGCTATATTTTAATTAAAAACAACTTTTTTCATTGTAATAATTTATATAGTTAAATTATAATATTTAATGGGTTTAAAGCACAAATAGAATATATTTTTACCATTTAATATTATGTATGTCATTAGCATTGAGTTTACATTGAATTCGTAGGTTAAATCAATTCAATCTTTTGCAATGTTTTAAACAAAAAACTGTTTTCATTCAACAATGGGATTAATTTAAATTTAATTTCTGAAACTTCTGTGTATTGAATTTGAAAAAACAGATTCCATATTTGGAATCAGTGGGTCCAAATTATTTTAATAGTATACTTTTTATTTTTTTGGCATTATGAATAGTAACTACGGTAAATTTTATTTATCATATTTTATGGTAAATCGGGTAATTAAGGGTAAATATAAGATTATAAAATTTCCCTAACACGAGAAAAAATCCTATTGTATGACTAAAAGTCGACCCATATCACCTAATGGTCTTATTAGATTCATTTAATAGACTTTTTTCCATGAAAATAATTTAATTATTATTAAAACCAAAGAAAGTGAAAACATGTCACTTTCTTAAATCTTATAAGTATAATAATTTTATTTTAGTGATAAACTTAATGAAACATCTAACATAAATAGTTTCCAGAAATCTAATAAATGTATCTACATTATATAAATTTATTTATAATTTTTAAGGATAAAATAATTATCATTAAAGGTGACATAATAGTGATGCTGAAATTATTTTATTAATAGAAATATCAAATAAATGGTTTTAAAAATATTAAAAGAAATTTTATATGAACTATTTATTGTACTATACTAATTTTCTAGACAAATATGAAATGTTATGAATCTAGTAAATTTTTTAGTTCGAACATATCTTCTGTATATATTTTATTTAAATTCAAATAAATAAATAGTGTCAAAATTGACACTATTGGTATTTTATAAAAATAACATATTATTAAATGGTTTAAAAATCACAAAAATATTTAAAAAATTTAAATTGAAATTTATATAGTCTGAAATGTCATAAATTATCCAATTATGGAAAATTAACAACACATAAGTGATTATTTATAACCATTTATAATTTATATTTTTATTACCACAAATAAAATTAAATAGATTAAACAAGGATAAATAAAACTTATAAGTTTTAAAATATTATCAAAACATGTTTAATTTTTATTGGTTGATGAGATTACAACCCTATCTCATCTAATATTCTAATTGAGTCATTTTTTGAGGTTTTTATGTGGGGTTTGAATTTATATTAAACTGATATTTTTAAGGATTCCAAAGGTGCCCCTCTCCTCCCATATAAAAGGGAACCTCCTCCCTCTATTCCTCGCACCATTTTGAGCCTTGATGCTCAGAAAAACCATGCCCATTTCACTCTCTACTTCCCTATAAATATGCTAGAGGTTTGGGTATTCTTCAAAGAACAATTTTAGTGCCTTAAGAAGAGGTTTCAAAGAGGCGTGTCGAAGAAGAGATAATATCCATTACCTATTCTTTCAAATTTATTTCTTCTTCTATATCCTCTTCTTTAGTTGTTTCATTATGAATTAATAAAATCTGTATCACTAATATACTGGTTTGTTATTATAAATATGAAACAACCCTATTTCACCTTTTAACCATCCTACGGAAAACAAAATCACCGTGTGTGGGTAGGTACGGAATATCGTCTCCACGCCGTGGTGTAATCTGTTTTCCACCACCACTGTATATGGATGGGTGTAATGGTGTAAATAAATAACTATATATGATTATTTTAAAGTGATATTGATTCTGAAATATTATAAATACACTTTGCTACAACTCCATGATCATGGGAATGATATCATCACTTGTGCATACGTACAGACTACCGTCTCCACGACGCGATGAGATTCATTCTCCATGTTAACCATTCATGAATGATTATAAAGTATATTTACTGAATAATAATGAAATATATGGCATAATAATGATACTGTATTTATGTATATCTATATGTCATCTACTTAATTCCAGTCAATTCAATAAGGAAACGAAAACAACGTTCATGCGTACATACGACCAACCGTCTCCATGAACGGTGTATTTCTTTCCATTTATCGATCTATTATATATTTGTATATTCTAAATATATATTATATATAAATCATGTTTTATATTATGAAATTAATTAATCATTATCTAATTAATCATTTGAATAATTACAAGTCAAAACACGGACGACAAATGAAACAATTTAACCTAAAACGCTCTTAAACATGGAATTTACAAAAGAACGGGTAATATAAATCCATAAGTGAACCATATATGATATCATAAAAATGAATATGATTCTGTAATAAGTCAATGAAATTATTTAAATCATTATACATGTTGTTCAGATACATAAGAATCATATCAGACCTAACGTAAGCGATAATTTTTCAATCTAGTTTTTATCTAAGGATATTTATTCGTAAGTATTTACTGGGGTTATCTTTATCATCCAATCCCATGTTTTCTAAAAAAATTAATGTATGTTAAAAGTTCTTTTTACCCATTTCTAACTTTTACTTCATGGTATGTAAATAATCATTCTTTTACGAGGAACTTTTTGACTTTTCCATCAAAAGTACGAGAAGAATGTTTTTTAACTAATATGGCATGAAAAGATTTTTAGGGATTTATAGAGCCTTATTTACATGAATCTTCCTCTAAAAGATTTCATGACTATTTACAACAAAATTTCATTCATTTAAAATTGCATTGCATTTTGTGAAAATAAAATGATTTTCAAGAAGAAAGGATATTTTCCTCAAGAATTCATTTCAAGTGCTTTATCAAAACCATTTTCCATCTAAGATGACATTATTTCAGATGTGTATATTTCAAGTATAATGTCTCTATGACTTACATGGTGTCACTTTTCTTATGATGAAATGATATCCATTTATTTTATATGGACTATGTGATGATGGGATGATGTTTATTAAACCTATTTTATTTATAGGTTTATTATGAATGAAGTATGTTTGTTTTGTGGCATAAGTAAGAATGATTTCATTATGAGATGGGTGGGACCTATATCCCCCTCTAATGCATTGGTTAAGATTTATATCTCATGAGATAGACATGTCTAGAATGGAAAGTAAAACTGGTTCTGTAATATAGGACTGGAATGAGGAGTGAACTCGATTCAGAAAGGGACTCTATCCACTAAGATGGTCTTGGATGTAAAGTCATGGTTACTATGGAAATAATATCATGTGATTAATGGTTTTCCACATTTACATGTTTTATTCCAATGCTAATTTATCATTATTAATTTTTCCTCATGATCTGTAACTTATGTACTTCCATGTTTTATGTCATTTCTCAAGATTTTGATGTTTATATTTTATGCTCATGTTTTTTATACATTAAAATGTCTAAGGATTGTTTTATGTTCTCTATGCTTACCCTTACTGAGAATTTGAGCTCACCCTTTATATGTTTTCTCTTACCCAAGATTTAATGAAAGGTTTTAGGTAAGAAATCAAAGGGGAAGGTCATTAATGGAGATGTTGAAGATCTTCCACCACGATTAGAAGATTAGGTTCTGAGTTTCCGAAGACACTGAACTATTACGGTCCTTGTGTGTCTGTTTTTGTTATGTATTAAGTATTCTGCAATTGTAATGCAATATCCATGTACGTCAAGCTTTGGGTCTCTACAATTGGTATTAGAGGAAAGGTTTAGTCGACCATTGGAAACTAGGATGCGAGAACTTTAGTGATATCCCTAGAGATATTTCTATGGTATGTCAAGGGATGTCCCTAAGGTTAAGTATAAGTATTGGTTATAATCCTATAATTACGGTAACGATAATAGAATTAAACCTAAGATGTTAGATATTGATGGTACTCCCCATTTATTATGTTGTTTTCCCTAGCATGATTTTTTCCTCTCACACTATTCTTTTTGGGTTTTAGAAGATGGTTGGAACCCGAAGGAACCGTGTTGATCATTGTAATGGACAATACAATGATTGTCCTCCTGAACAAACCAATGTTATGGGAGATGGAGTTCAAAATCTGATTGCTATAATTACACAAGCTATGATTAATTCTAGACTTCCAAATGATTAAAGAATGGAAAATTTCTTATTGAGTCCTTCATGAGGCAACGTCCACCATTTTTCAGTGGGTCTTATGATCCACTTGTTGCTAAACAATGGATTAGTACCACTAAAAAGATATTTTCAGTTCTTTAATGTTCTAAACATGATAAATTCATTTTAGCAGTATGTCATTTGGAAGGTGAAGCTGATCAATGGTAGAATCTTATCAAGAATACAAGTCAAAGAGATGAAAATGAGTCCATGGAATGGGACGAGTTCAATACCATATTTTTCAATAAGTAATTCCCTCGTATTCTTCGAACAAATATGGAGAAAGAGTTTTTGAACTAAAGAAAAAGGATGATGAATCTGTTGGTATATATGAAGAGAATTTTATAAGGCTTTCTAGGTATGCATCTGGCATTATCATCAAACCTGAAAGTAAAGCTAATCGATTCTTCAGTGGCTTAAAACCAAGTCTTCGAAGGGCATTAGCTCTAAGAGACTTCAGAAGCTATAGAGAAATCGTGTGTTGTCCTATCAAGGTAGAACTGGATTTTTGTTTAACATATGCATCTCATGGTTTTGACAAAAAATGAAAGATGGAGTTCAAGGAGAAATCTTAGAACAATGGTGAAAAGAAGATGAATGTTTTTTATGCTCACATTTTGGAGAGAAGCATGGGGGAGATTGCCTAAAAGGTACTAGAAAATGTTTTATGTGTTGAAAAGAAGGTCATGGAGAAGTTTATTGATGAAGTAATGGGAAAAAGGTTGCTAATGATGTGAATAGAAAAAACACTACAGAGAACTCTCCACCAACACTTCAATGCTTCAAGTTCAATGAAATGAGGCATTATGCTAATAAATTCCCTAATCCACAGGCTAATGATGATCAACATGAGAAAACTCTTAAGGCAAAGGATAATGGGAAGTCTCATGTGATCACAATTTGTGATTTTGAGTATGAAAATGATGATGTGTAATGATTAAGTTTTTATGTAATGGGATTTCAAAATAGTATCATGGAATCTCATTTATGGTATTGTGGAATTTTGGAATATCTATGTATTGGTTTTCAATAATTATATGGTCCTGGTAACCATGAAAAAGTGATTGAAATATTTTTGGAAAGCAGATGAAATGCGCATATTGAAGGGATAAGGATAAAATAATATGATTGTAATCATGAGCTCATGACTAATATAAGGACAAAGAGATATCATGGTTTGAGTATATAGAAATTTTGAGATTTTGGTATGTGGAAAGAGTAATCTTTGGACAGCATTCATGTTTTCACTAATGTTAAATGGGTATTAATTTTTCAAGAGAATACATGATTATGTTATTCAAATGACTGGAATGTGATCAACAAGATATATCAGGGATAAATGATGGTATTCACATACTTGTTATATGGCCTTTTTAGTAATCGTTCTCTTTATACTATGAGTTTGGAATGAAGTATTTTGGGTAAGCCTAAAGATTCGAATGGATTATATTGAACATAAGTTTGTATTGTTTAAGGCTATAAATTATTTTAGATATTATTTATAGAATGTTATAATAGTGTAGTTTTAGATAAAGGACAACCTGCAGGATGGTCGACAACCCGTCTCGTCAGAAAAGGCTGTGGGAATCGAACCCACAACCGAAGTGTGACTGGCCTTTATTGCAAACCACTGGCCTACAGGAAGTCCCTGGATAGTAGAAACTAGTTTTATTTTATTAAGAGACATGATATATGAAGTATAACATCATTTTTGGAATGATATATGATTAAACTCACCATAGATGGACTTACGTATATTTGATAACTTTTTCTAACCTTTTGTTTGAAACAGATGGAATGACCCATCATTATATCACGTGATCTGTTAACACTTCACGAATAAAAAATTCTACTTCATTTCTTTTATAGATGAATTGGAAATTTTTCGAAGCACAAACAACAGTGAGATTGTACAAAAATCAAGAAATTATTTCTTCTAATTCAAAATTTTCAACTTTAGGTTAATGATATTGAAAACCAAAAATGTTGGCCTAGTTCTCTTATATCCGATGAATCAAATGGTACCTTACATCATAAAAAATTTATGGGTTTGTGATTGTTGGATTTTTCATAGCCATGTTCTCTACCACTCTCCATTAGAAGTTGATGGTTATATTTTTCATCCATATCCATATTTTCACATATGTTCTCATATATAGAAACCCAGTGATGAGTTACATTGGGTAATCGTTAAATTTCTTACTTTAGTTTTTAAAATTCAGCTTTACTATTTTATTATGATGAGGGTTTATATGAATAATAAACGATTTATAACCCCGACGAATTTTGAGGACGAAATTTCTTTTAAGGGGGGTAGAATGTAACACCCCAAGATTTTATGAAATATATTATTTTTAATTTCTTTGATTTTCTATTATACACTACACCTTGATTAGCATGTACTATACGCAACACCGTATTAGCTTGTAGTATATGTAACACTATTCTCGGATCGTGTTACACACAATTTAAAGTTCGCAACATTGATTGAATATGTATATGTATAAATATATATATATTCAATGTATAAATGAAATATGGATGGATTCTGTTATACAAAATAACAAAGAAGTCTTGCACTACACGCAACCCAAACATGGCTTTCATTTCACGCAACCACGACCTTCCTCGATAGCGTGTGTTGTACGCAATACCGAGTTTCACTAAACAATGATATATGGTTATAATATTATCACAAACTAGCCGTTATGAATAGTATTAACTACATTTTGAATTTTATAACATAATTATTCATCTTTCACATTTTCTATAACATGGTATAATAACAAAATTAATTTTTCGGGTAAAATAAGTATTTTTCAAAAAATGCAGTTTTTCCACCTTTTGATGGCCCACCCAATTTAAATATAGTTTTTGACATGTTTATAAGATTAATTTTACAAAATAAAATTATAAATTTGAATCAGGATATAAAAATTTACATTGGATAATGATTTCATATTTTTCTGATAACTTTCATATTTTAATGAATAGTAAAAACACGCTATATTTTAATTAAAAAAACTTTTTTCATCGTAATAATTTATATAGTTAAATTATAATATTTAATGGTTTTAAAGTATAAATAGAATATATATTTTTACCATTTAATATAATGTATGTCATTATAATGGATTTTACATTGAATTCGTAGGTTAAATCAATTCAATCTTTTGCAATGTTTTAAACAAAAACCAATTTTCATTCAACAACAAGATTAATTTTAATTTAATTTCTGAAACTTCTGTGTATTGAATTAGAAAAAATGGATTCAATATTTAGAATCAGTGGGTCCAAATTATGTTAATTGTCTACTTTTTATTTTTGCGCCTTATGAATAGTAACTACGATAAATTTTATTTATCATAGTTAATGGTAAATCGGGTAATTAAGGGTAAATATAATATTATAAAATTACACTAAAACCTGAAAAAATCTTATTGGATGTCTAAAAGGCGACCCATATCACCTAAGGGTCTGGTTATATTCATTTAATGGACTTTTTTCCATTAAAATAATTTAATTATTATTAAAACCAATGAAAGTTACAACATGTCACTTTCTTAAATCTTATAATTATACCAATTTTAATTTAGAGATAAACTTAATGAAACTTCGAAAATGAATAGTCTCCTGAAAGATAATTAAATTATATACATCATATGAATTTATTTAGAATTTTTAGGTATTAAATAATTATCATTAAAAGTGACATAATTGGGATGTTGAAATTATTTTATTAAGAGAAATATCAAATAAATGGTTTTAAAAATATTAAAATAAATATTATAAGAACTATTTAATGTTTTCCAATACGTTTATAGATAACTATGACAAGTTTTTAATCTATTAATTCTTTTTTTAGAACCTATCTCTTGTATATATTTTATTTAAATTCAAAAAAATGAATAGTGTCAAAATTGATACAATTGTTATTTTATAAAAATAAAATATTATTAAATAGTTTAAAAATCAAAAAAAAATTTAAAATTTATAAATTAAAATATATATAGTCTAAAATGTAATACAATATCCAATTATGGATAATTAACAACACATAAGTGATTATTTATGACCATTTATAATTTATAATTTTATTACCACAAATAAACTTAAATAGATTAAATAACAATAAATCAAAATTATAAAGATTAAAATAAGATCAAAACAAGTATAAATTATATTGGTTGATGATATTACAACCCTATCTCATATAATCTTATAATTGAGTCATTGTTGAGGTTTTTATGTGGGTTTTTAATTTATATTAATCTAATATTTGTTTTGGATTCCAAAGGTGCCCCTCTCCTCCCTTATAAAAGGGAACCTCCTCCCTCACTTTCTCACACCATTTTTAGCCTTTAATCTCGGCCAACCCCTGCCCATTTACCTTCTCAACTTCCCTAGATATATTCTAGAGGTTCTGGTCTTTTCAAAGGCCAATTTTAGTGCTCTAAGAGGAGGTTTCAAAAAGGCGTGTCGAAGAAGAGGTAATATCTGTTACAGATTCTTTCAAATTTATTTCTTTTTTCTACATCATCTTCTTTAGTTGTCCCATTATGAGTTAATAACATCGGTATCACTAATATACTGGTATGATATTATAAATATGAAACAACACTATTTCACCTTCAATCCATCCTATGGAAAACAAAATCACCGCGCGTGCGTACGTACAGAATACAGTCTCCACGCCGTGGTATAATATATTTTCCACCACCACCTTACATGGATGGGTATAATGGTGTAAATAAATAACTATATATGATTATTGTAAAGTGATATTTATTTTAAAATATTATACATACACTTCGATACAACTCCATGATCATGGGAATGATATCATCGCTCGGGCGTACGTACGAACTACTGTCTCCACGACGCGATGAGATTCATTCTCCACGTTAACCATTCATGAATGATTATAAAGTATATATACTTAATAATAATGAAATATATGACATAATAATGATACTGGATTTATGTATATATGTATTTCATCTACATAATTCCATTCAATTCAATAAGGAAATGAAAACAACATTCATGCGTACGTACGGCCCACCGTCTCCATGAACGGTGTATTTCTTTCCATTTATCGATCTATTATATATATGTATATTCTGAATATATATTATATATAAATCATGTTTTATGTTCTGTAATTAAGTAATCATGATCTATGAAATCATATAAATAATTACAAGTCAAAACACGAATGAAAAATGAAATGATTTTACCTAAAACGCTCCTAAACATGGAATTTACAAACAAAATGGGTAATATAAAGTCATTAGTGAACCATATATGATATCATAATAATGAATATGTTTTTGTAATAAGTCAATCGCATTCTTTAAATCATTATATAAGAGGTTTGAATACGTACGAAGCATGTCGGACCTATGGTAAGGGATAATTTATCAATATCATTTTTATCTGAAGTTGTTTATCGGTAAGTATTTATTGGGGTTATCTTTATCATCCAATCCCATGTTTTCTAAAAATATTTTCATATATTTTTATATTTAGATATACCCATTTTTGACGTTTACTACATGGTATGTAAAGAATCTTTCTTTTACGAGGTACTTTTTGACTTTTCCGGCAAATGTACGAGAAGAATGTTTTTTATCTTATACGGCATGAAAGGATTATTACGGTATTATAAAGCCGTATTTACATGAAGCTTACTCCAAAATATTTCATGACTATTTACAAAAAAATCTCTTTCTTTTAAAATTGCATGGAATTTTGTGAAAAGAAAATGATTTTCAAGAGGAAAGGATATTTTCCTCAAGAATTCATTTCAAGTGCTTTATCAACACCATTTTCGATCTAAGATGACATTATTGAATATGTGTATGTTTCAAGTATAATGTCTCTATGATTTACATGGTTTGAATTTTATTTTTATGAAATGATATCCATTTATTTTATTTGGATTATGTGATTATGGGATGTTGTTTATGAAACCCTTTTTATTTACTGAGTTATTATGAATGATGTATGTTTATTTTGTGGCACAAGTAAGAATGATTTAATTATGAGGTGGGTGGGACCTATATCTCCCTCAAATTCATTGGGTAATTATTTATATCTAATGAGATAGACATGGCCGGAAACAGTATGATAAACCGGTTCAGTAATACAGGACTGGAACGAGGAGTGAACTCGATTCAGAAAGGGACTCTGTCCACTAAGATGGTCTTTTTCACGACCTGTCCTCGGGGCCCATGCCGTGACTACCCCAAGTATGCCTTCCATAGGCCAGGGGATGGCGACTAGCACGAAGGCCTAAATCCCGGTAAAAAGGGAATGCATTGCCTTTGTAAAGTAAAAAAACACAATAGAGTAAACAATCAGTAGAAGTAAACACTAAGTAAAAGCTGGTACATTAGTAAGTGAAGAAAAGTAATTGGGCCAGTATACAAACCCAAACTGAAAGTAAAGTACAACTCGTAAGGGAAAACAACAACTGAAAAGTAAATCCGTAACGTCGAGCCGTCCACTAGATGTCTCACCTGAAGGGTGGGTACAGATAGCCTCCACTGCTCCTCGGGTCCAACTGACCGCTCCGAGTAAGTCCCACCTAGTGGTCCACCTCTAGGTACCGTCCTGCTCCGCAAGACTCAACCACGATCAGCGTTGTCCGTCGTCTGCAACCAACATAACGTAGTGCGGGCATAGCCCGTGCAGGGGTTAGTATAAGCTACTTAGTAGAGACCCCGAGACCCCCGAAGGTCTTCCTAAATCCCCAAAGGATAATACACAATGGAAAGATACAATCACGAAGTAACATCCGACTATGCTTAGGTATATGCCTATACATATATCTAAGTCATCAATTCTAGTTCAGCTCCAATATCTGAACCCAAGTACAACCCAGTCCACATAGGAAAGAAAAACATAAATCCACACAGGATAACACAACTCAATCCACATAGGAAAGAAAAAAGGATTCAGATCACATAGGTATACTTCTTCGTTTGACGATAGAGATTACTAGAAATTTCCACTGATTCATCTAAGTCGTCAGACCCACAAAGGACCAATAGGTACTAACCCCCGAAATGACCCACATAGGATCTGACCCACAAAGGATCATTAGGTAACTAACCCCCGCAAAGACCCACACAGGATCAGACCCACACAGGATCTGTAGGCACTGCCTTACCCAGAACCGCTGAGCGCTGACCCACACAAGATCGGACCCATACAGGATCGGTAGCCCTGATCCACACAGGATCACTGAGTGCTGTAGTCGTTGCCTTCGAATTCACTGAGGATCTCTGGACAGTCGTCGTCGCAGTCACAGTAGTAGTCGCAGCCATCTCTATGGTTCCCACACACAGCAAGCTCGTTCGGGAGGGTCTGTTCCATGAGCCGAGAGGCTGATACATCAACTGACACATATTCCAGATTTGATGTATCCAAAAGTTCTATATCGTCAACAGGAACTCAACGTTGCAGATTCCCGTCAATCGGATGCCCGGTCAGAGAGTTATTGGCATTATCATCCTTGGGGCCCGGTTGGTTTTTTGAAGGGAAAACCAACCCAACCATACTCCAACTGTGTCTAAACCTCAGGAGGAGTAAGCCAAAAGATGCTCTTCACTAAGAGGAATCCAAAAAAGTCGACGGCACGTCATTCGGACGTCTAGAGCTTAAGATATGAGTGTTTCCGCTCCGAGGGCCCGGTTGGTTTTGTGTACGAACCAACCCAGCCAAACCCAAAGTAATCTGATACCTTGAATGTGATATACCGAAATGGCCTCCTTGATTCAAGGATCGCATCGCAACTGACGGTACGTCGATCGGAGACCCGTAGCACAAGTTATGGGCGTCCAACCGGGAAAAGTTCGGTATTAAGGGGTTCGGGCCCGGTCCGACCCGGCCCGATACCCCCGGGGTCGACCCGAAATGGGTCGACCCGAACCGGGTCCGGGTCCACCCTGCTAGGGCGCGGCCCGGCCCGGCCTGGCGGACCCGCCAGGCAGCAGTCCCAGCCTGGGCACAGCGCGCCCATCCCGCTGGCCAGGCGCTCGGCCAACGGCCGCACCGTTTGGCAAAGGGGGTGCGCCTGCCCCCCTGGTGTAACTGCGACCCCCCATTAATGGGGGCCATTTTGTAGGCTGGATGGGGGAATTAATTCCCCTGGGTTATCCCTTTGTCCGGCCGGCCCGCACCAGCCGACCGGTTGTGCTAACAAGGACCGGCGACGGCCGGTCCTTCCTCCTTCGCCGAAACCAGCGGCCCGGAACCAGCCGCCTGTTACCCTACTCCGGCGCGGCCCAGAACCGGCCGTGGTTTTGGTTTGTCCGGCACGGCACGATGGCGCCACGCCCCTTCGTCGCGTCCCTGCTCCAGCCACGATGTCTTCGGTTTTCTCCGACGCGGCGTGACGGCGCCACGACTTGGTTCAACTTCACGGCATGGCGCGATAGAATCGTGTCCTTGTTCATTTCCATGGTGTGGCGTGACGGCGCCGCGCATTCCTTGTCACATGATCAGACGCGGTGTGACGACACCGTTCCATACTCATTTTAAACCACAAAGAAACAACACACGGAAAAGGGAGGAGGGGCGGCCGTGTTTGTGCGGTCCAGCCCCCTCTCGTTAATCGATAGCATTTAGTCGTATATACACGATGAATGACAAAATAGAAATGACGAACAAAAATAATTAAATAAAATAAACCCCTACCTTGAGTGTAGCTAGAACGGGGGTTTTCCGCTGAAAAAGACGTCGTGAGGTGAAGCTTCGTAATTTGACGGAGAACGCCCGAGGAGGAAGTGGTGTCTCCTTTTCGTTGACACGGGAAGAAGATTGAAAGAGGGTGCGTCGTCGATCTTCGGAAACACACCGACTTCGAAGAGGAGAAGAGACGACACACTGCACTCTTCTTACGGTGACGGCGTTCTTCGTTGAAGTCTTGGTGTTCTTCGTCGAAGTCTTGGTGTTCTTCGTGATGAATATGAAGAGATCTCTCCTCAAATGTCCACACACAACATCCAACCAAAATAAAATAATGCTCACCCTTATTTTATTAACTCAAGCCACAATTCAAAAAATCAAAACTTAAATTAATTAATTGAATTGGGTGTTGGCATACTAAATGAGAGGAGAGGTAAAGTAAAAGGGTCTCACACCTTAAGTGGGGGGTTAAGAGGAGTTAGGGAGTTAAGGGAATTGAAAAGGTGGGGGCCCATGTGGGCCCCACCTCACCTTTAATCCACTCAAGAGAACATAACAAACTATAGGTCCCACCCTAACTCCTACACATAGGTTCTAACTCAAGGATAATTGAAATAAAATTCTTAATGAAAATTTTATTTCACTAACACTTAATCCACAAATTTAAACAACTCAAAACGAGCAAAAGAAACTCTAGAAAAGGTGTTCCTAAGCAATTACCGGCGATGCGGTTCCATCGGTGCCCTCAGAATTTGAATTTGATCACCGGTTCAAAATATAGGAATTCCCCCTCATTCGTTCACTGAATGTACTCGAGCTAAACTTTGGATAGAAATTCCGGGCACACCAGGCATCGGAATCAAGTGTCGTTTGAAACTGGGTTTTTGTAAAATCCCAAAGAAAATTAAGAAAAAAATTTCCTTGAATTTTACGGGTCTTTACATTACTCCATCCTCAGCGATTTACGTTCCAGTAAAGATACATCGAAAACTGGGTAAACAAATGTGGGTACTGAGCACGCATCTGAGCCTCCCGCTCCCAAGTGCTCTCCCGGAGGTTCCTTTGCTTCCATCTGATGCGCACTAGAGGAATCGACCATCCACGTAGAAACTGATCCTGTTGATTCTCAATCTCCACTGTGACCTCCGCAAAAGTTTCCCCATCATCAATGTCGATCTCCCCATGGTCAATGATATGTGTTGGGTCATGCAAGTATCTCCTTAGCTAAGACCCGTGGAAAACGTCGGGCACCCGGTGCAACTGAGGTGGTTGAGCCAGACGATAAGACACCTCGCCAATCCTTCCGAGGACCTGGAATGGTCATATGAAGAGTGGAGACAACTTGCGTCCTCGGAAAAATATCTGTAATCCACATCGAGGTGAGACACGCAAGAAGACGTGGTCGCCATCATCGAACTCTAGTGGCCTCCACCTCCTGTCAGCATATGATTTCTGCCGGCTCTGAGATGTCCTCATCCGCTCCTGGATGACCTGGACCGTCTCTGTCGTGGCCTGGACCATTTACGGTCCTAAAAGTGCTGACTCCCCAGGGTCTGTCCAGCACAATGGAGATCTACAAGGTCGGCTGTACAATGCCTCATATGGTGATTTCCCGATGGTGGAGTGGTAACTGTTGTTGTACGTGAGCTCTACCAAGGGTAGGTAGTCCTCCCAGCTACGACCAAAGTCGAGGACACATGCGCGGATCATGTCCTTGAGATTCTGAATGGTCCTCTCTGTCTGATGATCCATCTGAGGGTGGAAGGCTGTGCTCAGACTTAGCTGTGTCCCGAACACCTCCTGCAACCCCTTCCAAAGCCGGGAAGTAAAGCAATCATCTCGATCGGAGACGATAGATGATGGCACACCATAAAGCCGCACAATCTCCTGAACATAATCTCGTCCCAAGCTCTCCACTGAGCCCTTCTCTTTGATGGGTAAGAAGTGAGCCGACTTGGTGAGTCGGTCGACAATCACCCAAATGGAGTCGTGACCTCTGGAAGTGCGTGGAAGTCCAGTCATGAAGTCCATAGATATCTCGTCCCACTTCCACTCTTGGACCTCTAAGGGTTGTACCATGCCTGCTAGAACCTGGTGATCTGCCTTCACCTGCTGGCAGGTGAGGCATCGAGAAACGAACTCTAACACAACCTTCTTTGTGCCCGGCCACCAGTGCTATCATCTGAGATCCTGGTACATCTTCGCCACTCCGGGATGTACCACCAAGGGAGATGTGTGAAACTCTTTCATCACCTCCTACCGTAAAACGACTGGTACCAAGGTACTTCCTCTGAAATGAATGTCATGCTCTGATCCAAAGGAGAAACCATAAAGTGCATGTCCTAAGGATATCTGTGCATGCCATGTCTCACAGTCAGCGTCCCCACACTGTGCCTCTCTGACCCGCTGTAGTAGTGGAGGAGTGACTGTGAGAGACTGGAGGAAGGATTCTCCATCTCTGTCCATGATAGATATATGCAAAGTGGCTAGCTGCTCTGTCGCCTCCTCAAGTAGCTGAATGCTCCTCCTCCTACTGAGAGCATCGGCTACCATGTTCCCACTCCCAAGAGTATAGAATATCTCAAATTCATAGTCCTAGAGGAACTCGAGCCATCGACGTTGTCTCAAATTCAGATCCTTCTGAGAGAAGATGTATCTGAGACTCTGATGGTCGGAAAAGACTATAAAGCGCTCGCCAATCAGATAGTGTCGCCATGTATTCAGAGAAAAGACCACTGCTGCTAACTCCAGTTCATGGGTACCGTAGTTTTTCTCATGCAGCCTCAACGGGTGTGATACATAGGCGATCACGGCCCTCTCCTACATTAGGACACATCCGAGTCCGGTCCCTAATCCATTGCAGTAGACTACGTACCCTACTCACTCCTCAGAAAACCTCAAGATAGGTGTGCTGGTCAATCTCTGTCTCAGCATTTGGAAGCTCTATTGACATCTTTCTGACCACACGAAGGGTTTCCCCTTCTTCGTCAAAGCTGAGAGTGGTGTCGTAACTCTGGAGAAGTATGGCACAAATCTCCGGTACTATCCAGCTAGTCCCAAGAAACTCTGCACCTCCGTCTCGCTCCTGGGTGGCTACCAAGCTAGCACTACCTCGATCTTTGCAGGGTCCACCACAACTCTCGCCTTAGAGATGACGTGTCCCAAGAAGTGGACCTTGTTTAACTAGAACTGACACTTCGAGAGCTTACCATAAAGTTGGTGCTCTCAGAGTGTGTCTAGTACAACCCGTAAGTGGTAGGTGTGATCCTCCTCAGACGTCGAGTAAATAAAAATGCCGTCGATGAAAATTATGACAAATCGATCAAGGTATGGCTGAAAGATCCTGTTCATGAGGGCCATGAACACTGCTGGAGCATTGGTTACGCCAAATGGCATAACCAAGAACTCATAGTGTCCATACCAACATCTGAAGGACGTCTTCTGCAAGTCATCATCTCGAACTCTGAACTGATGATATCCTGACCTGAGGTCTATCTTCGAGAACCACCGTGCTCCCTTGAGCTGATCGAAGAGGTCATCAATACTCGGTAGCGGATACTTGTTCCTCACTGTCACCTGGTTCAGGCGACGATAGTCAACACAAAGTCGCAAGCTCCCGTCTGCCTTCTTGGAGAACAATATCGGGGAATCCCAGGGTGAAACACTGGGTCGGATGAACCCATTTCCCTGCAAGTCCTCCAACTGTACCTGTAGCTCTTGAAGATTAGAGGGGGCCATCCGATATGCTGGAGATGATATCGGGGCTGTCCTAGGGTACAAGTCAATATAAAATTATACCTCTCTGCGAGGAGGTAGCCCTGGAATGTCGTCGGGAAATACGTCCGTATACTTATCCACCACTGCAGGAAAACCATGACTCCGCACTTCTACTAGTCCTAGGATGGGACTAGCCAACTGGTGAGTGATGGGATGTCCTCTCCTCCGCAGAAGTCCATCCTGTGCTGCATAGGCTCCCTTCTCGCTGGTGAAGGTGAACCAGCTCCCGTCAGTGCATACACATCACACCTTGAGCCTAATATAGTCATTATATGCATGGACTGTAGATAACCAATCCATGCCCAAGATGATGTTGTAAGGCCTCGACGCCGCTACAAGATGATCCCAGCCGAATCTCTCACCTCCTAGAGTAAGCCCACACTGTCGGCACTAGTGCTTAATCATCGAGTCTGCTCTCGTAGGAGTCTCTAGCCGTAAGGATCGAGCCAACGGCTCTGTCGGAATCTCCGATCGCCGAACAAGGGAAGCTGCTATGAAAGAGTGACTCGCTCCTGTGTCTATAAGTACTGCAGCAAGGGTGGAATAGACACAGATAGTATCCAAATCATCTCAGGAGCGTCGTGGTCATAGGCCTCTGCTACCTGGAGCTGTGCCTGTCTCTTCCCACCAACTCCCTATGGTCGGGGTGGACCTCCTGGTGGTGGTGGTGGTAAAGCCTCAAAGCATCACCCACCACCTGCTACTCGGCCAGCTCCTCTGCCTCGTCCTCTTACTCCCTACGGACTGCCACGGCCGACCCTCTGCCTCTTCCTTGGTGGTCCCTCATCCGTCTGCTGTTTCTCAGCACGACGGGTTGGGAAATCACGAGCCATGTGGCCCTGCACGCCGCATGAGTAGCATTGCCTGCCTCTCAAAAGACTGGCTCCACGTTGTGTGCCCCGCACTTCTTAGCCAGTGTCCTGAGGTCGTCTGCCTGAGGGTCTAGTCTGCCTGGACCCATGAGTCATCCGTCGACTGCTTGCTGTAGAAGACTCTGCTACGTGCCACCCTGCGGTGGGTCTCGGCGCTGGTGTAGACTCAGCAAGAAAGCTCTCGATCAAAATGGCCCTCTCTAGTACTCCTGTCTGAGTCGGAATGCTGAGGGAGATCAGCGATTCCCTGATCTCGTGTCTCAATCCCTGCTAAAAGGTCTGGTCCCGGAAGAATGGGTCTCGTACCATGTCTGTAGAGTAGCGCGAGAGATCGGTAAATATATCCGAGTACTGGGCGACCGTCATGCTGCCCTGCCGCTGCTGAAGAATCTCCTGGATTCGCACCGCATGGAGGGTGGCTGGGACGAACTCTGAGCGGGAGAGGCTCTCAAAATCTGTCCAGAGAAGAGATGCCTCATCTTGCACCTGGAGCATCAAGCTCCACCATCGGCCCATTGACGCGTGCAGTAGGCTCGCTGCGAGGATCACCATGAGGTCTGCTGGTGTCCTCACTAACCTGAAAACTCTCACCACTACCTCCAGCCAGTCCTTGGCTGCCTGGGGGTCCGTCTCTCCATGGAACATGGGCGGTCGCTGGCGCTGGAACTCATATAGTGCAATGAGGTGACGTGCATCGTCAGCAGATGGTGCTGGAAGCATTGGTGGCTCGGCTGGTATAGCTACCATCGGTGCCACTGCTGACAAAGGGCCCTGAACCGAGGCCTCGTCGCTCGGTGGGCTGTCGTCACACTCAACTCTCGGAACCCTAGCTGGCTTCCTTCGTGGGGCCATCCTGAAAATGAAACAGGTGCGCCACTGTCAGAAAAGTATACCTGGTGAGCTGATAAAAAGTAATCACAAAGAAAACATGAAACACAAATGCAATCAATGTTTTTGTGCATTAAGTCAGAAATCAGAAGTCAGGGTCCTGCTGTATGGATACGTCGGCTGTTGCACCAACACTGGACTCCCTGGACTGATAACCAAAATCAATACGCTTAACATTATAGCTTCACAGAGAAAAAGATCAGAGTCTGTTGACGCTCCTTTCGTCACAGATTCTAAAGATCGGAAAAGGGAATATCTCAGCTCAAAGTGATTAATCCTTTGAAGAAACATCAAAAATCGACAAAGGGATGAAAAAGGAGAACATTTCCCATAGGTCGCGCAAGTTCCCTCTTGGTCGCGCAAGTACACTTGCGCGCCGCCTCAACACTTGCGCGACTCCTCATAGTCGTGCAAGGGACTTGCGCGACATATGTGGTAACCGCCCAGTAACCGCCCAGGGTCTTCTTTTGCCTATAAATAGACCCTGTGGGCCCCCCATTCGAGAGGATCTTTTTCCAGAAACTCGGATTGAAGCTCCCGACGCCCAAGTCTCTTCTCAAAGCTTCCAGAACACTTCTAAGGTAATTTCTTACCTAGAATGGAAGATTTAAAGGGAAGAAGGAAGGCCTAAGTGTTGAAACTTATCAAACACTTGCGCGCCGACTTAATTCCTTCAATATAACTTGCGCGTCCCTTCTCTGGAAGAACCTCAAGAGGATTATAAAGGGTTTAAAAAAGAGTCGCTCAAGTATTTCAACTCTGGTTGAAAATCGCGCAAGTATCCCTCATGTCGCGCAAGTATACTTGCGCGACCAATACTTGCGCGCCGCCGCAGGACTTGTGCGACCTTTAATACTTGCTCGCCCCTATCTTTTTTGGGTGCCCATCTTGCCCATTTTACCCCTCTTAAGCCATTTCACCTTTCCTATTCAAGATTCAGTCTTCAAGATACTCTTAAAATCCATTTTATGGCATGATTTCTTGATTTGACATCCTTATCTGAAAGGAATTCTGTGAAATATCTCTCAAAACCTAGTGATTTAAACATCTTTATGTCACCAAAGATTGAGAGTTCATTCATTCAACCTCATCCTTTAAGATGAGAGAATCCTAACCTGGGTCTCCTTTTCAGGAATAAGACTCAGTCATAACCTTGGGCTTCCTTTTCAGGAGTAAGCCCCAAGTCCCCTAACCTGGGCATCCTTCTCAGGAATAAGTCCTAGTCATAAACCTCTGATCTGGGCATCTTCCTCAGGAGTAAGCCCCAATCAAGTCCTTTAATCTTGGGCATCTTCCTCAGGAGTAAGCCCCAAACCTTAACCCCTAACCTGGGTCTCCTTTTAAGGAATAAAGACTCAGTCATAACCTTGGGCTTCCTTTTTAGGAGTAAGCCCCAAGTCCCTTAAATTTCTCTTAACCAGTCCTAATTTACCTTTGATTTGGGTTTCCTCTTCAGGATTAAAACCTAATCATAAGTCCCCTCCTAACTTGGGCATCCTCCTTAGGAGTAAGCCCCAAGATTAGAGTATTCAAATCTCCATGAAGCACATATAACTTCATGGACCCTGTTCATGGATTTTCTCCCTAAAAGGTAAATCCTAAACCTTCATCTATCTGGGCAGTCATCCATACATAAGCCCCAAATAAATTCTTATGATTGCATCCTTCATGGCACAATTGTCTAATTTTTACCAATACCTCTTGTTTCTCACACCGAGCATGACTCACGTGAGCTTAGAGTGTAAAAGTAATTATGACATTCATCTTTGAGCCATCAATCATAAACATCATCCATTTCTCGAACTACGTGGGTTCTGATTCCTTTTCCAAAATAAAGGATACGTAGGTAGCCCATTTGTGGGTTCGATCCCAACTTTGATATAATCTCCGTCCTTCTGAATGACGATAAACTTCAAGTGCCCCACTGAGTGGCTTTAAAACCAGCCTGGTCATCAAAATGACCAAGAGACTTTTATATAAATATTTTGAAGGATACCATTGATCAAGAATCTCTAAAACAAATATAGATGATTCTATATTGATGAATAACCTCTAATACATATAAAATATTCTCTAAATTTCTTGCATATTTAATCATTGATTGTTAAAACTAAAGGAAAGCTCATTTTATACTTGGTAATGTAATAAGGATTCACGAACTTAACTTAAATCTATAAAGAGAGTCCCGGAGTAGACAATAATTCCCCTCAAAAAGGTGTGATGAGTCCGACCTCCCATCCTCTCGACCAATGCAAATTCCTAAGCCTCATTAGCCCACAAGATAATGAGCGCCTGCCTTTGGAAAGTAGGTCCAAACGGATGTGGAATCATTGGATGTTTCCGGTTCTACGAACAAACCCGTTAGAAACCGATCGGAACGTTTGAATCTCCCGTCCAGGAGGTCATCCCCGGATTCCGTGTGCGAAACAGAGTCCAAGTTCTATTGTAGAACTGAACTCCTCTAATACCAATTTGTCACGACCCAGCCTCGGGGCCCGTTCTGTGACTACCCCAAGCCCGCCTTCCAAAGGCCAGGGGCTAGTGACTACCACCGAGGCGTAAATCCTGGTAAAATGGGACGGCATTGCCTTTGTAATGTAAACAAACACCATAGAGTAAACAAGCAGTAGAATTAAACACTAAGTAAAAGATGGTACAAGAGTAAGTGGGGAAAAGTAAGTGGGCCAGTATACAAACCCAAACTGAAGGTAAAGTACAACTCGAAAGGGAAAACAGCAACTGAAAAGTAAAGCCGCAACGTTGATCCGTCCACTGGAAGTCCCACCTGAAGGGTGGGTACAGATAGCCTCCACTGCTCCTTGGGTCCAACCGACTTCTCCGAGTACGTCCCACCTAGTGGTCCACCTCTAGGTACCATCCTACTCTGCAAGCCTCAACCACGATCAGTGCTATCCGTCTTCTGCAACCAACCCAACATAGTGCGGGCATAGCTCGTGCAGGGGTGAGTATGAGCTACTCAGCAGGGACCCCGAGACCCCCGATGTTCTTCCAGAATCCACAAAGGATAATCCACAAAGAAAAGACACAATCACGAAGTAACATCCGACTATACTTAGGTATATTCCCATAAATATAACTAAGTCATCAATTCTAGTTCGGCTCCAACATCTGAACCCAAGTACAAACCAGTCCACACGGGAAAGCAAAATGTATATCCACACAAGATAGCACAACTCAATCCACATAGGAAAGCAAACAACATTCAGCTCACACAGGTATACTTCTTCGTATGACGATAGAGATGACCAGATATTTCCACTGATTCATCTAAGCCATCTGACCCAAAAAGGATCGATAGGTACTAACCCCCGCAATGAACCACATAGGATCTGACCCACAAAGGATTGTTAGGTAACTAACCCCGGAAAAGACCCACACAGGATCGAACCCACACATGATCTATAGGTGCTGGCTCAAACAGAACCGCTGATCGCTGACCCACACAGGATCAGACCCACACAGGATCGGTAGCAATGATCCACATAGGATCACTAAGTGTTGTAGTCGTTGCCTTCGAATCCACTGAGGATCTCGGCACAGTCGTCGTCGCAGTCACAGTAGTAGTCGCAGCCAGCTCTAGGGTTCCCGCACACCGCAAGCTCGTTCGGGAGGGTCCGCTCCACGAGCCGAGAGGCTGATACATCGACTGACACATAGTCCAGAGTTGATGTATCCAAAAGTTCCATATCGTCAACAGGAACTCTACGTCGCAGATGGCGCGTCAATCAGACGCCCGGTCTGAGAGTTATTGAATTTTTTGTCCTAGGGGCCCGGTTTGTTTTTTAAGGAAAATCCAACCCGACCGTACACCACTTGCATCCAAACCTTTGGCGGAGTAACTCAAAATATCCTTCTCACTAAAAGGAATCCAACAAAGTTGACGGTACGTCATTCGGACGTCCGGAGCATAAGATATGAGTGTTTCCGCTCCGAGGGCCCGGTTGGTTTCGTGTACGAACCAACCTGGCCAAACCAAATGTAATCTGAATCCTTGTGTGAGATATACCGAAACGGACGCCTCGATCCAAGGATCGCATCGCAACTGACAGTGTGTCGATCGGAGACTCGTAGCACAAGTTATGGGCGTCCGACCGGAAAACGTTCGGTATTAAGGGGTTCGGGCCCAGTCCAACCCGGCCCGATACCCCGGGGTCGACTTGAACCGGGTCTGGGTCCGGCCCGCCAGGGTGCGGCCTGGCCTTTGCGTGGCCCGGGCCGGCCCGACCAGGGCGCGGCGTGGCCTGGCGGACCGGCCCGGTGGCCGGCCCGGCCTGGGCACAGCGCGCCCACCGCGCTGGCCAGGCGCTCGGCCAACGGCCGCACCGTTTGGCAATGGTGGGTGCGCCTGCCCCCCCTGGTGTAACCGCGGCCCCCATTTAATGGGGGTCGTTTTGTAGGCCGGTCAGAGGAATTAATTCCCCCGTTTTTTCCCTTTGTCAAGCCGGCCCGCACCGGCAGGCCGGTTCTGCCAACAAGGACGGGCGACGGCCGGTCCTTCCTCCTTCACCGACACCGGCGGCCCGAAACTGGCTGCCGGTTACCCTAATCCGACGCGGCCTGGAACTGGCTACGGTTTTGCTTCATCCGGCACGGAGTAATGGCGCCGCGCCCCTCCGCCGGGGCCTCGCTCCGGCCGCGGTGTCTTCGGTTTTCTCCGACGCGGCGCAACGACGCCGCGACATGGTTCAACTTCACAGTGCGGCACGACGGCGTCGTGTCCTTGTTCGTTTCCATGGCATGGCACCATGTCTCCAAGCATTCCATGTCACACGATCACATGTGGTGCGACGACACCGCGCCATACTCGTTTCAAACCACAAAGAAACCACACACGGTTAAGGGAGAAGGGTCGGCCGTGTTTGTGCGGTCCAGCCCCCTCTCATTAATCGATAGCATTTAGTCTTATATCCACGAAGAATGAAAAATTATAAATTATGAACAAAAATAATTAAATAAATTAAACCCCTACCTTGAGTGTAGCTAGAACGGGGGTTCGCCGCAGAAAAAGACGTCATGAGGTGAAGCTTCGTAAGTTGACGGAGAACGGCCGAGGAGGAAGTGGTGTCTCCTTTTTGTTGACACGAGATGAATATTGAAAGAGGGTGCGTCATTGATCTTCGAAAACACACCGGCTGCGAAGAGGTGAAGATACGGCATGCCGCTCTCTTCTTACGGTGACGGCGTTCGTCATTGAAGTCTTGGTGTTCATCGTCGAAGTCTTGGTGTTCTTCATGATGAAGATGAAGAGCTCTCTCCTCAAATTTCCACACACCACATCCAACCAAAATAAAATAAGGCTCACCATTATTTTATTAACTCAAGCCACAATACAAAAAATCAAAACTTAAATTAATTAACTGAATTGGGTGTTGGCATACTTAATGAGAGGAGAGGTAAAGTCAAAGGGTTACAAAACATAAGTGGGGGGTTAAGAGGAGTTAGGCAGTAAAGGGAATTAAAAAGGTGGGGGCTCGTGTGGGCCCCATATCACCTTTAATCCACTCAAAATAACCTAACAAATAGTGGGTCCCACCCTAACTCCTACACTTAGGTTCTAACTCAAGGAGAATTGAAATAAAATTATTAACGAAAATTTTATTTCACTAACACATAATCCACAAATTTAAACAACTCAAAACGAGCAAACGCAACTCCAGAAAAGGCGTTCCTAAGAAATTACCGGCGCTGCGGTTCCATCGGTGCCCTCGGAATTCGATTCTGAGGACCGGTTCAAATGATAGGAATTCCCGCTGGTTCGTTCACTAAACGTACCCGAGCTAAATTTCAGATAGAAATTACGGGCACACTAGGCCTCAGAATCAAGTGCCATCTGAAAATGTGTTTTTGTAAAATCCCAAAGAAAATTAAGAAAAAATTTCCCTTGAATTTTACGGGTCTTTACAGTCTTGGCAGTAATGACATGGCTACTATGGAGATCATATCATGTGCTCAATGGTTTTCCACAATTACATGTTTTATTCCCATGATATTTTATCATAATTAATATTTCTTCATGATCAATTCCTTATATACTTCCATGTTTTATGTCATTACTCAAGCTTTTGATTTTTAGATTTTATGCTCATGTTTTTTTACATTCAAATGTCTATAGATTGTTATATGTTCACTATTCTTACCCTTAATGAGCATTTGAGCTCACCCTTTATATGTTTTCCCTTCCCCAAGATTTAAAGAATGGTTTTAGGTTAGAAAACAAAGGGGGAGATCATTAATGGAGATGTTTAAGATTTTCCACCACGATTAGAAGATTACGTTCTATGTTTCCAAAAACACTAAACTATTACGGTCCTTGTGTGTCTGTTTTTGTTATGTATTAAGTATTTCTCAATAGTAATGTAATGACCATGTACATCAAGCTTCAGGTCTCTACAGTGGCTCAGCCCGGGGGTGGCTCGGTGAGGCCGCAGGCGGTGGAGTGGGGTCGCGAATGGGGGCAGAGGCTCGGTTGGTTAGGCCGCGAGCGGAAGCTCAGCTGTGGGTAGAAGCAGCGGCTCAGGTGGCGGTCGGGCCATCGACGTCATTAGGGGCTTGGGCGGCGGCTTGCCCAGGGACGACGGTGGCGGCTCGGGCAGCGAGGCCACCAGTGGCCAATATAGCTGGTATCCCTCTTCGTTCGTCATCGTTGTGTAAGCCACATTCTTCCATCATAAAGAACACAATAATGAAGAATGAAGGAGGGGTCGTTTCATGTTTGTTTGGACCACACACTCCATGTTAGAGCAGTAGCAAGTATCTTGATAAAAAAATTAGGGATGATGAACGAAAAACTCATCAATTTAATAAAAATCGTGGATCAGCATGTTTTGGGTGATCCACGTTCATCGTGATTTCGAATAATGATGAAATTAAAGGAGAGAATTCATGGTTTTAATAATAACCCCCTCCCATGGATTGTTCGTTTACATTGGTTCAAGAAGGAAATATGGATGTAGATTCACCGTAGATCAAGACGTCCCACGTTTGAGGAAGTCGAAGATATCGGTGTCTGTCACTCGCATCACACTCCTCTGATCCCGAGCTTGTTCGTTGGTTCTTCATTGTCCATGGCGTTCTTCATCAGCAAGAGTGTTCTTCTTTGGAGGATGAGATTCTCCACAATTCTCAAAATAGTCCTCCCCTTCCCCTTTACCCTCAAAAATAAAAAGGTTCCTATATAATTTAACATAAGAAGAAATTATGTTGGCACACACATAGAGATGTTTGAAAAAATACAGTATGGTGTTGGCACAATTAATGTGGTGGATTCTCAAGAGGCTCCTCCACATTAAAGAGGGAGTTGAGAGGATTCTCCCTCATTAAGAAAGGAGTTCAAGAGGTTTACCCCTCGGGTTGTCCCCCCACCATAACCACTCATGGGAGGTTAGGCTCCAGTGGTCCCAACCAACACATCCTCTAATGGGAGGTTAATTCAGGTGGTCCCAACCTGTGAAACATCCACATTGGAGTTTCAAAACAAAATGAAATAAAATATTACACACATTAATTTATTTTATTCATTATAGGAAAAGCCCAAAAAAATTCATTGATATTCTGGGTCTTTACATTCTCCCCACCTTAGGACTCTATGTCCCAGTGATCAACATATCAAAATTGGTAAAAAAGTGTGGGAACCGAGCACATATTTAGGCCTCCCTCTCTCATGTTCTCTCTTAGAAGTTTCAATTCTACAAGTGAATGTGCATTAAGGTATCGACCGTCAATGATAGTCCCGCTCAAGTCGATCCTCATTCTATATGGGAACCTCCATAAATATCGCCCCATCGTCGGCGTATAACTCTCAATGATTGATGATGTGATAAGGGTTGCACCAGTATATACTCAGCTAGGATTACCTGGAAGATGTCATGCACCCGGTTCCACTGAAGTGAAAGAGCTAGCGGTATGCCACTGCCCCAACTATGCTGAGGACCTAAAAAGGACCGATGAATCTCAGAGATAACATGCCACCTCGGCCATATATTTGTGAACCTCATCAAGGTGAGACCTGTATAAAGTCGTGGTCACCATCCTCACACACTAAAGGTCTTCGTCTCCTGTTAGAATATGACTTCCAGCTACTATATTAGTCTTTATACACTCCTAGATGATCTGCACCTTTTATGTGGTTCCATGTGCCATATCTAGTCCCACTAGTGGGGACTCACCTGGGTTTATCTAGCACATAGTGGATCAATATGGTCTATCGTACAATGTCTCGAATGGTTCCATCCCAATGGTAGAGTGATATTTGTTGTTGTACGAAAACTCTACCAACGACAAGTGATCCTCCCAACTAAGATCTAAGTTGAGGACACAAGCACACAACATGTCTTTAAGGGTCTAAATGGTCCTCTTAGTCCAACCATCCCACTAAGTATGGAAGGTTGTTCTCAAATGATGCTACGTCCCAAAAGTTTTCTACAACCCCTTTCATGGCCATGAAGTAAAACGTGCATCACGATCGGAGACAATCGCAGAGGGTACTCCATGTAGCCCTACAATCTCTCTCAAATAAAGGCATCCCAAGCTCTCTACTAAACCCTGATCTCTAATTGGCAAGAAGTGGGACAACTTGGTGAGCTGGTTGATGATCACCCAAATCGATTCATCTCATGCGGGTACATGAAGCTCCCCCTTCCGATGCTGACAACTGAGGCACCATGAAATAAACTATGCTACTACTTTGTTCATTATCGGCCACCAGTGATATCTTCAGAGATCCTGGTACATATTTTCCATTCCTGTATGTACCTCTATAAGGGATGTGTGAAACTCCCTCATCACATCCTCCCAAAGAAACATTGGTACCATTGTACGTCCTTCGAATAAAATGACGTGCTCCCCACCGTCATAAAATCCATTATGTGTCTGCCCTTTGGATATCTGAGAAAGTCGAGCCTCGTAGTCAGTGTCCTCATTCTATGTCACTATGACTCGCTGAAAAGTGGGGGAGTGACTATAAGAGACTAAAGAAAATCTTCCCCATATCTATCAACAAATGGTATCTGCAACTATGCCAAATGCTCTGTCTCCTCGCCTAGCAGCTGTATACCAGACCACCTGTTGAGTGCATCTATAACAACATTCCCCTACCCAGGAGTATAGACTATCTAGAAGTCATATTTCTCGAGGTACTCTGTCCAAAGTCATTGCCTTATGTTAGGTTCCTTTTGAGAGAAGATATACTTGAGACTCTTTTGATCAGAGTACACTGTAAGATGTTCACCCATCAGATAGTGTGGCTACATCTTCAAGGCAATGACCACTGCTGCTAACTCCAGGACATGTGTAACGTAGTTCTGCTCATCTTGTCTCAACAATCGAGAACCATATGTGATCATTTCTCGCTCCTTCAAGAGGAGACATCCGTGTCTGGTCCCTAATGCATCATAGTAGACTATGTACCCTACACCCTCTTTTGGAATCCTTAAGTTGGGGGCACTATTAAGCCTCCACCTCAGCTTTTGAAAACACCGATAGAATTTCTCCAACGAAATGAAGTGTTTCCCCATGTTTTTCAATGACGATAAAGGTTCTGAAACTCTAGAAAAATCATGCACAAATCTCTCAAAGTATCCGGCCAAACCCAGGAAACTTTGTACCTCCGTCACACTCTTTGGTGGATCCCAAGTAAGTATCGCCTCAATCATTGCTAGATCCATTTTAGCAACAGCCTTCGATATGACATGTCCTAGAATGTGAACCTCTCGGATCCAAAACTGGAACTTCGAGAGGTTACCATAAAACTGGTGCTCTCAGTGTGTGTCCAGTACAACCTAAAAATGATAGGCACACTCCTCCTCAGTTGCCGTGTAGATCAGAATGTCATCGATGAAGACTACTACATAGCGATATAGGTATGGCTGAAAGATCATGTTCACGAGCCCCATGAACACTGTTGGAGCATTGGTTACACCGAATGGCATAATGAAGAAATAGTAATGGCCATACCGACAACTGGAAGCTTTATTCTACACATCCTCAACTTGTACTCTAAGCTGGTGATAGCCTGATATGATTTCTATCTTCGAGAACCACCATGCTCCCTTCTGCTAATCAAAGATATTGTCAATCCTCAGAAGTGGGTACATGTTCTTCATGATCACCGAGTTCATGAACTGGTAGTTAACACAATGCCTCAAGCTACCATCAACATTCTTGGAGAAAAAAGTCAGGGCTACCCAAGGTAAAACATTGGGCCGGATGAATCCCTTCCCCTGCAAGTCCTCTAGTTGTACCAGTAGCTCACGAAGCTCCGCGAGAGCCATATGATATTCCAGTTTAGATATTAGTGTCGTAATTTGGTACAATTAAATGTAAAATTCCACCTCTAGGGGAAGAGCTAGATCTAAGACATCAGTAGGGAAGACATCCACGTAATGTTCCACCACTATAGGATAACTCAGACTCTCCACATCAAATGCTTCGAGGGTAAGGCTAGCCAACTGTTGTGTAATTGTCTATAACCTCCTCCAACTATGTCCATCCTGTGCTGAAATGGCTCCCTTATCATCGGTGAAGTTTTAATTGGTCCCATCCATGCTTACACATCGCACTTTGTTCCTAATACAGTCAATCTGAACATAGACTATAGATAACCAGTCCATACCCACGATGACGTCATAAGGCCTCGAAACTGGTACTAGAAGATCCCAGCCGAAGTTCTCACCTCCTAGAGTTTGCTCACATTTCCATCACTGGTGAGTAATTATTGAATATTCTCCAGTAGGAGTCTGTAGCCGTAAGGATCGAGCCAACGACTATGTCAGAATCTCTGAGATCCGAATGAGGGCAGTGGCAATAAAATAATGACCATCACCTGTGTCTATAAGTATTATATCTAAGGTGGAGTCAGAACATATCATACCTCGTATCATCTTCGGAGCGCCGTGATCGTAGGCCTCAACTGCCTGGAGCTGAGCTCTCCCCTGATCCTGGGTGGCCTCTAGTGATGGAACTTTTTCAACATGCTCAAGAGGCATGCACCATCATCTACTAGGGCTGGTGGCATCGGTGGACCAATGGGGAATAGTACCACAGGTGCCTCTGCTGGTGCCTCTAATGGAAAAGTGCGCTGCACCGAAGCCTCGCCGTTCGCTGGGCTATTAGTGCGTACAACTGTCGGAACCCTAGCTGCCTATCTGCTTGGTGGAATCCTGAAAAGAAACATGTGTGAAACAGTTAATAAGTCAGTCCTATTGAGGTGACTCAAAATATAAAAATGAAAACTCTTAAAAACACACACACAATCAATGTTTTTGTGCACTGAGTCAAAAAGTAGAAGTTAGGGTCCTGGTGTACGGATACGTCGGTCGCCGCACCAATAGTGGTTTACCTAAATTGATAACCACACTCACGACACATATCATTAATGCAGTTAAAAATAAAAATTATAGTCATATGTTCTATGGTAGAACTGACGCCTCTGATATCAATTTGTCACGACCAGTCCCCCAGGGCCCATGATGTGACTACCCCAAGCCCGCCTTCAATAGCCTTGGGGCTGGTGACAAGCACCTAAAGGTGTAATCCCTAAAATTGGGATGAATTTAGTTTATAACATGTAAACACACACAACCAAGAACACAATAAGATATGATAAAAAGTAAACTGAATAGTAAATAGAATGAGTACAATAAAGAATACAAACCCAACTGGTAAGAATAAGTACCTCATAAATATAATAAAACTGAAGAAAGAGAAAGAAAGCAACTAGGTCTTCTTACAAGGTTCCTAACTGAATGGTAGGTACAGATCGCCTCCTAATCACTCCACATCCACCAATATCCTATGCATATCGATATGCCGCAAGGTCCTCTTCCGGGCATCATCTACTCCTGGTACCCTCAATCTCAATCAATTCTATTCATCGTCTGCACCAAACACAACATAGTGCGGGCATATCCTATGCATGGTTGAGTGTAATGATACCCAGTAGGGACACTGATCCCCTCATGGTCTTACAGATTCCAAGAAGGATAACCCCCAAAATATGAAATCAACAGACAAAATTACATAGGTATATTCCCATACATATACCTAAGTTTTCAGGTAATTAATATATCCCAATCATAAGAAAAACACAGTGGTAATGACTCAACATTCAACAGGTATATCTTTTGATATGGTAGTAGAGAAGATTAGTTATAAATTTTCAATCATCTTATTCCATTAAGAGGATCTTTTGCTGACCTGAACATAATCTCTAGGAGCTGACCCACACAAGATCGGTAGGAGAAAACCCACACATGATCGCTAGAAGATGACCCACACAGGATCGCTAGGAACTGAACCAAAAAGGATCCCGAGTAGCTGACCCACATAGGATCGCGAGGAGCTGACCCACACAGGATTGCCATGAGATGACCCAAAAAAATTGGTAGAAGATGACCCATAAAGGATCACTGAGAGCTGACCAAAATAAGATCACTAGGTGATGACTGACATATAATCTATAGTATCTAATTCATGTAGGATCGCTAGGATCTCACCCACACATGATCTATAGGAGCACCCTTCTCGTCACAGCCAGCTATTGTGTTTCTGCACTAGGAATTCTCGTCTCTGGTTGAGTCTATTACCCAAGACACTAGTTGATTCTACAACTATCACAAAGCCCCATTAAAAAGTATCTCAATGGTTTTCCATGTATTAAGGGTCTCAACGCAACTTACGGGGTGTTAATCGGAATAATTGTCTCTGAGTTATTATACTTTTAGTTCAGGTGTCCTGGACGGATTCATTCTTGATCTAACCTGATCATACCCCATCATAATCCAAAACTCTAGTGGTGTATAATCAATGGTACAGTCTCGCTCCAAGGGGTCCAACGTTGATGATGGTTTGTGAAACAGTTTCCCAGTGCCAAAGTAATGGCCAAATGAGCGTAAATGGGTTGTAGTGGTCTGGGTCCGGTCCAACCTGGTCGGACTGACCCGTCCCGACTCGGCCCAGCCCTCTTGGTGGCCTAGCCCGCTAGATGATCTGGCAGGCCGTGAGGGGCCGCAGAGGGAGTCACGAGGGTGGATCAAATGGGGGGTTCTGCGATGGCACCAAGACAAAGTGGTTCCACAAGGGTGGCATGGACTGGGGGGTTCAGCAAGACCACATGCTGCATGCCAGAGCCGCATGGCGGAGCCGCGAACAGCAGCCATGGCTCGGCCGATGGCTTGGATGTGGACGGCGGCGACGACTCCTAAGGCAAGGCTGTCAGTAGTGGCTCTGGCGGCTAGTCTGTCACCTTCAGATTTAGTCGACCTCCCTTTTTGTTTATCATCGTGGTTTAAGCCACATTATTCCATCGTGAAGAACATCCATCCATCCAACAATAACTTTTTATTATTATTTCAAGATGGGAAAATCCTTACACAGAACAAACCTAAGGAGGTCTAAAGTATTGGAGACCCAATGCATCTACCCTAACAATGTTACCACATGTATGTGGAAGAGACCCCTGCATGGAAAACAAAAAATTACGATCACCATTAGTAATTCCTGAGGTGAGGAAGTCAGCCACCATGTTCCCTCGCGCCATGTGTGAATAATAATCACCTGTGGATCCAATAGACGTTTTCACTGTCGAATGATGTAGAAAATGGTCCAAGGGATTTGGAACTTTCCCTGCAGCGAACCATGGAGGATATCCAAATCGGTCTCGATCGATTCTAACTTAATGTTGTGCGAGTGAAAAATCTCAATACCTTTCATCATCTTGCAAGCTTCTGCCATGAGGGAATCTCCCACTCCAAAGCCATCACTAAAGGCCAGAATCACTACCCCTTAGGGATCACGAACCACTCCACCGCCCCTCATAAAACTAGACACAGATGACCCGTCAATGTTCAGCTTCAACCCACTGCTCGGAGGATTCCATTTCACCCATCTGCCTCACTTGTTAGCATCCTGTAAGGTGCGAACAGCAGAATTACCTGCCATAAAAACTCTCAAAGTAGTAATATTCTTCCATCCTTAGATTAAAGGAACCAATTCGACCATGATGCACCTGGTTCTAACCATCATGGACAGGTGTGAAAAGGACGTGTCCCCATGACAGCTTTGGTTTCATGTATTCCAGATGCTCCAACATCCCACACCAAGAAGCACTGCTCATGCCTTCTTCTCTAAAGTGTTATCTTTAGAACCCAAGAACCAAAGTTGCAGAAACGTGGAAAGTGTGGCTTCCCAACTTACCCCCCCAAAAGCCTCACCCAGGTAACTCCAGACTGTGGTCACCCAGTCACTGGCAAAGAAAAGATGATCGACCGACTCCTCCTTGGAAGCAATACATCAAAGACATTTAAATTCCAAAGAGATCCCTTTGTTCCTCACCTGTTTGTCGGTTGGGAGAGCGTTGTTCTGAAGACGCCAAAAAAGAAAGTTGTATTTCACCGAAAGGTCGCCGCACCAAACCGTTCCACTCCATTGTTCAGGAATTCCATGGGCGGAAGACACCGAGCAGTACCCCTTAGTAGAGAAGGCACTCGAAGCCGACCCCATAAAGATTAACTTGTCTAGTTCCTCATTCAAGTTGATGCCGTCAAACACCTTCAGCTGGTCGGTGTGAGGATGGATTGAATAAATGGCCTGAAATTTCTTGCCTGAGAAAATTAGGTGTCAAGAATGAAAAACTCATCAATTTAATACGAATTGTGGATCAACTCCTTTTGGATGATCCATGATCGCCATGTTTTTCAAGAATGAGGAAATTAGATGAGAGAATTCCAGATTTTAATAATAACCCACTACATTGGATTATTCGTTGATTTTGGTGTAAGAAAGAAGTATAGATATAGATTCATCGTAGATGAAGACATCCCACATTAGAGGAAGTTGAAGATATCAACATCCATCTGGCCCGCCACACGCCTCTGATATCGAGCTCGTTCTTTGGTTCTTCATAGTCAAAGGCATTCTACATCATTGAGAGGTATCTGCATTGGAGGATGGTATTATCCACGATTCACCAAAGAGTTTTCTCCTTATCATTTTCCAACCAAAAGAAATAGGTGCCAATATAATTTAATATAAGAAAAAATTATGTTGGAACACACACACAGATGTCAGAAAAAAATAATGTATGGCATTGGCACAATTAATGTGGAGGATGTTTAAGAGGCTCTTACAAATTAAAGAGGGTGTTGATATGTTCTCCCTCTTTAAGAGGGGATTTCAAGAGTTTTATGTCTCTAGTGGTCCCCACCACCATAACCACTCATTGGAGGTTAGGCTCAGGTAGTCCCCACCACCATAACCTCACATGGGTGGTTAATTCAGGCGGTCACTGCCTGTGAAACTTCAACATGGGAGTTTCAGAAAAAAATAAAATAAAATGTTACCCCCATTGTTTTATATTGTTCTATTCATGAAAAACACAAAAAAATTACATTAAAATTCTGGGTCTCTACAATAGTCGAGGTATTTTAAAATTTAACCTTGTTTTCATCAATTATTTATGTCTCAAAACCTATATAGATTAATGAAATGAACTAAATAAGGTTTTTCCTTCAGTAAAATATTAAATCATCCTTGTGATGGTGATTTATGGACACACAATGATCATATGTATCCTTATTTTTCATCTTAACCTCATAACATATGACTATGCCTTTCCACTCAGGGGTTTTTTCAATTTGGTTCTTACAATAGTCAATATTCTTATTGTCCTATTTTCATTACTCCTACAAACATACATTTTTGGATGTTGATTAAATAACCATATATATATTTGGCAATATACAATCTAGGGAATCCAATGTAGAATATTGATGTTTATTTAAGTCCTCTAATTGATGAGTTAATTTAATTACAGAACTGCATTCTGACTACATTTGATATGGTTCCATATCATAATTTTATAGTGAATGAAGAATTATTATGGAAAATAAGTGTCTTTACGACGTCTGCTATGTTATCTGGAAGGAGTACACATGGTCTAAAATCATGTTCATACAACCTGGATGAGAACAAATCAATTATTATTGGTAATGGTAGAAATGTCAGTCATTTTGACTATCATTGGATATTTCCTCCTATGAATCACCCTTTTCGAAGAAATAGAAATAATTTTACAAAATGTCAAACTGAAAAAGATGAAACTCTAGCATTCCTCTCATGAAATTAGGTGAAATCTGTTGTCTCTACTTTACCACCAATTACTTTTTTTTCCAAACCACAAACAAACACTAAATAAATGGTTTTGTGAGAGATCTTAATTGGATAATGCATAATATTATTTGGGATCTCCATGTTAGTCTGAAATGTTTGTTCATCACATGTTAAATGTAATGAATAGTGAGAATAATAATTTTGATAACATATTATATACCATGTTATACATGACTAGTAAGACCAATGAAAATGTAATGTCTTATTTACACCTTTCCAAAACATATAGATGTCCAAATCTTCAATTATATTAAGATTAATGATCATAGAAATTAATGAATACAAAATAATGTTACACACTCACTAAAAGAATCCATTCATTATTCTATCAATGGATTAGATATTTGAGGATACCAGATGGTTATGATTCTAATATGTCTCATTTCATCATAAATGGTAATATTAATGGGTTAAAAAATCATAACTATCATGTCATAATTTACTGATTACTTCCTTTTGGTTATATATGACTATTTAATTATTCAATATATGATGTTTTGAGTGAAATATCATATTTATTATGATATATTTGTTCTAAAAAATTGTATTATGATGCATTATGTTTGATGGAAGAATATGTTGCCTTAATTTTATATACATTAGAGAATATATTCCCACTGAGCCTATTTGATTTTATGAAACATTTAATGTTGAATTTTACATACGAAACTAAATGTGGAGGGTGTGAACAATTATGGTGGATGTATCCGTTTGAGATATGTATGAAAAAATTAATGAAGAAGTATGTAAAAAATAATTATGTTTTGAATAAAAAACTACACCACGATGTGGAGAAGGTAAGTCGTACATCCGCACATATGGTGAATTTGTTATTAATAGGATGGATATAATTATAAATATGGTTTTACCATATTTAAAATAAAATTTAATCATGTTTATGGTACTGATTTATTATTTTGGTATGGAAACAACAAATAAAGAGGAAGTGGAAGAAGAAAATAACATTGAAATAGGTGATGAAATAATTACCTCTTCTTCGGGTGATTCCTTTTTATTTGATAAAAATGACCCATTAGGTTGTATTTATGATCAATTTAAGGCATATAGGTTGAATTGAGGGTAGATAATAAGATATATGAGTATGTTTTGGATGCGCCAAATGGCTTTGGAGGTGTGATTTTGAGAGAAGATGATGTACCCTTTTATAAGAGAAGTGAGGGTCACTTTAGGAAAACCATGTAATATTATTTTATTATACAATCATATTTGGTTTATAATTGATCCAAAATAATTTATTTTAATACAAAGGTATTTCTTTTTATAAAAAACCTCAACCAATTGGTTTTAAATAGGTTTTAGTAACCATAATAACTATATCGTCTAGATTTAACATTTGGTTAAATAATTTAACATTTACCATGTCTCCTTGTATTGTTATATTATATGATTAATAAAAAAACAATAAAATGCCAAGATAACCCCAAGTTGTTCATTAAAAACAAATATATTATTATATAATTCATTTTAATAACTATAGATTGTTTAGCTCTATTATATCATTTAATAATGTAGTATTTCTTTTAAAAACTCATTTTTGTAAATTTTGACATTATTTAAAATTTTGTTTTTGTGAAAGTCATAACAAGATAATTTCATCTAAAAAAATTAAATTTAATCAACCCTTACAAGTAGTATTAACCATTATATTTTTCATAATGCATCAAAATCCTCAATTTACATTGATTTTAATAATTATAATATCAATTATATTAATCATTCATTAAAAAGTTAATTGTTGTATCATCATTGTTTCATAAATAAATTTAATTATATATTGGCTAACAATTATAAATAAAATTCCATGATATATGAAATATTTTTATCTTTTTATTGAATATTTATAGTTGAAATTATCATATGTATCTCACTATATTAAAATTGTTTTAGTTTTTAAAATTTGAATTTAACACTTTCTACAATCCGATAAATAAAATAATAATAAATGTCTCAATCTAATCCAAGATGACCAAAAGAATCATATTTTATTACAATTTTTTTTGGTCTAAATAAACATATGAAATATAATTATTACACGTGTTAGGGTAATTGAAATATATCTTTACCTTTAATTACCCTATTTACATTAAACCGTGGTAAATAAAATTCAATAGCTACTATTCACCAAATATTATTATAATATTATTGAACCACAAGTTACTTATTGAGATCAATTGTGACTTTTTTATTTTTGAAATTCAATTCAAAGAATTAGTAAAATTAAGCTTTATGCAAATTTTGTAACGTGCCTATAAGGTGGGTAAAAGACATTAAAATTTTCAATAAAATATTAAACATGTAATTTTATTATAAAATTACTCCAATGAATTATATTGAACTAATATTGGTATTAGATATCTATTTTGACTTGAACTAACTTTAAATATAATAAATAATCATTTAAATAATAATCCAATTTTTAAACAATAACCTAGTGTTTTTCACTATTCTTCAAAAATTAGATGTTTTTAGAAAAATACCGAAAAGTCACCCTAAGATAATTTTTTTATTCATAATCCAAAAATGATATCTATTTTACCAACATCAAAACATAGAAGTTTCATTAATTTATTTAAAATTAATTCACGTCGTCAACACTATAAAGTGGGCTTTTGAGAAGTAAAAACTATCAAAAGATTGATATGTGTTTAGGTCAGGTTTAAAAGTGAAATTACTTCTAATGACCAAAATTGGATTAAATGATACAAATATAATATAATTATACTTCAAAACCATTAAAATGTATAATTTAACACTATAAATTATTTTGATTAAAAAAGTTGTTTTCAATTAAAATTTAGTATCATTCACTATTCATCAAAATATGAATCCTTTTAGAAAAACAACAAAAAATTATCCAAAATAATTTTATATGTCTGTATTCAAAAGGAGAATTTAATTTCATTAAATGTAATATATAAAAGTGTCAAATATTTGATTTATAAAGGCTTCCTAATTAAAATGCGAAAAAATGCATTTTTTATAAACTACTTCTTTCATCTAAAAAATGAATTTTTCCTTATATTATGTCTAGAAAACACAAAATATGAATGTTAAAATTATATGGGATATATATAAAATTAAAAATGTGGTTATTACTATTCATAACGTCTTTCTTAATGGATAGTTTTATAGGTCGTGGTGCCCTTGAACTCAGTGTTGCATACATCACACACTATTGAACACGAATTGAAATGGAAGATGTACCAATGTATATTTTCCAACTAATTTCAAAAAACATTGAATAAGGGATGTTGATAGCTCATTACCTAGGAGTTTCAATAATCCTTTGGAATAGATTGTTTTAGATGACTATTATCCAACAGTTTGATAAAACCATTGTGATTTGTGAGACTTTACCCAACAGTTTTAGAGAATCGTTGGTAAATGTGAGTTTTAGAAATCCCTTTCCAAAGGTCTTTTAAACAATTGGTAAATCATAACATTACCCTATAATTTTCAACAAGACTATTCCCCCATTCTCCCGATTGTAGACCAAATGGTGAGGCATGGAGCTCTCTCGCTCGAAAAATTATTCCACACTTTAATCTGAAAGTTGTTTTGTTCTACCCTTCAAATATGTAAGTGGTTCCTTAGTTTTAGTGTTTTCAATCTATTTTTATTATTTATTTTTTGAATTGGCCTAAACTTGAGGTCAGTGTGGTATGGTATACCAAAGAATTGAAATTGGAATTGTTCATGTTTTTGTTCTACACTTCTACTGTCATGATTTTTTGAGTCAGATTTTGTTAGTTAACTTTATTTGAAGTATTTATAGACACTAATTTCTAGGGTTAGTGAAAAAGACAAATGGATTGTGTCCAGTTAGAGTAATGATGCAGGTGGAGGAGAGGTGGGGGGGGGCAGGGGAGTCTATTTGCGTATGGTGGGTAGGGGGAGCTGTACTGGTGGGAGGGGGGACTGTCTTGATTGGGGTGGGGAGAGGGAGATATGCAAGTGGGTGGGGGTGTAGTGGGAGGAGGGGTGTGCATGTGGGGGGATGTGCAATGGGAGAAGGGGGATGTAATGCCCCGACCCCAGCTACATAGAGTCGGTTCATTACTTTGTAACATTGGCATGATCACAAAGGATCAAGTCTCGAAAGACCGATTAGTTTAGTAGCCTAGGAAACCCTAGATAAATTCATAAATGTTACATTACATCATAAAGTGAAAAAATGAAATAACAAAGTCTCCACAGTCCACACTCATATCCTCTTCTGACTATCCATGTAGGTCATTCATAAAATACTTCTTCACATCCTGGAAAATATTAAAACATTGAAAGGGGTGATCTCAGATGCTCAGTAAGGATAACAATATTGCGGAAGCTTTCATAAATAAACATAATCATTTAAGGTAATGTATAACTAAAACAAAATCCTTTTTAAACTTTAACTTCAGAATAATATGGAAAAAATAAAATTAAATAATTCCATTTACATACTCACATGGATATTCTACTAGTTGGATAATCACATGAAATATCAATAACAACTTTCATAATGATGGAATGAATAATTCCAAACTATCATAACCACGTAGCCAAGTCCTCGTGCCAAGACCACAAATAAGATTTTGTCAAGGCCGCTTGCCAATACACTAGTTGGTCTCATGAGACCTACCAATGCAATTTTTTTAGAAGATAATTACGTTTAAAATTGCTCAAATATACTCCAGTATTTTTTTGAAAAAATTATGCAAACTTCTGAAAAAAATAACTAATTCTGAGACCACTCGACTAATTGCCCTCCATGATGGGTCCACGCCCAATCCCTTCCTGTCTACCATGCTCAAGAGTCGGGTTTTCTGAAAACATTTTTATGCTTGCATTAAATACGTATACATTTTCATTAGATTTTCATATATTTAGAGAATTATCTCTCTCTTTTTTTTGAAATCATTTATAAAAAAGTTATGGCTTGTAGAGGAAGCCGAAAAATCAAATAATGGTCACGTCGGTAGTGAAGTCGTTGTCGCCACATACGTATGACAAAAAAAACATTCCTTTTTTTCATTTATTAAAACGCTTCGAATAAAAATATTGCTTTTGAATAAACATAAAAGTCAAAGGGTTTTATACACCGTATAAAAGAAATTTGTGTATAAAAACAAAATATGCCTCAATGAAAGGAGAATGAGACGAAGTCCTTATAAAGATCATTTTTTAAATAAAATAGATCTATTATGTGTATTCACTATAAGAACACATAAATAAATTACAAACACAGGATAGGACATAATAATATCATGAAACAATTTGAACGTAAGAGATTAACCCAATGAATGGAAATCAGGTTAAGAAGTTCCCTTACCTCGTGTCCGAATTGACTCGATCGTTCTTTAACCTCCTGAATAATAAACTACATTTAATTTATATTTGATTAAGAACCTTTTTCATGTTCATTATTGCTTTTATATCACTTATTATCATGTTATGAACATTATGTAATTATTTATGTTAATAACAGTCGTTTTGTCGATCATTGGTACTTGAGTCAAAAATATACTTCTTATAATTAAAAGTTATTCATGTGGTGAAATATCCATTATATATAGAATTAATTTCATGATGTAGATATCATATATAACATATATATCCAGTATATACATGCATTTATAATATTACATAACATTTAGTGGTAAGAAATGAAACGCACCGTTCATGGAGTCGGTAAGCCGTACGTACGGATTAACGCTACTTTCATTTCTATTTCATATTTTAATGGAATGAAACATAATTATATAAAGGTATAATATATTTCCAGTATAATATAATGTATAATACCATTTACTCCATCCTTTATACATCCCACATATGGTATTAAAGATTCAAATCACTTTGAGGGGGCGGTAGTCCGCACTTCCTAAAATGAAAATATCGTGTTTACCCATAATGGAAACCATAAATTTATTCCATAAATTAAAAATAAAGAAGCTTATGTAAAAAATAAACATATTATATATCATATATAAATATAGTTACATCTTAATGGCCACCTTTTAAGGTGTTATATGAGTGTTGAACAATCGTCGTTTCATGAGGCAGAAATTCTACATCCACAGAAACAGTGTATCATTTAACCATTAGATGTAGGTGTGTGTAAGTGTAGCTATAATACTTCTTATAAAAACATCCTAGTATATTTAGGATACTGTTGTTATTACAAAAGAAATTAATAAAAAGAGTTTACGGGGTTGGAGAAGAAAAATAAAATAAAAGAACACAAGAGAAGACATTACCTTAAAATCGGGTAACTCTTTTTGATTTAGGCCAAAGGCTTCCTTGGGAAGAATTATACCCAAATTGAGGCTTCTAGGAGTAAGAGAGGGATGTTGAGAGATTATTTGGGTAGAGGTTGGCCGAGCCAAATGGTTTGACGATGTGAATAAGGTGGTAGAGGTGGGGGCCTTTTATAAGAGGAGAGGAGGGGCACTCTTCGAAAGATTGAAAAGTTACATTATTATGAAATGCTTTTAGGATTATAATGGTACCATAATGATATATTTATAGGCTAAGGTGATAATGGTTCTAAATATACTCATTCAATAGGTTTTGGACAAGTGTAAGCCTTGGATTTTACATTATCTTTTCATTTTATTTAAATCGTTAATTAATGAGATAATCGATGTATCATCATGGTGTCATACATAATTTAATTTATTTAATGAATAAAAATTATAAAAAAGATATCTTGATTTAGGAAATATTTTTATATTTCTAAGGAATATTTATAGTTTAAAATACGACTTGTATAACCCCATTTAAAAATTGTTTTAGTAAAACAACTCATGTTTGTGACATTTTTATTTTAACATTAAATAAAAAGTTTTTACTGTCATTTTCCTACCAATGTGGCTCCATGGGGTCCCCAAGTTGACCCATGGATTGTCTTGGTCGGTCATGAAACATCCAATAGGGGTAAGACAAGTGTAAATGTATTTTCATATTTTTATAATATCATTTTTACCGTAAATTTACTAATTACCTTTAATCGCGATTAATTAAACTTAAATGTTACTATTCACCAAAAAATTATTTTAATCCCATTGAACCAAATTTTACTTCCTAATTAAAGCCATTTATGTCGGATTTTTGTAAATCAAATCACAGAAGTGGTAATGTTTCATTTAAACGAAAAATCAGTTTTTTAACTACCACTTAGTGGTTTCACTATTCAAAAAAAATTGATGTTTTTCAGAACAATGCCAAAATTTCACCCTAAGCTATAATTGATATTCTGAATTCAAAAATGATGTTTATTTTACAAAATTACAAAAATAAAAGTTGCATTAATTAATTTTATAATTAATTCTCGTGGTCATAAAAAATAGCATGTTTTTAAGAAACAATATATATCAAAAGGTTGACAATTGTTTATGTCCGATTTCAAAGTGAAATTAATTCTAATGAACACCATTGGATAAAATGGTAAAAATATATTATAATTATAATTTAAAACCACTTAATAGTATAATTTATCACTATAAATAATTTCGATTAAAAGAAGTTGTTTTTAAGTATTTTTCATTATTCATAAAAAAATTGGAAGTTCTCAGAAAAATACCAAAAATTAAATATAGGCTAATTTCGATATTCAGAATCCAAAAATGAAGTCCATTTTGAAATATAATATTTATATTATTTCAAAAAGTGTGTATTACTATTCATAATGGCTATTTTGATTGGTCGCAGTGTTAGAATCTCTAACATGCGTACAATGCAAGCTAGTGAATTATTGAAAGAGAAGCGTATCGTGGAAGCCCGGGGTCTTACATTCTCCCCTCCTTCAATAAATTGCATCCTCACAATTTGAAAGTTTTCTTTGAAAATAAATGTTTGAAAATATAATATACCTTGTGGAAAACCCACATCGGAAATAGGGTTAATAAAAATATAACATTAAAAGAAAGAAAGAGAGGTACAAAGGTCACCTGAGATAGCCCATAATAGGTTTCTATGAAAATATGGATATGGAAGAAAAACAAACCAGCAAGGTTTGATGGAGAGTTGTAGAAAACAGGATTAGGAGAAATTTAACAATAAGAAAATCAAAAACTTGTGATTGGTTAAACGATCATTAAATCCCCCGTTGGAAATGATAACCGACAACATTTTTGTTTTAAGTTACCTTTCATAAATTTGAGGAATTTATTTAATAGATTTACTAAGAATGTAAGGAAATATACTTACATGTCGTGTAGACTTTCATAAATGTTTACCACAAACCCATCCTTCACTCCAAATGGTAATAGAACTCAAAAATATTCTATTTATCCTAATTGTGTAAGGTTCTTAATATTACCACATACCATTTAGATTAGAAAAACTATTTTTTAATAACCAGGGACTTCCTGTAGGCTAGTGGTAGGTAATAAAGGCCTATCGCACTATGGTTATGGGTTTGATTCCTACAGCTTTTTCCAACGCGACGGGTTATGCCCCACCCTGCAGGTTGTCCTTTTCCTAAAACTATAGTATTATAATATTCCAAAAATAATCTTCAGAAATGTTTTAACCTTAAAAAATACTATCCAAAGATCAACTTAATCCATTCCAACCTTTATAGTTATCCAAAATACCTCTGTCCAATCTTTCTCTAAAGGGTCCTTAAATTCTAAAATCAATTGTAACATTAGATTCCCTAATCAATGTAAAGTTTCTCTTATTGTCACATACTAAAAATATGATTTACTTCATCATATTAAAACCTTAATGATAATAATATGTACTGCAGTACAATCCTTATATGTATCACGTTATTTTTATAACCAGAATATAATCTTTGAGTCCAAAAGCACCAATACAATAATTATTCCTCTTCAACTGTAGTAACAACATAAGATTGTGCTTGATCCCTTGGCCTTTTCTGAGGTAAGTTTCCCTAATGCTTAGGATATTCATTTTCATAATGCCCCATTTACCTTCAATTGTAGCATTCAACGTTGATTACCTCTTTCTTTCCCTTACAATCACGAGCCTGGTGACCTTTTTCTCCACATTTATTACAAACTCCCATTCTTTTTAGGCAGGTACCGGGGTGATTCTTCCCACAACTATCGCATAATGGAAAATCCTTCATTACCTTTTTCCCTTTATCTATCACTTGTTCCACCGTTCTCTTCTTCTCTTGCTTTACTTTATTGTCATAAGATTTAGAGAATTCCTTTTCTGTCTTGATTGTACATGAGGCAATATCTTCGTATGACGAGAAGGATTGTGAGACTATGGCTCGACGGAGAAACGGTTTTAACCCATCAAAGAAATGATCAATCTTACTTCTTGGGTTACATATATAATCTGATGCATGCCTCTCTAACCGTGTAAAGTTAGACTCATTATTTGGGACATTCTCATCCTCCTTCTACCTTAGACACAGAAATTGCCTTTCCATATCTGCTCTATGGTCATGGGGAAAGTAATTTTCTTAGAAAAGCTATTTGAACTCCCTGCATTCCATATTAGATACTTCATAATCTTCCTTTGTATTATTAATCAATGTCCACCATTGATCAGCATCTCCAGTGAGGTGGTAAACTGCCACGATAACCTTTTCCCTTTCACTACTCCCCAAGGCATGGAATATTTTCTCTAAGGAGTTTATCCATTGCCCAGCTACTAATGGATTTGTACCCCCATTAAAAGTTGGTGGTTGTTGCCTCATGAAACGATCTAACATTGATCCTCCACGTTGCGGATCAGGGTGCTCCATACGAGTAAGTTTATTATTCATAACCTGAGTGAGTTGTCCCAGTATGGTAATAAGTTGATCAGCCCCAGTTGTGTCTCCAGATCCACAATAATTATCTTGAGCAGGAGGGAAATCCCAACACGGAGTCTGTGCATTGATATGGTTTCCATTCCATCCACTAGTCGCCATTTCTAAACAATGGCATAAACAAGATTAGTTTATGAATTAAAATACATAATTCCATACTTGTAAAACACTTAACATAAATTGAACTAATTATGGATATAATCCATAATCATAAAAAGATGTGTTTTATTTGATGAAGTATATACTCATAAACCCTCCATAATGGTTTGTAAAGAAAATGAGAATTATCCTAAGCATATCGCCCAGGAGTGTTGTAACCAAGAGTGCAGCAAGGCCCGTTGTCGTGCACCAGTTCCCGTTTGAGTCTAGCTCAAAGCGATGTTTTCGTGTTTTACCCCTAGGTACATCTGTGCCAGAGCCGCCTCTACCTACTCGTATCCAGACAGGGATGTATTTCTGGGAAAGCTCACAAAATCTCTACAACAACAAAATTCTAGGAAGTTCTTCCTTACTAATCCTCAAAGTTTATCTTTGGGCTCTGTGCTCTAATGAGAGATTATCTAAATCTATCTTCCAAGGATATTACTAAATTACCTCTGATACGAACTGTAACTCCCTGACCCCAGCTACCCAGAGTTGGTGCATTACTTCGTAACATTGGCATGATCACAAAGGATCAAGTCTCGAACAACCGATTAGTTTAGTATCCTTGGAAACACTAGATACATTAATAAATGTTACGTTACATCATAAAGTGAAAACTACAATAACAAAGTCTCCATAGTCCACACTCATATCCTATTCTGACTATCCCTGTAGGTCATTCATAAAATACTTATTCACATCCAGGAAAATAGTAAAACATTGAAAGTGGTGTGCTCAGATGCTCAGTAAGGATTACAATATTGCGGAAGCATTCATAAATAAACATAAAATTTAAGGCAATGTATAACTAAAACAAAATCGTTTTTAAACTTTAACTTCAGAATAATATGGAAAAAATAAAATTAAATAATTCCATTTACTTACTCACATGGATATTCTACTTGTCGAACAATTACATGCAATATCAATAACAACTTTCATAATGATAGTATGCATAATTCCAGACTACCATACCAACGTAGCCAAGGCCTCGTGCCATGACCACAAATAAGATTTTCTCAAGGCCTCATGCCAAGACACTAGTTTGTCTCATGAGACCTGCCGATGAAATTTATTTAGAAGATAATTACATTTAAAATTGCTCAAATATACTCCTGTGTTTTTCTGAAAACATTATGCATGCTTCTGAAATCAAAATAACTAATTCTGAGACTACTCGACTAATTGCAGGCCATGATGGGTCCACGCCCAATCCCTTCCTGTCTACCACACTCGAGAGTCGGGTTTTCTAAAACCATTTTTAATCTTGCGTTTAATACGTATACATTTGCACTAGATTTTCATATATTTGAGTGGAATATTTTTTTTAAATCATTTATAAAAAAGTTATGGCTTGTAGAGGAAGCCAGAAACACAAATAATGGTCACGGTGGCGGAGAAGTCGTTGTCGCCGCATACATACGACAAAAAAACGTTCCCTTTTTTCTTTTATTAAAATGCTTCATATAAAAAGATTACTTTTGAATAAACATAAAAGTCAAAGGGTTTTATACACCTTATAAAGGAAATTTGTGAATAAAAACAAAATATGCCTCAATGAAAGGAGATTGAGACGAAGTCCTTACAAAGATCATTTTTAAATAAAATAGATCTATTATGTGTATTCACTATAAGAACACATAAATAAAGTACAAATACAAGATAGCACATAATAATATCATGACATAATTTGAAAGTATGAGATTAAACCAAAGAATGGAAATCAGGTTAAGAAGTTCCCTTACCTCATGCCCAAATTGACTCGATCATTCTTTAACCTCCTAAATAATAAACTAGAGTTAATTTATATTTGATTAAGTACCTTTTTCATGTTCATTATTTCTTTTATATCACTTATTACCATGTTATGAACATTATGTAATTATTTATGTTAATAACATTCATTTTGTCGATCTTTGGTACTTGAGTCAAAAATATACTTCTTATAATTAAAATTTGTTCATGTGGTGAAATAGCCATTATATCCAGAATTATATTCATGATTTAGATATCATATATAACATATATATCCATTATATACATGGATTAATAATATTACATAACATTTAGAGATAAGAAATGAAATTCACTATTCATGGAGATGGTAAGCCGTACGTACGTATGAACGCTACTTTCATTTCTATTTTATATTTTAATGAAATTAAACATAATGATATAAAGTTATAATATAATTAAAATATTATATAATGTATAATACCATTTACTCAATCCTTTATACATCCGACATATGGTATTTACGATTAAAATCACTTTGAGGGGGCGGTAGTTTGCACTTCCTATAATGAAAATATCGTGTTTAACCATAATGGAAACCATAAAGTTATTCCATAAATGAAAAATACAGAATCTTAAGTAAAACGTAAACATATTATATATCATATATAAATATAGTGACATCTTAATGGCCACCTTGGAAGGTGTTATATGAGTGTTGAACAATCATCGTTTCATGAGGCAGAAATTCTCCATCCACAGAAACAGTATGTTCTTTAACCATTAGATGTAGGTGTGTGTAAGTGTAGCTCTAATAAATCTTATAACAACATCCTATTATATTTATTATACTGTTTTTGTTACAAAATAAATGAATAAAATGAGTTTACGGGGTTGAAGAAGAAAAATAAAATAAAAGAACACAAGAGAATACATTACCTTAAAATCGGGTAACTCTTTTTGATTTGAGCCAAAGGCTTCCTTGGGAATAATTATCCCCAAATTGAGGCTTCTAGGAGATATAGAGGGAAGTTGAGAGAGTATTTGGGTAGAGTTTCTACAAGACAAATGGTTTGATGGTGTGAATAAGGTGGTAGAGGTGGGGACCTTTTATAAGAGGAGAGGAGGGGCACTCTTGGAAATGTTGAAATGTTACATTATTATGAAATAATTTTCGGATTCTAAAGGTCCCACAATGATATATTTCGAGGCTAAGGTGATAAGGGTTCTAAATCTACTCATCCAATAGGTTTTTGACAAGTGTAAGCCTTGTATTTTACATTATCTTCTCATTTTATTTAAATCGTTAATTAATGCGGTAATCACTGTATCATCATGGTGTCATAAATAATTTAATTTATTTAATGTCTAAATATTATAAAAAACTATCATGATGTAGGAAATCTTTTTATATTTATAATGAATATTTACAATCGAAAATATGACTTGTATAACCCCATTTAAAAATTATTTTACTAAAACAACTCATGTTTGTGACATTTTTATTTTAACATTAAATAAAAAGTATTTAATGTCATTTTCCTACCAAAGTGGATCCACGGGGTCCCCATGTTGACCCATGGATTTTATGGGTCGGCCAAGACACATCCAATAGTGGTAGGACAAGGTTAAAGGTATTTTCATATTTTGATAATATCATTTTTACCTTAGATTTCACTAAATACCTTTAATCGCGATTAATTAAACATAAAAGTTACTATTCACCAAAAAATTATTTTAATCCCATTAAACCACATTTTACTTCCTAAAGACATCCATTTATGTCGGATTTTTGAAAATAAAATCACAGAAGTGGTAATGTTTCATTTAAACGAAAAATCAGTTTTTTAACTACCACTTAGTGGTTTCACTATTCATCAAAAATTGAAGTTTTTCAAAACAATGCCAAAATTTCACCCTATGCTATAATTGATATTCAAAATTCAAAA